>LR738715.1:569169236-569182142 GCA_902687465.1 Secale cereale
GAGAGAGAGAGAGAGAGAGAGAGAAAGCCATGTAGCTACTAGCTATGGTCCCGTAGGTTTGTGGTAACCTACTCACACATCATTAGAAGGGAGGCAAGGTTGATGTAGAAGCCCTCAGTGATCGAATCCCCTCCGGCAGAGTACCAGGAAAGGCCTCCGGATGGGATCTCGTGACAATAGAAACTTGCGGCAACGGAAAAATTGTTTCGGGTGGCTCTGTGGTATATGGGTAATATTTTGGTATTTATAGAGCTGGAATTAGGGTTATAAGTGCCACGGGGTGGGGAGGGGGCACAAGCCAGGGGGGGCGCCTCCCGAGCTTGTCGCCAACACGTGGCTCTTCCGGCCTCCTCCCGAAGTTTCTAGGGTGTCTACAGCCCGAGAAAAAATCATCAAAAAGTTTTGTGACATTTGGACTCCGTTTGGTATTAGTTTTCAGAAAAGCCAAAAACAAGCCAAAAAACAACAACTGGCACTTGGCACTAGGTTAATAGGTTAGTCCCTAGCATGTAAAACATCCAAGACTTATAACTTCTGGAAATCTAAAAATTCTAAAAATTAGGACAACTTGGGCCATTTTATTAATAAATCATGTGTAAAAGATTCATATCAATAACACGTCTAGTGATTTTTAGAAAATCCTGGACTAGGCGTAAAAGTTTCTGTTTTTTCACAGAATCAAATCAACTATCAACCGCATCATCCCAAAGGCTTTACTTGCTATTTTAAAACAAAAAAATCAGCATAAGAGAAGCATAATTGCATGTTTATTAAAACAAAAAAAAAGAACAAGAAATTTAAAGATAACTATTGGGTTGCCTCCCAACAAGTGCAATCGTTTTACACCCCTAGCTAGGTAGAATTCATAGTTTTAGGTGTTATCATCCTTAGTTTTTGCATCTAGAGATGTGTTCTCTTCCGAAGGTTTTTCAAATCCAATATCAAATACATCATATATTAATATTTTAGCATTCTCAGTACTACTTTCCTCAAACCCCTATTGGTTCCCCTTAACAATCCAAGAATACTGCTTATTAATGCCATAGAAAATTTGTTGGATGATATTCAAGGGAGGAACTTTTTTTCTAGTATTTTTATCAAAAGTGTGATCATCACAAAACACATATCTTCTTAGATAATCTTCATCATATAAAATCTCATCTATGACTGGATGTTCGTCACTGATATTTTAAAAATCAAAGATTTCTCTAGCCTCTCACACTATATAATCAAATTCATTGACGAGAAAAAGAGTAGCTATTTTTTAGCTTCAGGGTTGTTTAGACAGGCAATTCATAAAAAACATCTTTACAAGGTAGGGTGAGTATGAATAAACCTTATTTCAAGTTTGAGGATGAGCAATGATATAGCTTCGGACTAACCTATAGTTCTTTTAAGAATAGGAATATAGTTGCAAGCCAAAGTCCCCGTGCAGGTAAAGAATTCTCAAATAGTGCTTTTCCCTGTAAGGTTCCCACTTCCCATCATGAAAACTTTAGAATCCAAATTCATGGGAATATCTATGTTAGGGTTTTCATCCTCCTTATATTTTTCGACAACGAATTCAGACATGATAGCTACTTCAAGCAAAAAGGCAAACAATTTTTTGGTATTTTTATAATAAAACGTTCTAGAAGTGGGGGAGATGAAAATGAGAGACAAATGACAAATAAAGTAAATGCAAGGAGATGATAGTTTATTAGAGGTACTTGATTGATCTTGATGATGTATCCTTGACAACGGCGCCAGAAATTCTTCTTGCTACTTCTTGAGAAATCGTTGGTTTTTCCTTGAAAAGGAAAGGATGATGCAATTGTTGGAAATATGCCCTAGAGGAAATAATAAAATGGTTATTATTATATTTCCTTGTTCATGATAATTGTCTATTGTTCATGCTATAATTATAATAACCGGAAACTGTAATACATGTGTGAACACATAGACCACAACATGTCCCTAGTGAGCCTCTAGTTGACTAGCTCGTTGATGAATAGATGGCTATGGTTTCCTGACCATGGACATTGGATGTTGTTGATAACGGGATCACATCATTAGGAGAATGATGTGATGGACAAGACCCAATCCCAAGCACAACACAAGATCAAGTAGTTCATTTGCTAGAGCTTTTCTAATGTCAAGTATCATTTCCTTAGACCATGAGATTGTGCAACTCCCGGATACCGTAGGAATGCTTTGGGTGTATCAAACGTCACAACGTAACTGGGTGACTATAAAGGTGCACTATTGGTATCTCCGAAGGTTTCTGTTGGGTTGGCACGAATCGAGACTGGGATTTGTCACTCCGTATTACAGAGAGGTATCTATGGGCCCACTCGATAATGCATCATCATAATGAGCTCAATGTGACTAAGTAGTTGGTCACGGGATCATGTGTTACGGAATGAGTAAAGAGACTTCCCGGTAACGAGATTTAACAAGGTATACGGATACCGACGACCGAATCTCGGGCAAGTAACATACCGATGAACGAAGGGAATTGTATACGTAATTGATTGAATCCTCGACATCGTGGTTCATCCGATGAGATCATCGTGGAACATGTGGGAGCCAGTATGGGTATCTAGATCCCTCTATTGGTTATTGGCCGGAGAAGTGTCTCGGTCATGTCTGCATGGTTCCCGAACCCATTGGGTCTACACACTTAAGGTTCGGTGACGCTAGAGTTGTAATGGAAAAATGTATGTGGTTACCCAAGATTGTTCGGTGTCCCGGATGAGATCCCGAACATCACGAGGAGTTCCAGAATGGTCCGGCGGTAAATATTTAAAAATGAGAAGTCCAGTTTCTGTCACAGGAAGTGTTTCGGGGGTCACCGATATTGTACCGGGACCATCGAAAGGGTTCCGGGGTCCATCGGGTGGGGCCACCAACCCGTGATGGCTTAGTGGGCTGAATATGGGTGGGGACCAGCCCCTTAGTGGGTAGGTGCACCCCCCAAGAGCCCAAGGAGCCTAGGTTTGGAAACCCTAGGGGGTGGGCGCGCCCCCACCTACTTGGAGGGCAAGTTTCCTCCTGGCAGCCGCCCCCTTTCTAGATCCATCCAGACACTACAAAAAAATTACACTTCCGTGATGATACGTGTTTGTCACAGTAGGTCACGTTTTCTGTCATGCATGTACATCCATGAAAAATTTATGACAGAATCAAGATAGTCATACCTGTGCTGTCGTAGATGTGTTCCCTGACATGACGATAAATCACGCGTCACATAAGTGCTTTCGTCAAGGGTGACCGACACGTGGCATCCACCATAACGGAACGCCGTTAATCTATCGGGTCCGGTTTTGGATCTGATAACCCGTTAACAGCCCCGACCAATTGGGATTTTCCAGGTGTAAAATCATCATTGGTTGTAGGAAACATGTGCCGGCTCACCGTTGGGACATATGTCATCCACTCATTGGACCCAAAGCGCCTATGATACGTCGACACGTGGCACGGCCCAACAGAGGCCCATTCTTGTGAAAATGCCGGCCTGTTTGACTTGGTCAAAAGGTGGCAGGCCGGCCCACGGCAAGCCTGTGAACGGCCTGTTCGCATATAGCCCATTTACAGCCCGCTAACCCAGGACCCGTTTACGGCCTATCCGAATTAGGCCCAGTAGCGTCATCTGGGCCGTCCAATATAATTCCAGCCCGTTTTAACTTCCGGTCCATGTATGGCCCATGACGTCTTTCGACCCATATGAGGCCCTTATTACTCTCGGCCCATTAACGACCCGTGGTAAAACTGGCCCGTAATGAACATTGTATCACTTTATACCCATTAACCGTAGATGGTGAAACTGGTCCGTAATGAAGAGTGTATCACTTTATACCCATTAACGACCCATTATTCCGTTGGGCCGTTTCCATCCCATGTTATCTTTCGGCCTTCTCGGGGCCCATTTATTCGTGGGCTCATTTCCACATTCATTTACTTATGGCCCGTTACTGTCATTTTCATCTTGTGGGCCAAATTCAGCCCATGGTTACAGTCGGCCCGTTTGTGGCCCGATAATACGTTGGGCCGTTTTCATGTAAAAAAACCGTTGGGCTGTTTTCATAGAGTTATCAAATTCGGCCTATTAATGGCCCATTATTGTCCACGAATAGTACACCCCATGATTGGCGAAATGATGATACGCCCCGTAGAAGGCCCATGGATCCTACGGCCCAGAAAAGGCCCATGAATCGTACGGCCCGTAAAAGGCCCATGGATCCTACAGCCCGTATAAAAGGCCAATGGATCCTACAGCCCATAGAAGGCCCATGGATCATTCGGCCCGCAGGAGGCCCATGGTTACAACAGTGCGTGTGTTGCCATGATTATTTTGGCCTAGTTTCCGAAGATAGGTTATTGTGGCCACTAGAAAAACATAAAAAAATAACTGCAGTGACTACAAGCAAACAACTAAACAAGACAATAAGGAAATAAATAAGCAAGCAATTAACGATAGCCTATTACCGCTATTACACATATTACATCCACTGGGCATCAAAGTTCGCCACCAGTGCAAATATAGGGAACAAAGCAGCATATTACATACACCGGCCATCAAAATTGGCCACCAGTGCAAATAAACGCGGCAACAAAACAAGAGCATAACTGAAACAACTTCAGAAGAGCTCAAGAAACGTGGTATCGACCATGCTGGCAATAAGCTTAGCAAGCTTATTAGCTTTGTCCTGTTTGGCACTAAAATCCTCCAATGCTTGCTGTTGCACCAGAAAGTATGCATCTGAATGCTCCACGGACTTCCGTGGTCCTTTCACTTCTTGTCGTAGCAAACTAATCGATGTCTTTCAGCTTGTAGTTGGGACTCGAGAAACCGAACTGATTCAGATAGTGAGTTTGAATAGCTTGTGCAAGCGGTAGTGGCCAGTAACTCCAACACTAAACCAAGACAGGACTTTGGGGTTGTCTCACTGTCATTGAGATAGTCTTCCTTAGCTGTTTTACCAGCTTTGTTGGAGATCAACAAGGATGTGTCACTATCCTGAACCCTATCTGCATTACTTCCTTTACTATTGCTTAATAAGGCACTCTTCCCCAATAATTTGTCAGCATTCTAAGAGAACAAACAAGTAGACACATAACAGTTTAGCATGTACTAGTATATGAAACTCATTACGGTGAACCAGTTCATTAGTAAGGTGGACATGATTAAATACCAAGTCTTCTATTACCAAGTACTAGTGCATAATAAAAGCATCAAACAAACATATATATATATGTCCTATGGTCACTGCATTGTCTTGCCAAATCAAAATAAAGACACAGTTCAAATCATATCAGTTCAAGACAAAGCAGCAGTGAAAGAATACAAAGCGTGGGAAACTACACGGCACAACAAGATTTCAGATGGGTACCACGGGTCTACATGTACAACAACACTATTTTCTTTCTTGTGATGCTAGTAATGCGCATGATATGAGAAGTCAACTATATACACAATCGAAATTGAAATCAACAGAGCTATTGATAAGAGCAAGCCTGTTAAATAAACATGCGTGAACATACCTGTTGTGCCATTGGAGTTTCGATTGGATCCTTCAATTTAAAAATAAGTTTGTATAAGTAAATACAGTGATGCACCCTAAAACGATGAGATATTAGTTATTCAATGATTGGTTGTATGTATATTATTCCTCCTTAACATCTGAAACTCTACTTCCTCTCTAACCAAACATTAAACCCCAAAGACGGGTGGAGTTATTTTGATGGGACTGGTGACCCGTTCAAAAATAGAAGAGTGGATTTAGAATAAAGAAGAAGTAATGGAAGATGCCAAGGTAAAACCAAAGTAGAAGGTGAAGTATGATTCTTAGTATTTCATTGGAGAGAATTACACTTGGTTGAAGATGCTTATAGTCATCGATGGATCTCAAAAAGGCAATCAGTTGGGAATAATTTAAGAAGTTCCATTTCAATCTCTTCTTGTCATACGGGATCTGAAGAAAAACATGAAGATGTGAGAAAGACCGAGTGTTAGAATATGTCAATCACCTGTCAACATATGAAGTAATGATTTGAGTACGGGATGGATTGCCCCCCATACCAGAGACTCTTATTATATACTTTTGTATGTGGGACTGTTAATGGGAGTGATTTGAAACCCTAGTTGAGTGTCGATGCGACAAGCCTAAAACCCTAGAATGGTAAGACGTATTATCCTTATAGATAGGCAGTCGTGCCCAACATAAGAATGAACGGTGATGAAGAAAGTGAAAATCTTCAACGAGTTCTATCAGAAGCTATTGACCACCATGAGAGTCTCGATAGGTAGTACTGGAATTTATGGATTTTGTGAAGGACTTTCCTTGTGAGGAAAAGCTTCTAAACCTCAGGAGCTCGAGGAAGAACCATCATATAATATGGAGATTGTGGAAACCCCCACAAGTTCGTTTTTAAGGGTGGTAGTACCCTAAGGACACACTGGGTGGATAAATGATCCAATCAACAGTTGGCTAAGAGCAAGGATGGTGTTTAAGGCCTTAGGATATGTCAAAGTGATAATGGTAAAAGGAATTGTACCAATGAAAGACATTCCTATAAGCTCGAGGTGAAGAATAAATCGCAAGCCTGCGGATGCCAAGAAATAACCCTGGGAAAGTAACCCAAGAGAAGCCAATCCTAACCTACTTCTTGCTAGCCTCACCAAATTTCGAGGACGAGATTTCTTTTAAGGGTGGTAGTTTGTAACATCCCAAAATTTTCCAAATTTTGAAATGTTAATAGTAAAATATTATTGAGTTAATTGCTATGATTGTCATGAAAAAAAACTTTTGAGTCTTGTTTCAAAAATTTCAATCCAATTGCTTTTCTTTTGGACACCTGTGAAATATTTTGAAACCACAAATAAAAATAGAGTGAGAATAAAATGACTTTCTCAAAATGTGGTGGAAGAATATTTTAAGTGAAGTTCTTTGGATTTTTGGAGTTCCATTTAAAATTTTGATCTTATTTGGAGGTTTAATACCATTTAAATATTTCCATATTATTCATGTATAGTTAATGAGAGGAGATAATGTGACTTCTCAAAAAAAATGGAAATATTTAATACGGTACAATTATTTTTTTGTGAATTTGAAAACTCAAAATTGATCTTTTTAGTAAATCAATTATACCCATTAATAGTAGTTTGTGCACAAAATGTATTTTATAAAATTTTGAAACTAATTTTCGTGAACTCTAAATAATATTGGCACTAATGTAAACATTTTTATTGTTTGTATTAAGTAGACTTTTTGTGCACGTACTTATGTACGTAATTATATTTCAATCCTAACTCCTAAAACTCACATAGACGCCAGGCAACAACACAACACAGCCCACCTTATTTTTTCCTTTCCTTTCCCTTTGGGCTAGTTTATTCAACTATGGCCCATAACTTTTCAGCCCAACCGATGGCCATCTTTCTCCTCCTGCACGCACCTATAGAGACAGAGAGGCATCCATGGCCATTACTGTTGGGGAACGTAGTATTTCAAAAATTTCCTACGATCACGCAAGATCTATCTACTAGAGGCATAGCAACGAGAGGGGAGAGTGTGCGTCCGTACCCTCGTAGACCGGGAGCCGAAGCATCTAGTGACGCGGTTGATGTAGTCGAACTTCTTCGTGATCCAACCGATCAAGAACCAAACGTACGGAGCCTCCGCGTTCAGCACACGTTCAGCTTGATGACGACCCACGAGCTCTTGATCTAGTAGAGCTTCACGGGAGAGTTTCATCAGCACGACAGCGTGGTGACGGAGATGATGAAGTTACCGTCGCAGGGCTTTGCCTAAGCGCTGCAACGATATGACCGAGGTTTCTTTCTGTGGAGGGGGGCACCGCACACGGTTGGGGGAGATCAACTTGATCAACTTGTGTGTCTATGGGGTGCCTCTACCCCCGTATATAAAGGCATGGAGGAGGGGGAGGGCCAGCTCTCTCTATGGCGCGCCCTCGGGGAGTCCTACTCCCACCGAGAATAGGATTCCCCCTTTCCTAGTAGAACTAGGAGCCCTTCCAAGTAGTAGGAGTAGGAGAGAAGGAAAGGGAAAACAGAAGAGAAGGAAGGAGGTGGCGCAGCCCCTCCCCCTAGTCTAATTCGGACTAAGCATGGGGGGGGGGAGGCACTGCCTCCTCTCTCTCTTTCCCCTAAAGCCCAATAAGGCCCATATACTCCCCGACAAATTCCCGTAACTCTCCGGTACTCCGAAAAATACCCGAATCACTCGGAACCTTTCCGATGTCCGAATATAGTCGTCCAATATATCGATCTTTACGTCTCTACCATTTCGAGACTCCTCGTCATGTCCCCGATCTCAACCGGGACTCCGAACTACCTTCGGTACATCAAAACACATAAACTAATAATACCGATCGTCATCAAACGTTAAGCGTGCGGATCCTATGGGTTCGAGAACTATGTAGACATGACCGAGACTCATCTCCGGTCAATAACCCATAGCGGAACCTGGATGCTCATATTGGCTCCTACATATTCTACGAAGATCTTTATCGGTCAAACCGCATAACAACATACGTTGTTCCCTTTGTCATCGGTATGTTACTTGCCCGGGATTCGATCGTCGGTATCATCATACGTATTTAATCTCGTTACCGGCAAGTCTCTTTACTCGTTCCGTAATACATCATCTCGTGACTAACTCATTAGTCATTTGCTTGCAAGGCTTATTATGATGTGTATTACCGACAGGGCCCAGAGATACCTCTCCGACTCTCGGAGTGACAAATCCTATTTTTGATCTATGTCAACACCACGAACACCTTTGGAGACAACTGTAGAGCATCTTTATAATCACCCAGTTACGTTGTGACGTTTGATAGCACACAAGGTGTTCCTCCGGTATTCGGGAGTTGCATAATCTCATAGTCATAGGAACATGTATAAGTCATGAAGAAAGCAATAGCAGTAAAACTAAACGATCATAGTGCTAAGCTAACGGATGGGTCTTGTCCATCACATCGTTCTCCTAATGATGTGATCCCGTTGATCAAATGACAACTCATGTCTATGGCTAGGAAACATAACCATCTTTGATCAATGAGCTAGTCTAGTAGAGGCGTACTAGGGACACTTTGTTTTGTCTATGTATTCACACATGTACTAAGTTTCCAGTTAATACAATTCTAGCATGAATAATAAACATTTATCAAGATATAAGGAAAGAAATAGTAACTTTATTATTGCCTCTAGGGAATATTTCCTTCAGTCTCCCACTTGCACCAGAGTCAATAATCTAGATCACACCACCATGTGATTAACAGCAATAGTTCACATCACCATGCGACCAATAGCTAAAGGGTTTACTAGAGTCAACAATCTAGTTCACATCGTCATGTGATTAACACCCAAAAAGTACTAAGGTGTGATCATGTTTTGCTTCGTGAGAGAAGTTTAGTCAGCGGGTGTATTACATTCATATCCGTATGTATTTTTGAAAATATCTATATCTACAATGCTGTGCACGGAGCTACTTTAGCTAATTGCTTCCACTTTCAATATGTATCCAGATCGAGACTCAGAGTCATCCAGGTCGGTTTTAAAGCTTGCATCGACGTAACTCTTTACGATGAACTCTTTATCACCTACATAACCGAGAAATATTTCCTTAGTCCTCTAAGGATAATTTTGACCGCTGTCCATTGATCTACTCCTAGATCACTATTGTACCTCCTTGTTAATCTCATGACAAGGTACACAATAGGTTTGGTACACAGCATGGCATACTTTATAGAACCTATGACTGAGGCATAGGGAATGACTTTCATTCTTTCTCTATCTTCTGCCGTGGTCGGGTTTTGAGTCTTACTCAACTTCATACCTTGCAACACAGGCAAGAACTCTTTCTTTGACTGTTCCATTTTGAACTACTTCAAAATCTTGTCAAGGTATGTACTCATTGAAAAAACTTATCAAGCGTCTTGATCTATCTCTATAGATCTTGATGCTCAATATGTAAGCAGCTTTACCAAGGTTTTTCTTTGAAAAACTCCTTTCAAACACTCCTTTATGCTTTCCATAAAATTCTACATCATTTCTGATCGACAATATGTCATTCACATATACTTATCAGAAAGACTGTAGTGCTCCCACTCACTTTCTTGTAAATACAGGCTTCACCGCAAGTCTGTATAAAACTATATGCTTTGATCAACTTATCAAAGCGTATATTCCAACTCCGAGATGCTTGCACCAGTCCATAGATGGATCGCTGGAGCTTGTTTATTTAGCACCTTTAGGATTAAAAAAACCTTCTAGCTGCATCATATACAACTCTTCTTTAATAAATCCATTAAAGAATGCAATTTTGTTATCCATTTGCCAGATTTCATAAAATGCGGCAACTGCTACCATGATTCGAACAGACTTAAGCATCGCTATGAGTGAGAAAATCTCATCGTAGTCAACACCTTGAACTTGTCGAAAACCTTTCGCAACAAGTCGATCTTTGTAGATATTAACATTACCATCGGCGTCAGTCTTCCTCTTAAAGATCCATTTATTTTTAATGGCTTGCCGATCATCAGGCAAGTCAACCAAAGTCCACACTTTGTTCTCATACATGGATCACATCTCAGATATCATGGCCTCAAGCCATTTTGCGGAATCTGGGCTCATCATCGTTTCCTCATAGTTCGTAGGTTCATCATGGTCTAGTAACATGACTTCCAGAACCGGGTTGCCATACCACTCTGGCGTGGAACGTACTCTGGTTGATCTACGAAGTTCAGCAGTAACTTTTTCCGAACTTTCATGATCATCATCATTAGCTTCCTCACTAATTGGTGTAGGAATCACTGGAACTAGTTTCTGTGATGTACTACTTTCCAATTCGGGAGAAGGTACAATTACCTCATCAAGTTCCACTTTCCTCCCACTCACTTCTTTCGAGAGAAACTCCTTTTCTAGATAGGATCCATTCTTAGCAGGAGATGGGAGCGGATCCATGGTAGTGTATTGTTTGGTGAATATGTGAACTCCTGTGCGCCACCTCAAAAGAGTTACTTGCAGTCGTAGTTCAGGATAGCCACCGGGTCAAAGCTAGCTTGCTGCAGTAAAACTCCACCACCCCTTTGTTGATACTGATGCATATGTAGCTAATTCTGATGTAACTCTTGCTAAGTACCTTTGTACTCACGTTTGCTTAACTTATGTTTTTGCAGAGAGACTTTAGTCTCACTAGTGGTTCCGCGTGGACTTCAACGTCTAGCTTGTTACCTCAGCTACGGTCTTGTACCCTTGAGAGGGTCTTGTAGATAGTCAGGCTTCTCAGTCTTTTTCATTTGTAGTTGTCTGTACTCAGACATGTTAAGCTTCCGTTGCCTGTATGCTCTGTATGTTGGGTCATGTGACCTCTGTTTGTAATAAATGCTATGATGGCTCTTCTGGGCCTTTATCTATATGAGTTGTTGAGTTATGTTGTGATGCCATGTTGTACAGCACATACTTGCATGTTATGCGTACGTGTAATGTGTATTGCTATGTGTGGGATCCGACACCTAGTTGTTTACCCTTGGTAGCCTATCTTACTGGGAAATGTCTCCTAGTGCTTCCACTGAGCCTTGGTAGCTTGCTACTGCTCCGGAACACTTAGGCTGGCCGGCATGTGTCCTTATTCGTTCCTATGTCTGTCCCTTAGGGGAAATGTCACGCGTTGTTCCTTTAAGTCCTTGTAGCTTGCTACGACTTGGGTTCATACGTTGAGGACCGACACGTTCGTTGGTGGGTCATGTATGCCTGTCTCTGTAATTTAGTGCCACTTTTGGTTTATAACTAGTCATGTCGGCCCGGGTTCTCTGTCATATGGATGCTAGCGACACTATCATATATGTGTGCCAAAATGCGCAAACGATCCCGGGCCAGGTAAGGTGGCACCCGTGGGGATACCGTGCGTGAGGCCGCAAAGTGATATGATGTGTTACAGGATAGACCTATGTGACTTAGGATCGGGGTCCTGACATTGTATTATCCGGAAACAGTAATGCAAGTGTGAATACTTAGACCACAACGTGTCCCTAGGAAGCCTCTAGTTTACTAGCTCGTTGATCAACAGATGGTTACGGTTTCCTGACAATGGACATTGGATGTCATTGATAACGGGATCACATCATTAGGAGAATGATGTGATGGACAAGACCCAATCCTAAGCCTAGCACAAGATCGTGTAGTTCGTATGCTAAAGCTTTTCCAATGTTAAGTATCCTTTCCATAGACCATGAGGTTGTGCAACTCCCGGATACCGTAGGAATACTTTGGGTGTGCCAAACGTCACAACGTAACTGGGTGGCTATAAAGGTACACTACGGGTATCTCCAAAAGCATATGTTGAGTTGGCACGAACCGAGACTGGGATTTGTCACTCCGTATGACGGAGAGGTATCTCTGGGCCCACTCGGTAATACATCATCATAATGAGCTCAATGTGACTAAGGGGTTGGTCACGGGATGATGTGTTACGGATAGAGTAAAGAGACTTGCCATAACGAGATTGAACAAGGTATCGGTATACGGACGACCGAATCTCGGGCAAGTGCTATACCGATAGACAAAGGGAATCGTATACGGGATTGATTGAGTCCTTGACATCGTGGTTCATCCGATGAGATCATCATGGAACATGTGGGAACCAACATGGGTATCTAGATCCCGCTGTTGGTTATTGGCCGGAGAGCTGCCTCGGTCATGTCTGCATGATTCTCGAACCCGTAGGGTCTACACACTTAAGATTCGATGACGCTAGGGTTATAGGGAATAGATGTACGTGGTTACCGAATGTTCTTCAGAGTCCCGAATGAGATCCCGGTCGTCATGAGGAGTTCCGGAATGGTCCAGAGGTAAAGATTTATATATGGGAAGTCATCATACGGTCACTTGAATAATTCGGGGGG
>LR738715.1:569182339-569247703 GCA_902687465.1 Secale cereale
TGTACCGGGACCACCAAAGGGGTTCCGGGGGTCCACTGGGAGGGTCCCCATGCCCCGGAGGGCCCTATGGGATGTATGTGGAAGGGGACCAGCCCCTAAGTGGGCTGGGCACCTCCCCCCTAGGGCCCATGTGCCTAAGGTTTGGGGGGAACCCTAAGGGGGGCGCCCCTCTTGCCTTGGGGGGCAAGGCAACCCCCTTGGCCATCGCTCCCTCCTTAGATTGGATCTGAGGGGGCCGGCCCCCCTCTCCCTTGCCCCTATATATATGTGGGGGGTGGGAGGGCAGCCGCACCCAAGTACTGGCGCAACCCTCCCCCTCTCCCAAGTCCTCCTTCTTTGCCGCGGTGCTTGGCGAAGCCCTGCAGGATTGCCACGCTCCTCCATCAGCACCACGCCGTCGTGCTGCTGCTGGACGGAGGCTTCCCCAACCTCTCCCTATCTCCTTGCTGGATCAAGGCGCGGGAGACGTCACTGGGCTACACGTGTGTTGAACGCGGAGGCGCCGTTGTTCGGCTCTTAGATCAGAATCAACCGCGATCTAAATCGAAGATGCACTCCCCTCCCGTTGCTAGTAGACTCCATAGATGGATCTTGGTGATGCGTAGGAAATTTTTTGATTTTCTGCAACGATCCCCAACAGTGGCATCATGAGCTAGGTCTATGCGTAGTTACTATGCGCGAGTAGAACACAAGATTGTTGTGGGCGTAGATCACGTCAATTTACTTACCGCTACTAGTCTTATCTTGATTCGGCGGCACCGTGGGATGAAGCGGCCCGGACCGACCTTACACGTACGCTTACGTGAGACAGGTTCCACCGACTGGCGTGCACTAGTTGCATAAGGTGGCTAGCGGGTGTGTGTCTCTCCCACTTTAGTCGGATCGGATTCGATGAAAAGGGTCCTTATGAAGGGTAAATAGAAATTGGCATATCACGTTGTGGTTTTGGCGTAGGTAAGAAACGTTCTTGCTAGAAACCTATAGCAGCCACGTAAAAACTTGCAACAACAATTAGAGGACGTCTAACTTGTTCTTGCAGCATGTGCCGTGTGATGTGATATGGCCAAAAGGATGTGATGAATGAGATTGATCATGTTCTTGTAATAGGAATCACGACTTGCATGTCGATGAGTATGACAACTGGCAGGAGCTATAGGAGTTGTCTTATTTTATTGTATGACATGCGTGTCATTGAAAAACGCCATGTAATTACTTTACTTTATTGCTAACCGTTATCCATAGTAGTAGAAGTAACGTTTGGCGAGACAACTTCTTGAAGACACGATGATGGAGATCATGATGATGGAGATCATGGTGTCATGTCGGTGACAATGATGATCATGGAGCCCCGAAGATGAAGATCAAAAGGAGCGAAATGATATTGGCCATATCATGTCACTATTTGATTGCATGTGATGTTTATCATGTTTTGCATCTTATTTGCTTAGAATGACGGTAGTAAATACGATGATCTCTCACTAAAATTTCAAGAATTGTGTTCCCCCTAACTGTGCATCGTTGCTAAGGTTTGTTGTTCTGAAGCACCACGTGATGATCGGGTGTGATAGGCTCTAATGTTCGCATACAACGGGTGTAAGCCAGATTTACACACGCAATACACTTAGGGTTCACTTGACGAGCCTAGCATGTACAGACATGGCCTTGGAACACGGAAGATCGAAAGGTCGAACATGAGTCGTATAGAAGATACAATCAACATAAAGATGTTCACCATTGATGACTAGTCCATCTCACGTGATGATCGGACACGGCCTAGTCGATTCGGATCATGTATCACTTAGATGACTAGAGAGATGTCTATGTGAGTGGGAGTTCATTAAATTTGTTTAGATGAACTTAATTGTCATGAACTTAGTCTAAAATCTTTACAATATGTCTTGTAGATCCAATGGCCCACGCTAATGTTGCCCTCAACTTCAACGCGTTCCTAGAGAGAGCCAAGTTGAAAGACGACGGTAGCAACTATACGGATTGGGTTCGTAACTTGAGGATCATCCTCATAGCTGCCAAGAAAGCATATGTCCTTGAAGCACTGCTAGGTGATGCACCCGTTTTCCCAGCAACTCAAGACATTATGAATGCCTGGCAGTCGCGTAGTGATGATTACTCCCTGGTTCAGTGCGGCATGCTTTGCAACTTAGAATCGGGGCCCCAAAAGCGTTTTGAGCAGCACGGAGCATATGAGATGTTCCAAGAGCTGAAAATGGTTTTCCAAGCTCATGCCCGAGTCGAGAGATATGAAGTCTCCGACAAGTTCTACAGTTGTAAGATGGAGGAGAATAGTTCTATCAGCGAGCACATACTCAAAATGTCTGGGTTGCATAATCACTTGTCTCAGCTGGGAATTAATCTCCCAGATGACGTGGTCGTTGACAGAATCCTCCAATCGCTCCCACCTAGCTACAAGAGCTTTGTGATGAACTTCAATATGCAAGGGATGGAGAAGTCCATTCCCGAGGTGTATTCAATGCTGAAATCAGCGGAGGTGGAGATCAAGAAAGAACATCAAGTGTTGATGGTGAATAAAACCACTAAGTTCAAGAAAGGCAAGGGTAAGAAGAACTTCAAGAAGGACGACAAAGGGGTTGCCGCGCTCGGTAAGCCAGTTGCCAGGAAGAAGCCAAAGAATGGACCCAAGCCTGAGACTGAGTGCTTTTATTGCAAGGGAACGGGTCACTGGAAGCGGAACTGTCCCAAATACTTAGCATATAAGAAGGCCGGCAATGTCAAAGGTATATGTGATATACATGTTCTTGATGTGTACCTTACCAGTGCTCGTAGTAGCTCCTGGGTATTTGATACCAGTGCAGTTCGTCACATTTGTAACTCAAAGCAGGAGCTGTGGATAGGCGAAGACTGGCGAAGGACGAGGTGACGATGCGCGTCGGGAATGGTTCCAAGGTCGATGTGATCGCCGTCGGCACGCTACCTATGCATCTACCTTCGGGATTAGTTTTAAACCTCAATAATTGTTATTTAGAACCAGCTTTGAGCATGAACATTGTATCTGGATCTCGTTTAATGGGAGATGGCTACTCATTTAAATCCGAGAATAATGGTTATTCTATTTATATGAGAGAAATGTTTTATGGTCATGCCCCGCTGGTCAATGGTTTATTATTAATGAATCTCGAACGTGATGTTACACATATCATAGTGTGAATACCAAAAGATGTAAGGTTGATAATGATAGTCCCACATACTTGTGGCACTGCCGCCTTGGTCATATTGGTGTCAATCATATGAAGAAGCTCCATGCAGATGGACTTTTGGAGTCTCTTGATTATGAATCATTTGGCATGTGCGAACCATGCCTCTTGGGCAAGATGACCAAGACCCCGTTCTCCCGAACAATGGAGCGAGCAACCAACTTATTGGAAATCATACATACTGATGTGTGCAGTCCAATGAGTGTTGAAGCTCGCGGTGGCTATCATTATGTTCTCACCATCACTGATGACTTAAGTAGATATGGGTATGTCTACTTGATGAAACACAAGTCTAAGACCTTTGAAAAGTTCAAGGAATTTTAGAGTGAGGTTGAGAATCAACGTGATAGAAAAATAAAGTTCTTACGATCAGATCGTGGAGGAGAATATTTAAGTCACGAATTTGGCACGCACCCAAGGAACTATGGAATTGTTTCACAATTGATGCTGCCTGGAACACCTCAGCGTAATGGTGTGTCCAAAGATCATAATTGTACACTGTTGGACATGGTGCGATCTATGATGTCTCTTACCGACTTACCGCTATCATTTTGGGGTTATGATTTAGAGACTGACGCATTCACTTTAAATAGGGCACCGTCTAGATTCATTGAGACGACACTGTATGAACTATGGTTTGGGAAGAAACCTAAGTTGTCATTTCTAAAAGTTTGGGGATGCGATGCTTATGTCAAGAAACTTCAACCTGAAAAGCTCGAACCCAAATCGGAAAAATGTGCCTTCATAGGATACCATAAGGAAACTATTGGGTACACCTTCTACCTCAGATCCGAAGGCAAGGTCTTCGTTGTGAAGAATGGATCCTTTCTGGAGAAAGAGTTTCTCTCGAAAGAAGTAAGTGGGAGGAAAGTGGAACTTGATGAGGTGATTGTCACCCCTTCCAAACCGGAAAGTAGCACAGCGCAGGAAGATGTCTTTGTGGTGCCTGCACCGACTAGGGATGAAGTTAATGATAATGATCATGAAGCTTCAGATCAAGTTACTGCTGAACTTCGTAGGTCCACAAGGACACGTTCCGCACTGGAGTGGTACGTCAACCCTGTCATGGAAATCATGTTGTTAGACAACGATGAACCTTCGAACTATGAAGAAGCAATGGCGGGCCCGGATTCCAACAAATTGCTTGAAGCCATGAAATCCAAGATAGGATCCATGTGTGATAACAAAGTATGGACTTTGGTGGACTTGCCTGATGATCGGCACACCATAGAAAATAAATGGATCTTTAAGAAGAAGACTGACGCGGATGGTAATGTGACGATCTATAAGGCTCGGCTTGTGGCTAAAGGTTATCGACAAGTTCAAGGAATTGACTACGATGACACTTTCTCTCCCATAGCGATGCTGAAGTCCGTCCGAATCATGTTAGCAATTGCCGCATTCTATGATTATGAAATATGGCAAATGGATGTCAAAACGGCATTCCTTAATGGCTTCCTCGAGGAAGAACTGTATATGATGCAGCCGGAAGGTTTTGTCAATCCTGAAAATGCTAACAAGGTACGCAAGCTCCAGCGCTCAATTTATGGGCTGGTGCAAGCATCTCGGAGTTGTAACATTCGCTTTGATGAGGTGATCAAAGCGTTTGGGTTTATACAGACTTGGGGAGAAGCCTGTATTTACAAGAAAGTGAGTGGGAGCTCTGTAGCATTTCTCATATTATATGTGGATGATATATTGCTGATGGGAAATGATGTAGAACTCTTGGAAAGCATAAAGGCCTACTTGAATAAGTGTTTTTCAATGAAGGACCTCAGAGAAGCTGCTTACATATTAGGCATCAAGATCTATAGAGATAGATCGAGATGCCTCATTGGTCTTTCACAAAGCACATACCTTGACAAGATATTGAAGAAGTTCAATATGGATCAGTCCAAGAAAGGGTTCTTGCATGTATTGCAAGGTATGAGATTGAGCACAGCTCAATGCCCGACCTCGGCAGAAGATAGAGAAAAGATGAGTGCCATCCCCTATGCCTCGGCCATAGGTTCTATCATGTATGGCATGTTGTGTACCAGTGATGGATCGAAGAAGGTGAGAGTGTCTAGAGGGGGGGTGATTAGACTACTCGACAAGATAAAAATTCTGTCTTTTATCAAGGACAGATTTTGACAGATTTTGCAAAACACACAAGTCAAGTAGCACACTACACATGCAATTCTAGAGTATGGGCAGCGGAAAGTAAATTGCACAAGTAGTAAAGAGAGGTGGAGAAGATCAAACGCAATTTGGAGACGCAATGATTTTTCCCGTGGTTCCGATAGGTAGTGCTATCGTACATCCACGTTGATGGAGACTTCAACCCACGGAGGGTAACGGCTGCGCGAGTCCACGGAGGGCTCCACCCACGAAGGGTCCACGAAGAAGCAACCTTGTCTATTCCATCATGGCCTACGCCCACGGAGGGCTAGCCTTACTCGGGGTAGATCTTCACGAAGTAGGCGATCTCCTTGCCCTTACAAACTTCTTGGTTCAACTCCACATCTCGATGACGGAGGCTCCCAAGCGACACCTAACCAATCTAGGAGGCACCACCCTCCAAAAGGTAACAGATGTTGTAGATGATGATGAACTCCTTGCTCTTGTGCTTCAAATGATAATCTCCCCAACACTCAACTCTCCTCACTGATATGGCTGTGGTGGAAGAAAGGATTGAGTGGAAAGCAACTTGGGAAGGTTAGAAATCAAGTTTCATATGGTAGGAATGGAGCAACTTGATCTCAACACAAGGGTAGGTAGTTCTCTTCTCAGAAAGTGTAAGGTAGGAGTGGTAGTTCTTTCTGATGGCTCTCTCCACGAATGAAGAGGGGGTGGAGGGGTATATATAGCCTCCACACAAAATCCAACCGTTACACACATAATTGAGCAATCTCGGTGAGACCGAAGTTGACAACTCGGTCAGACCGAAAGTTCAAATATAGTGAACGTTGGGGTTTTCGGTGGGACCGAAAATACCATCTCGGTTTGTCCGATTTGAGTAAAGATAGGAACTTGCCAGTTTCGGTGAGACCGAAATCATCAACTCGGTTATTCCGATTTGAGGACAAACGGTTACAGAAGCTTGGCAACCCGTGTTTCGGTGAGACCGATCTCAAACTCGGATTGACCGATTTTTCTAGGATTTGGCTTATGGCTGAGGTGGTTCATCTCGGTGGGACTGAGTTTGGAAAATCGGTTTGTCCGAGATTACTTATGAGTGTGTATTGTAGTGAAAGTTGCTGATAGTTAAAGGAGATATATCACTAAGCACTTGAGCAACCAGATCATCAACACAACCTCATCCCCTTTTAATAGTATTGGCTTTTCCTATGGACTCAATGTGATCTTGGATCACTAAACCAAAAATGGAGTCTTGAGCTTTTTCCAATGCTTGCCTTAGCATTTTGAGGGGTCCACTTCTTCAGTCATTTTGCCATAGCCAATGTGATTGAATTTCCTGAAACATACTTGATAAAAGCATTAGTCCAACCACAAAGTATGTTGTCATTAATTACCAAAACCACCCAGGGAGCAAATGTGCTTTCAATCTCCCCCTTTTTGGTAATTGATGGCAACACACTAAAATCACACTAAACAAGACATCAAAGCTTATTTAAAGAAAGACAGAATTATCACGAAAGCTTTGACAAGCATGTAGTACATAGGCTCCCCCTACAAGTGTGCAAGATTTTCATAGATTTTGGTTTTGGACTACCACAAGCACACAAGAGAGATAAGCAAGATGTGCTACATGCAGCTTGGCTATATGCATCAGAGCAGATGAAAGGAAATGAGTGATAATGCATATGTGCATGGTGATTTCTTGCAAACAAGTATTTACAAGCAAGTCACCATCATGCACATTCTGCAAGGTGCATATACTTACCTTGAGGTTCCTTGGCATTGTACCTGAAGGGATAAGCTTGGGAAAACAAGGTTAGATAACACAAGAGTATTCCTTCAACCAACTGCAAGAACATCAAGAGTACCAAGCCAGGGATGACATGTATAAAGAGTGTCTCATATTGAGCACAAGCTTGAATCAGCAAACATGTCTCCGAAACTAAAAGATTTTCAATGAACTCTGAGAGATTTTGCTTTCCATAAGATATCAATTGTGAAAATTCCTCTCCCTTTGAGTTCTCTCAGAACAAGGGGTTCGATGGAAAGAGCAAAATCAAAAGAATGATGCCAATTGAGAATGATGTCCAAATGTAAAGTACGGCAAAGCTTTGATGTGATTCTCTCCCCCTTAAGATAAGATTGCTTTTCTTCTTCCCCTAAGTCTTCTCTTCTCCCTCTACCCCCCCTAAGTCTTCTCCCCCTTTGACATCAAGTGCCGAAAAGGACAGCAAACTAGGTAGGGCAGGAAAGATGGAAAGAAAGAGGTGGGATCCTTAAGAATCACAACAGGGCAAATAAGAACATGCATAGAGAAACATTGAGTGGAGCTGCAGAAGTTGATGTCCTAGAAGATAAATCGGTGACACCGAATTAGATGGATCGGTGGGTCCGAATCCTTTTCGGTTAGACCGAAATATTTAAATCGGTGACGCCGAGTTTAATTCCAAGGAAATTCAGAAATGATTCAGCTCACTTTGCGAGGAATGTTTCAAAGGATTTGCAATGAATTTGTGAAAGATTTTCGGGGAATTGATCAGAGCCAGAGGGATATTCACAAAGACAGAAGAATAAAAATGAAAAGATTCCTAGATGAAGTTTTTTTTTTGAAATGAAAACTCAATGAGAGAACATAAGAGAAAATAGAAATACTCCAAAGCATATGTACTTCATCTAGATAAAGGTCGGCGACAAGATCACCTATGTTTGAGTATATTGACTTAGGAATCAAATGAGGACATTTGATCATAGGTCATACTCATCATTTAAGCTCAAAATGGGGTTGCCATTTTTCGATTAAGCATTTGATGTGATCACATCTTATGAAGCTGCTTGTACTCATGACTTTGAGCAAAGCTCCTTAAAGATGTGAAGAACATACCTTGGGCTTGTTGTTGCTTTACTCATGTAGGTAAGCTTGATGTAGGTGCTCATTGAATGTGAAGTTGGAGCGCCATTTCTACTTGTGTAGTTCATCTTCCTACATGGGTTAGGCAAGCAAGGAAATACTCGAGGATATCCAAGATGACAAGAGTGAAATACTAGATGTATAAGATGTCAAAAAGGATAAGTAGAATTTTGTTCCTTGAACTTAACATCCCAAAGGGGTAGATACTTGGTCAATGACAAGATTACTCATGATTTGAGTGTGTGGTAATCTTGTGGAATGTAGATCATCCAAGTACCTGCAAGGAGTTAGATGCAATACAAGGAGGCAAATGTGTCCGAGATATATAATCACCATCATAAGAGAAATATCAAGGATTAGTCAAGTAGGCTCATGCCTTGCATGCATCAATGGAGTTATCACTCCAAGTTTGAAGCATCAATGATGTTCAACTCACTCCTTAAGCGACAAAACACCTTCTCATCAAGAGGTTTTGTAAAGATATCAACAAGTTGTTTGTCAGTACGAACATGCTTAAGATTAATGTCACCCTTGGCAATATGATCACGAATAAAATGGTGACGAACTTCAATATGCTTTGTTCGAGAGTGTTGCACTGGATTGTGTCCAATTTTAATTGCACTCTCATTGTCACAAAGCAAGGGAACATGTCTCACATGTATCCCATAATCCTTAAGCGTTTGTGTCATCCATAGTAATTGAGCACAACACGAACCAGCATCAATATATTCTGCTTCGGCAGTGGATAATGATACCAAATTTTGTTTCTTGGAGGACCAAGATACAAGGGATCGACCAAGGAATTGACACGTACCCGAAGTTGACTTTCTATCAACCTTGTCATCGGCATAGTCCGAGTCGGAATAGCCAACAAGGTCGAAAGAGGCCCTCTTAGGATACCAAATGCCAAAGTTTGGTGTGTGTATCAAGTATCTCACTATCCTTTTAACAGCTTTAAGATGACATTCTTTAGGGGCTGCTTGATATCGCGCACACATGCATACACTCAACATTATGTCAGGACGAGAAGCACAAAGATATAGTAGAGAACCAATCATAGATCGGTAAACCCTTTGATCAACGGGTTCTCCATCTTTTGTCAAGTCATTATGTCCACTAGTAGGCATGGGGCTACTCATACCTTTGCTTTCTTGCATGTTGAACTTCCTGAAGAGATCCTTGGTGTACTTTGTTTGTGAGACAAAGGTACCCTCCTTAGATTGCTTGATTTGCAACCCAAGGAAGAATTTGAGTTCACACATCATGGACATCTCATACTTCTCCGACATGAGCTGTCCAAACTTCTTGCTAAAATGAGGGTTAGTTGAACCAAAGATAATATCATCAACATATATTTGGCACACAAATAGTTCACCATTAACCCTTTTTGTGAACAGCGTTGAGTCTATCTTTCCAATCTCAAAGCCTTTTTCAAGAAGAAAACTAGTCAAGCATTTGTACCAAGCTCTAGGAGCTTGTTTAAGACCATAAAGAGCTTTGTGCAATTTGTAAACATGATTAGACTTTTTGGGATTCACAAATCCGGGAGGTTGTTTCACAAATACTTCCTCTTCAATTTCACCATTTAGGAAAGCACTTTTGATATCCATTTGATAAAGAGTAATATCATGGTGATTGGCATAAGCAAGAAGAATGCGAATGGACTCAAGTCTAGCAACGGGGGCATAGGTCTCACCATAGTCCATACCTTCGACTTGTGTGTAACCTTGAGCTACGAGACGAGCCTTGTTGCGGATGACTTGTCCATCTTCATCTTGCTTGTTCCAAAACACCCATTTGGTTCCAATGATGTTTTGGTCATCCTTGGGCTTCTCTACCAAAGTCCATACCTTGTTTCTCTCGAAGTTGTGTAGTTCTTCGTGCATAGCGTTCACCCAATCCGGGTCTTCAAGTGCTTCTTCTACCTTCATAGGTTCAATACTAGAGATAAATGAGTAATGCTCACAAAAGTTAGCTAAGCGAGTTTTAGAGCGAGCAATTCTCCCGGAGTTGATGTCGTTCATCATTTGTTCCACGGGATGATTCTTCTTGACTCTTGCTCGAACTCGGGATAGCTTTTGTTGATGTTGTGGCTGAGCTTCCTCATCATCTTCATCTTCCTCTTCTTCTTCTTCATTGTTGTTGGTGTTGTCTTGAGGCGGTGGAGAAGGAGGTTGTGGTGGATCTTCTTGTTGCACTTCCTCATCTTGGTGAGTTCCACTTGTGGAGGCCTCCATGTTGCCTTGAGGTTCATCTCTCCGTGAGGTAGGGGGCTCCACATATGTAGATGAGGTACTCTCCTTCACTTCCATGGGACGGATCTTTCCAATAGATAAATCTTGGATAGCTTCCGATGGGTCCTTGTCTCCTACATCAATAGGCATTTGCTCTACTTGCGAGCCATTAGATTCATCAAACTTCACATCTACCGTCTCTTCAACCTTTCGGGTGAAATTATTGTAGACACGGTAGGTGTGGGAGTTTGATCCATAACCAAGAAGAAAGCCTTCATGAGATTTAGGAGCAAATTTAGACCGACGATGCTTATCAAGTATATAGCGTTTTGAACCAAAGACACGAAAGTATCCCACTTGGGGTTTGTTACCGGTGAGAAGCTCGTATGATGTCTTGCCGAGAAGCTTATGAAGATAAAGCCTGTTGATAGCATGACAAGCTGTCTCGACCGCTTCTCCCCAAAAATGCTTCGGTGTCTTGTATTCATCAAGCATCGTTCTTGCCATCTCTATGAGCGTTCGGTTCTTCCTCTCAACAACTCCATTTTGTTGAGGAGTGTATGTAGCCGAGAACTCATGTAGAATCCCTTCCTCATCGAGAAAAGAGTCTACATTTGCGTTCTTGAACTCCATTCCATTGTCACTCCGAACTTTCTTGATCTTCACCTCAAATTGATTTTGGGCCTTTTTGGCAAAGGTCTTGAAGATTCTCTGAACCTGCGATTTATCATCAAGGAAAAATACCCACGTAAATCTGGAATAATCATCAACTATGACTAGACCAAAGGAGTTACCACCAAGGCTTTTGTAAGCATTGGGACCGAAGAGATCCATATGAAGAAGCTCAAGCGGTCTCCTTGTGGTCATGATGTTTTTCACGGGATGACTTCCACCAACTTGTTTTCCTGCTTGACAAGCACTACAAAGTCTATCTTTGTCAAAGAGAACATCTTTAACACCAAGAATATGATCACCTTTGATCAGCTTGTCTAGATTACGCATACCAACATGTCCTAGCCTTCTATGCCATAACCAACCTTTAGAGGATTTAGCAATGAAACAAGCTCTAGGTTGGGCTTTCTTAGTGAAATCAACAATATATAGATCACCTCTACGGATACCGGTAAATGCCAAGTTTTGATTGTCATGACGAAAGACTTGGCAATCTACTTTGGTGAATAGCACATTGAATCCAAAGTCAGCTAATCTAGACACGGAAAGTAAATTGTATCCAAGAGATTCTACAAGCATGACATTTTGAATAGAGCTATCATGAGATATGGCCACCTTACCGAGGCCAAGTACCTTACCCTTGCAGTTGTCTCCAAAAGTCACATACTTGCGTGGACCATCGTTCTTTGCAAGCTCTCGAAACATGTCGTTGTCTCCGGTCATGTGATCGGTGCATCCACTATCAAGAATCCACTCTTTTCCGCCGGACATGTAGTCTCTCAGATTTGCCATAAGATTGAGACTCTTCATGACCTTGTTTAGCTCGGTGTCCGAATCGGAGTAATCATCATCATGCTCATGCTCATCATCATATTGACCCATAGATTGTTCATCATCAACACCTAGGTCAATTTGATAAAAACTTCTTGCATTAGTTTTGTCAATGTGACAATAATCTTCGGAATGCAATACAAGAGCTTTTCTAATTAAAGCACTGATAAGAGCGGGATCACCCTTCTTTTTCATAAGATCACGAAGCTCAAAGAAGCATTTATCAAAGTTAGGATCATTGGGGTGCATCTTATCAAATTCAATAGTCTTGTATAGAATTTTATCAAGACCTCTCATAGAGTAGTCCGGATAAAGTTCTTCCAAGAACTTCCACATAGCATAGGCACACTCAAAGTTTGTAACAAGCTTAAGCAAATCATCGGGTAACCCTCTAATGATAAGATTTACAGTTCTAAGGTTACAAAGCAAATCAAGCTCTTCATCCATGGTAGGGTGCAAGGGATCAAAAGGAGGCACATAGGGGGTCTCAATATATTTGCACAAATTGTACATTTTAAAGATACTAAGCATTTCAGACCTCCATGAGTTATATGACTCTCCATTAAGAATAGGCACTCTATGGCTAACACTCCCAAACGTAGACACGTCCATCTTCCTCCAATGGTGTGTAAACCAAAGCAATGGAGACCAAAGCTCTGATACCAATTGAGGGATCGAAGAAGGTGAGAGTGTCTAGAGGGGGGGGGTGATTAGACTACTCGACAAGATAAATTTTTTGTCTTTTATCAAGGACAGATTTTGACAGATTTCGCAAAACACACAAGTCAAGTAGCACACTACACATGCAATTCTAGAGTATGGGCAGCGGAAAGTAAATTGCACAAGTAGTAAAGAGAGGTGGAGAAGATCAAACGCAATTTGGAGACGCAATGATTTTTCCCGTGGTTCCGATAGGTAGTGCTATCGTACATCCACGTTGATGGAGACTTCAACCCACGGAGGGTAACGGCTGCGCGAGTCCACGGAGGGCTCCACCCACGAAGGGTCCACGAAGAAGCAACCTTGTCTATTCCATCATGGCCTACGCCCACGGAGGGCTAGCCTTACTCGGGGTAGATCTTCACGAAGTAGGCGATCTCCTTGCCCTTACAAACTTCTTGGTTCAACTCCACATCTCGATGACGGAGGCTCCCAAGCGACACCTAACCAATCTAGGAGGCACCACCCTCCAAAAGGTAATAGATGTTGTTGATGGTGATGAACTCCTTGCTCTTGTGCTTCAAATGATAATCTCCCCAACACTCAACTCTCCTCACTGATATGGCTGTGGTGGAAGAAAGGATTGAGTGGAAAGCAACTTGGGAAGGCTAGAAATCAAGTTTCATATGGTAGGAATGGAATGGCTTGATCTCAACACAAGGGTAGGTGGTTCTCTTCTCAGAAAGTGTATGGTAGGAGTGGTAGACTTTCTGATGGCTCTCTTCTCGAATGAAGAGGGGGTGGAGGGGTATATATAGCCTCCACACAAAATCCAACCGTTACACACATATTTGAGCCATCTCGGTGAGACCGAAGTGAAAACTCGGTCAGACCGAAAGTTCAAATATAGTGAACGTTGGGATTTTCGGTGGGACCGAAAATACCATCTCGGTGTGTCCGAAGTGAGTCAAAGGTAGGAGCTTGCCATCTCGGTGGGACCGAAATTAACAACTCGGATATTCCGAAGTGATGTCAATTGGTTACAGAAGGTTGACAGTCCAGTTTCGGTGAGACCGAAACTCAAAATCGGATGGACCGAGAAATTAGGGTTTGGAAGAATAACTGAGGTGGTTCATCTCGGTGGGACTGAGTTTGCAGAATCGGTTTGTCCGAGATTACTTATGAGTGTGTTAAGTAGTGAAGAGTGCTGATAGTTGAGGGAGCTAGATCACTAAGCACTTGAGCAACCAGATCATTAACACAACCTCATCCCCTTTTAATAGTATTGGCTTTTCCTATGGACTCAATGTGATCTTTGATCACTAAACCAAAAATAGAGTCTTGAGCTTTTGCCAATGCTTGTCTTAGCATTTTGAGGGGTCCACTTCTTCAGACATTTCCATACCCATATCATCGAACTTCTCTGAAATGATTCTCAAGTAAATATTAGTTCAATGATATATATGTTGTTATTAATTACCAAAACCACCAGGGGATTAGTTGCACTTTCAGTATGTAGCCGAGAACTCATGTAGAATCCCTTCCTCATCGAGAAAAGAGTCTACATTGGCATTCTTGAACTCCGTTCCATTGTCACTCCGAACTTTCTTGATCTTCACTTCAAATTGATTTTGGGCCTTTTTGGCAAAGGTTTTGAAGATTCTCTGAACCTGCGATTTGTCATCAAGGAAAAATACCCACGTAAATCTGGAATAATCATCAACTATAACTAGACCAAAGGAGTTACCACCAAGGCTTTTGTAAGCATTGGGACCGAAGAGGTCCATATGAAGAAGCTCAAGCGGTCTCCTTGTGGTCATGATGTTTTTCACGGGATGACTTCCACCTACTTGTTTTCCTGCTTGACAAGCACTACAAAGTCTATCTTTGTCAAAGAAAACATCTTTAACGCCAAGAATATGATCACCTTTGATCAACTTGTCTAGATTACGCATACCAACATGTCCAAGCCTTCTATGCCATAACCAACCTTTAGAGGATTTAGCAATGAAACAAGCTCTAGGTTGGGCTTTCTTAGTGAAATCAACAATATATAGATCACCTCTACGGATACCGATAAATGCCATGTTTTGATTGTCACGACGAAAGACTTGGCAATCTACTTTGGTGAACAACACATTGAATCCAAAGTCAGCTAATCTAGACACGGAAAGTAAATTGTATCCAAGAGATTCTACAAGCATGACATTTTGAATAGAGCTATCATGAGATATGGCCACCTTACCAAGGCCAAGTACCTTACCCTTGGAGTTGTCTCCAAAAGTCACATACTTGCGTGGACCATCGTTCTTTGCAAGCTCTCCAAACATGTCTTTGTCTCCGGTCATGTGGTCGGTGCATCCACTATCAAGAATCCACTCTTTTCCGCCGGACATGTAGTCTCTCAGATTTGCCATAAGATTGAGACTCTTCATGATCTTGTCTAGCTCGGTGTCCGAGTCGGAGTAATCATCATCATGCTCATGCTTATCATCATATTGACCCATAGATTGTTCATCATCAACACCTAGGTCAATTTGATAACCACTTGCATTAGTTTTGTCAATGTGACAATAATCTTGGGAATGTAATGCAAGAGCATTTCTAATTAAAACATTGATAAGACCGGGATCACCCTTCTTTTTCATAAGATCACGAAGCTCAAAGAAGCATTTATCAAAGTTGGGATCATTGGGGCGCATCTTATCAAATTCAATAGTCTTGTGTAGAATTTCATCAAGACTTCTCAAAGAGTAGTCCGGATAAAGTTCTTCCAAGAACTTCCACATAGCATAGGCGCACTCAAAGTTTGTAACAAGCTTAAGCAAGTCATCGGGTAACCCTCTAATGATAAGATTTACAGTCCTAAGGTTACGAAGCAAATCAAGCTCTTCATCCATGGTAGGGTGCAAGGGATCAAAAGGAGGCACATAGGGGGTCTCAACATATTTGCACAAATTGTACATCTTAAAGATACTAAGCATTTCAGACCTCCATGAGTTATATGACTCTCCATTAAGAATAGGCACTCTATGGCTAACACTCCCAAACGTAGACACGTCCATCTTCCTCCAATGGTGTGTAAACCAAAGCAATGGAGACCAAAGCTCTGATACCAATTGAGGGATCGAAGAAGGTGAGAGTGTCTAGAGGGGGGGTGATTAGACTACTCGACAAGATAAAAATTCTGTCTTTTATCAAGGACAGATTTTGACAGATTTTGCATAACACACAAGTCAAGTAGCACACTACACATGCAATTCTAGAGTATGGGCAGCGGAAAGTAAATTGCACAAGTAGTAAAGAGAAGTGGAGAAGATCAAACGCAATTTGGAGACGCAATGATTTTTCCCGTGGTTCCGATAGGTAGTGCTATCGTACATCCACGTTGATGGAGACTTCAACCCACGGAGGGTAACGACTGCGCGAGTCCACGGAGGGCTCCACCCACGAAGGGTCCACGAAGAAGCAACCTTGTCTATTCCATCATGGCCTACGCCCACGGAGGGCTAGCCTTACTCGGGGTAGATCTTCACGAAGTAGGCGATCTCCTTGCCCTTACAAACTTCTTGGTTCAACTCCACATCTCGATGACGGAGGCTCCCAAGCGACACCTAACCAATCTAGGAGGCACCACCCTCCAAAAGGTAATAGATGTTGTAGATGATGATGAACTCCTTGCTCTTGTGCTTCAAATGATAATCTCCCCAACACTCAACTCTCCTCACTGATATGGCTGTGGTGGAAGAAAGGATTGAGTGGAAAGCAACTTGGGAAGGTTAGAAATCAAGTTTCATATGGTAGGAATGGAGCAACTTGATCTCAACACAAGGGTAGGTAGTTCTCTTCTCAGAAAGTGTAAGGTAGGAGTGGTAGTTCTTTCTGATGGCTCTCTCCACAAATGAAGAGGGGTGGAGGGGTATATATGGCCTCAACACAAAATCCAACCGTTACACACATAATTGAGCAATCTCGGTGAGACCGAAGTTGACAACTCGGTCAGACCGAAAGTTCAAATATAGTGAACGTTGGGGTTTTCGGTGGGACCGAAAATACCATCTCGGTTTGTCCGATTTGAGTAAAGATAGGAACTTGCCAGTTTCGGTGAGACCGAAATCATCAACTCGGTTATTCCGATTTGAGGACAAACGGTTACAGAAGCTTGGCAGCCCGTGTTTCGGTGAGACCGATCTCAAACTCGGATTGACCGATTTTTCCAGGGTTTGGCTTATGGCTGAGGTGGTTCATCTCGGTGGGACTGAGTTTGGAAAATCGGTTTGTCCGAGATTACTTATGAGTGTGTATTGTAGTGAAAGTTGCTGATAGTTAAAGGAGATATATCACTAAGCACTTGAGCAACCAGATCATCAACACAACCTCATCCCCTTTTAATAGTATTGGCTTTTCCTATGGACTCAATGTGATCTTGGATCACTAAACCAAAAATGGAGTCTTGAGCTTTTGCCAATGCTTGCCTTAGCATTTTGAGGGGTCCACTTCTTCAGTCATTTTGCCATAGCCAATGTGATTGAATTTCCTGAAACATACTTGATAAAAGCATTAGTCCAACCACAAAGTATGTTGTCATTAATTACCAAAACCACCCAGGGAGCAAATGTGCTTTCAACCAGACCTGATGTGAACCTTGCCATGAGTTTGGTGGGTAGGTACCAAAGTGATCCCGGTATGGAACACTGGATAGCGGTCAAGAACATCCTGAAGTACCTGAAAAGGACTAAGGATATGTTTCTCGTTTATGGAGGTGACGAAGAGCTCGTCGTAAAGGGTTACGTCAATGCTAGCTTTGACACAGATCTGGATGACTCCAAGTCACAAACCGGATACGTGTATACTTTGAATGGTGGGGCAGTCAGCTGGTGCAGTTGCAAGCAAAGCGTCGTGGCGGCATCTACATTAGAAGCGGAGTACATAGTTGCTTCCGAAGCAGCGCAGGAAGGAGTCTGGATGAAAGATTTCATCACCAACCTAGGAGTTATTCCAAGCGCGTTGGGCCCGATGACTCTCTTCTGTGACAACACTAGAGCTCTTGCCATTGCCAAGGAGCCCAGGTTTCACAAGAAGACAAAGCACATCAAGTGCCATTTCAACTCCATCCGAAATTATATTCAATATGGGGACATAGATATTTGTAAAGTGCATACGAATGTGAATGTTGCAGATCCGTTGACTAGACCTCTTCCACGAGCAAAACATGATCAACACCAGAACTCTATGGGTGTTCGATTCATCACAATGTAACTAGATTATTGACTCTAGTGCAAGTGGGAGACTGTTGGAAATATGCCCTAGAGGCAATAATAATATGGTTATTATTATATTTCCTTGTTCATGATAATTGTCTATTGTTCATACTTTAATTGTATTATCCGGAAACAGTAATGCAAGTGTGAATACTTAGACCACAACGTGTACCTAGTAAGCCTCTAGTTGACTAGCTCGTTCATCAACAGATGGTTACGGTTTCCTGACCATGAACAATGGATGTCATTGATAACGGGATCACATCATTAGGAGAATGATGTGATGGACAAGACCCAATCCTAAGCCTAGCACAAGATCATGTAGTTCATATGCTAAAGCTTTTCCAATGTCAAGTATCCTTTCCTTAGACCATGAGGTTGTGCAACTCCCGGATACCATAGGAATACTTTGGGTGTGCAAAACGTCACAACGTAACTGGGTGGCTATAAAGGTACACTACGGGTATCTCCGAAAGCATATGTTGTGTTGGCACGAACCGAGACTAGGATTTGTCACTCCATATGACGGAGAGGTATCTCTGGGCCCACTCGGTAATACATCATCATAATGAGCTCAATGTGACTAAGGGGTTGGTCACGGGATGATGTGTTACGGATCGAGTAAAGAGACTTGCCATAACGAGATTGAACAAGGTATCGGTATACCGATGATCGAATCTCGGGCAAGTGCTATACCGATAGACAAAGGGAATCGTATACGGGATTGATTGAATCCTTGACATCGTGGTTCATCCGATGAGATCATCGTGGAACATGTGGGAACCAACATGGGTATCCAGATCCCGCTGTTGGTTATTGGCCGGAGAGCTGTCTCGGTCATGTCTGCACGATTCTCGAACCCGTCGGGTCTACACACCTAAGATTCGATGACAGTAGGATTATAGGGAATAGATGTACGTGGTTACCAAATGTTGTTCGGAGTCCCGGATGAGATCCTGGACGTCACGAGGAGTTCCAGAATGGTCCGGAGGTAAAGATTTATATATGGGAAGTCATCATACGGTCACCGGAATAATTCGGGGGGGGGGGTGCCGGTATTGTACCGGGACCACCGAAGGGGTGCCGGGGATCCACCGGGAGGGTCCACCTGCCCCTGAGGGCCCTATGTGCTGTATGTGGAAGGGGACCAGCCCCTAAGTGGGCTGGGCGCCTCCCCCCTAGGGCGCATGCTCCTAAGGTTTGGGGGGAACCCTAAGGGGGGGGGGGGCGCTCCCCTTGCCTTGGGGGGCAAGGCAACCCCCATGGCCACCGCCCCCTCCTCAGATTGGATCTGAGGGGGCCGGCCCTCCTATCCCTTGCCCCTATATATATGTGGGGGCGGGAGGGCGGCCGCACCCAAGTACTGGCATAGCCCTCCCCCTCTCCCAAGTCCTCCTTTCCCGCGGTGCTTGGCAAAGCCCTGCACGATTGCCACGCTCCTCCATCACTACCACGCTGTCGTGCTGCTGCTGGACGGAGTCTTCCCTAACCTCTCCCTCTCTCCTTGCTGTATGAAGGCGCGGGAGACGTCACCGGGCTGCACGTGTGTTGAACGCGGAGGCGCCGTTGTTCGGCGCTTAGATCAGAATCAACCGCGATCTGAATCGCTACGAGTACGACTCCTTCATCCGCGTTCTTGCAATGCTTCCGCATCGCGATCTTCAAAGGTATGAAGATGCACTCCCCTCCCGTTGCTAGTAGACTCCATAGATGGGTCTTGGTGATGCGTAGTAATTTTTTGATTTTCTGCAACGATCCTCAACAGATCGATCGGCATCCATGCATATGTGTAGGAGAGGAATAAGGTTGGGAAAGAGACAGAGCTAGAGTGTTGGAGGGGGTGGTAGTGGAGTTGCTTCTAACAAATGGTGGGATAGGCTTTCTAGACAACCAGAGGGCACACCTGCAATATCAAAAAGAGAGGGGATGGCTGCCTGTCTGTGCACGTGCGTGCGAGAGACGGGTCAGGAGGCATGCACAAATGATGACGGGGGACGATATGGTTGTGGTAAGCAAACAGAACTACATAGGAAGATCAATCATCCTTTGTCAGAGCAAGGAGAGACATAACTTGTGAGGTACGTCGATCGATTGGGGGGAATAGTTAAAGTCGACCTAGGTATATGTTGGGAGATCGATCGGTATACATGCATGTGTGTGTTAGAAGCAAATGAGGCACGGGGAGAAGGATAGAGAGAGGGGGATGCATCTAGGAGGTGGTGCGAGAGTCATACTATATCGAGGGGGAAGGAGTGTGCGAGTACGAAATCGATGAAAAGAGTGGTGGGAGTGAGGCATGGACGGTGATAAGAGAAGAGGGGAAGCTTGTGTTTGTGCTAGGCACACCTGGCTAGAGAGGCATATCGATCAATGTGTGTCGTAAAGAAGGAGCTGGGGGGCCTACACACACCGTGGGTGAACGACCTCAAGTGAAAAGATGAATTTGCGCGATGGAGCTGGAGAATGTTGAGGGAGGGTGAGAGTGATGCGGGTGTGTGCATGCACGAGAGAAAGTTAGAGCTAGCTAGCTACAAAGATAAGAGGATTGTGTGGGTGTAAAAGACGAACATAGATCATACTTCATTATAAAAAGCGAATTCGGATATTTGAATAATTTATCATAGTGTTTTAAACCGACGCATGTGTGAAAATATATAACGATGATACACATGGTGTGGTTATGAACATGTTATACTACATATAATACTCCCTCCGTCCCAAAATAAGTGTCTTGATCTTAGTACAAATTTGTACTAGAGCTAGTACAAAGTTGAGACACTTATTTTGGGACGGAGGGAGTATATTTTATCTCTACTCTTATAAAAAACGGAGTTGTTGATGATGGTGTGCCTGCCATCCTGCAATATAGGCCGTCCGATTTATATCTGACAGATAGGAAGGAAACTATGGCAATTTTGAAAAAAGATACCCACACCCCTCTCCATATTTGCAAATTAGGCCTCCCCTTGATCATGTTGACGTTCTGTGGAACGCATGGGCATCTTGCTAGTACTACGTATAATATATAGAACATTGATCATAATTTGGGCTAATGTGTGGCTTTTGCAGCTCAGGTCAAAATACTTGTCATAATGTAGGGGTGGGGCACTATACTATGTGTGATAAACATGATGTACGCGTATGGAACATGGTTTAGATTATGAATATATAGTTAATACATCAAATGTACTATTATTTGGAATCAACATCAAGTGTATTCAAAAATATAATTCGAGTTCACGTAATACACATAGTTCATATCTATCTCTATAGTAATCATGTGGCGTGTTATTAAGGTAATACACGATTGATGGTTGAAGTTGGCAACAATCATGATTGTAGATTGTTATTGAAATAGAGAAACAAATTCAAATTCAGTTCGAATTGCAGCGGTAGTATAGACATTTGGAATGCACTAAAATGTTGGTATGAGTAGGTTACATGCATTATACAGCAAGCGAAAAAATTTAATTGAACATAACATGGATTCATACTACCGAATAGCATTTAGTTGCACTAAATTGTTGGTATGAGTAGCTTTAAATAGCATTTTTATAGTCAAACGGGGCAAGACTCTCTCTTTGTGTGGTGTGAATAGTTTTATTTTTTCGTTTTCTTTTTGGTTGAGGGAAGTGTGAATTGATTTGGTACGTACAAGTACAATATTACACGTTAGGCTTGTCCCTAAAATTCAACCCGCGCCTTGTTATATCCCGAAAATTCAGATATCGTGCTCCCAAAACTGGCGCCTTCACAACCCGCGCCTTGCTATCCCGAAATTACAACGCGCGCGAAAACTCCTTCCAGCTGCCAAATCCCGACACGCGAAATCCCCCTTCTAACCCTGTGCCGAAAGGGCCGCTAGTTCAAATCGATGGGGGGTACTTTTATAACACAGCCTACATTTTGGAAAAGCGCATCCCTAAGTCATGGTTCACCCCCTCCCATCGCCTCCTTTTTGCCATTCGAAATCCCAGGCCGCCATAACCACTCAGCTCCAGCCGCGAAACCCCGCCTTCCTCCGTCTGCCACCTCGCCGCTGCCCAGACGGAACCTCTTCCTCGACGATGTCGTCCATCGCAACAGCTCGACGTCCCTCGTCATCCCGCCGGTTCAGCCACCCCGTCCTCCACCTCAAAGGATCTGCTCCGACGATCGCGTCGTCTATCACGGCTGCTCCATCCCCACAGCGCCGCCTTAACCTGCTCCACCGGAACCGCAGCATCCTCACTGACTCCTCGGATGAAGCCGAGGCCTACTCGGCTGCACCAAAGAGGTTGTACACTCATCGCATCGGACCTTCTCCTTAGCTCGACCTCACGGCGCCGACGGTGCTCCATCCCGCACACCCATGGAGCGGCTACCTTGAAGTCGGCGCCGCGGGCGACATCTCCACAGCGGCTCTCCCCCAGTGCAAGGCCCTTTCGACAGCGGCGGCCATACCAGGCGGATCTGCTGCTGCTGCTCCGGCTCTCGGTCGCTCGCTCGCGTTGCTGCTGTTGCTCCGGCTCTTGCTCGATCGCTCGCTTGCTCAGCTCCTGCTGCTCCGACTCTCGCTCGCTCGCCCTGCTGCTGCTGCTCTGGCTCTCGCTCGATCGCTCGCTCGCCCAGATGTTGCGGCTCCGGCTCTTGCTCGCTCGCTCGTGCTACTGCTGCTGCTCTCCCCCTCGCTCGTGCTGCTGCTCTGCTCCGATTTAGCTACACTTCAGTCGACTGAATCGACTTTTGGGTCAGTAGATTTTCAGGGGGTGGGGGCTCGCCGGAGTTAAGGAAGAAACACCCACAGCGGGGACGGGAGCTCGCCGGAGAGGTATTTGACTATCTATCTTAGGTTTCAGGGTGGGCGGGGAGCCTATAGGGTTGGCCGGGGCATCGGCGGACCGGCGGTGGGGAGTTGTTTCGGGGAGGTGAGGCGGCGCTGGGGCCGGCGGTTCGGCCGGTGGTGGCTGGTGGCTCAGGGTGTGCAGGTTGAAGATGAACTATAGGCCCTCCCTAAACTACATGTCAAGTGCCTCTCTGCTACCATTGCATTCAGTTTCGACAGTAACATTCATATTCCACAGTAAATTTCAGTTTCGACGGTTAAATTCAGAGTCAACAGTTTTTACCTCATCTGTTGTAGTCAGGTGGTTTTTGGTGATGTGAATTTTACATCTATTTTACATCATCCATTGGAGATGCTATTAGAATCCCACTTGAGATTGACGATGTCTGTCTTGTGCTTCTTTAGCCTTGATGTCTTACGGCTCACCAGGGCTGCTCCAACGACAGAACAATCCATCACAACAGAGCAGTGCCTTGGACGCCGTCTATAGATTCCTCAGATCTTCCTCCACACCTCCGACGGCCACCTCTGCCTCAACTGCTTCAGCGACCAACCCAATGATGCTGAGGTCGACACGGCTATGGCAAAGAGGTTGTACACTTGTTGCATCACTTATTACTATACATTCATGTCGATCCATTAGGGCTATTTTGGTTCGACGGAAAAACATAGCAATAGGGAATTTTCCAATGGCACTCTACTATTCAATTATTCATGCATTTCGTTGAAAGGAATGAAGCAAAACATCCACCTGGACCTACTTTTCAAAATCCTATGCATGAAAACAAAACCAAGTGCATTAGTGGTAGAATAACATTTTAACTGTACACGCTTTCATATGGTTTCACTTTATTTTGGCCATGTTTCTTTGCATTCCTCTGCTCTTCAAATTCCTGGAAACCAAACACCCAAGTTGACAGAAATCCTGTGTTTACAAATGCTTTGTTTACCATGTGCATTCCTATCCTATTCCGGTGTTTTTCCTATCCCTGCGTTTTTAGAATCATGCAAGCCAAATAAACCCGTACAGAATTACTTCAGTTATAGGTAGGTGTCGGAGGGAACTTTGTGTGGTTTGTCCCTCTCCTGCCGCGACGTCATCCACCTCACCTGAGGTGCTCCATTGACAGAAACATCCACCAAACCAGACATCACGACTCCTGACCGTCTTTCGCCGCCTCAGATCTCCTTCCCTGCCGTCTGGCACCCACCGCAACGGCATCACCATCATCAACTCAGTAGATGAACCTGAGTACACGAGTCCACAAGAGAGGACACACTCTTTTGATTCTGCTTATGTTATGCATTGCTTAAAATTACCTGCTAATTTATCGTCCTGTTCACCTCTTGGACTCCAAGTCAGGTCCAAATGTTCAAACTTGAGTTCTAAATTAGTTGTGGGGCACATATCGAGGAAGCAATGACTAGTATCTCTGTCTAATATCTGGTTTACCTAGGGTATGCCTACTTGTTCATCTTGGGTGGGAAACAAATAGCAAAGAAATCATCATCTATCTTTTTATTAAATTAAAGCAATCATCAGCCTGCTATCATTATTTTTGGATCCATCCACTGGTTGTTACCATCACTCTAAATTTTTGCATGCTCTCCTTACATAACCTCACCATATTTTTTCGTATGCATGTCAGATATTGTACACAATCATGCTGAACATGTAGAGAAAAAGAGAAGAGTTTTGCGCGGCAATACAATGTCATGCAGACATCGCTCCATGGTGGGTTCAATGGCAAACCCTCCCCACCCCTCTCCAGATAGTAATCCAGAGGAAGATATCTATTCTGAGGCGGATTCAGACGCCGCTGACCACTCCTATTGTCGGGGTTTGGGTGCGACATATGCCAAAGGATGGCTTATCATGCATGGGGACAAGAGTACGTCGCCGGGCCCCTGAAGCGGGATAAGGCGATACTTTGGACGCCTACGAATCTTTCCCAGGTTCGGGTCTCTCCTTGGAGATAACACCCCTAGTCCTGCTCTGCAGGGGCTCCACGTCATGACTAATGTCAATACGGTAGGTACAAGGTTGCTCCTTGAGCTGTGTCATCTAGAGGAGGAAGAAGGGCAAGGCTAGCTCAGTACCTTCTCTCTAGGGAACGGGATCGATCGCTAGGGTTTCTTCCTCTCTCTCTCTCTCTCTCTCTCTTTCTTTGTATGTCTCTTTGGTCCAACCCCCTCACATGGAGGACCCTGGGGGGTTTATATAGGCCTACCCCCTAGGGGTACAATGGTAATCAGTGCGAAGTGGCCCCTGACCATGAGCGTCTCTGGGTGCCGGCCTCTCCGCCATCTGCTGGGGCCCGCTGTCTATGGGCCTGCGTGATTGTCTTTCACTGTTGGAGTCCTTCTACTAACGCGAGCATCATCAGGGGGGAGTGGCTACAGTGTCGCCGCCTCTTGATCGTACACTGCCACCACACCCTGTCTTGTCATCTTAATGGGGCTCAGACTCCTAGGGCACGGTCAGCCGCCTGCTACAGGGCGGCCCGTCCCCCAGGCCGCCTGCCAAAGGTTGCTTGCTTCTGGGTGGCTCACCGACGGGTGGGGCCAGCCGCCTGCTGGCCACTCCGCCTTCGGGTACTGAGATCATGGCTTCCTCTGACCAGGGCTAGGTCATCGGTAACATGGCTACAGTGATACGCCGCTTAGGGAGTGTCCGTAAGGTACACTCTCACTGTAGCCATGCTTCTATAGATTCTCTAAGGACATGCTTAACTGTATCCATGCCTTAGTCTCGTCGCAGCTCCCCAGCACACGTCCCGAGGGGGAGGCACGGGGTCGTCCTCTAGATACTTGCCGCTAGGCTGCCGCCTGTCAGGGCTCGGCCGCCTGCTAGCAGCCGGCTCCTGGGCATTGCGGCCCTAGGAGGTGGCCCGATACACTGGCGGCCAGAGGATGACAGGTGGCCCCTATTTGTCTTGAAACGCCATGGTTGGTCGATGAAGACACCCGTGGTCAATATCTCCGACTGTAGTCCCCGAAGCTGGTGGAGCTCTGCGGTCGTGAGCGGGACTGCGAGGTTCCAGCAGCTTCTCACTCCAAGTAAGGTTTGGTTGTGCTTCTGGTCCGTCTTCTGGAAGTCCGGCTTATAGCAGCCGGGCCTTCGTCTTCTGGAAGGGTCGGCTTCTAGCAGCCGGGCCTTTGTCTTCGAGGAGAAGATATCGCATGGACGGCAGGCCACGGTGCGGTTTTGCTGCCCGTTGGCGGCGTTCCACGCGTCATCATCTCGCGACGCCGCCCTGACAGCCCACGCGCGTGATGGGACACAGCAGCAGGCCGGGGCCCACAACTATAGGGCCTCGGCGCGCGCGCGGATCCGTTGCAGCAAAGGCAATCGATTGCCATCACCAAGCACATTAAATGCGCGTGGATTAGGCGCAAATAAGGCGTGGGTCGTGCGGGGCATGGCTCTGTTAATCCCACGCCCCCGCCCCCTCGGCTTCGTCGTTCCGGGCCTATAAGTAGGCGTGGGATGGGGCTGGCGCTGCTCACGCGCACACCCCCGCTCCAAATTCTTCCTCACTCCTTCTTGCGCACCTCGCCACCGTTGCCCGCATCGCTCCGCCCGAGTTTGCCCTTGCCTCGAGTCATGGCTGCGGAAGCGCAGGTCCACCGCTCTGGCGAGTGGGACGGCAGCAAGGTCATCGACGAGCACGTGTATTACCTCTGCCGCTCGCGGTGGTTGCCTCCCGCCGATAAGGTCGCCATGCGTCTTGCGCCTTCGGCTAAGATCAGGCCAGCGCCGCGGCTAGGCGAGCGGGTAGTCTCCCGCTCGCACTTCCCTTGCGGCTTCGGGCTCCCCATCGGCGGGTTCTTCCGCTCCTTCCTCGATTTCTTCAACGTGCAGCCCCACCACCTCACGCCAAACATGGTGGTGACGCTGTCTTCCTTCGTCGTCCTCTGCGAGGGGTACCTCAAGATACTCCCCACAGTCGAGCTGTGGAACGAGCTCTTCTACCTGAAGCTCAGCACCACACTCCAGGGCGAGGCTGCCTAGTGTGGCAGGTGCATCGCCATGAAGCGCACCGAGGCCAAGAACAACTTCCCGCAGCCTTCCCTCGTGCATTCGGTGAAGTTGTGGCAGAAGACATACTTTTATGTCTCCAACGTCGACCCAGAGCACGACTTCATCAACCTGTCGGATTACGCCGCCGGCCCGCCTGCCGAGCCCCGCGCCACCTAGGGCCTCTATCGCCGTGCGGCGCCTTTGGGAGATGAAGGAAAATGAGGGCCTCGTGTTATCGGACCTCCTGGCCACTTTTGCGGAGCGCCGAGTGCTGCCGCTGCAGTCCCGCCCGCACCTGACCTACGGCATGAGCGGGCACCGGGACCCGAGCCGGACCTGCACCAAGCAGATGCCGTACAAGGAGGTGGCCCTTCTGGTGAACTCCATCTCCAACTGCAAGCTATCTGATTCAGGCTGGGCGTTTCGCAAGCCGCCGTACAGCCGCAACAACTCGCCGCGTGAGGTGAGCCCCCTTTCTATTTCTTCTTCCTTCCTTCTTCCGCCTACCCTAGCCGCCTGACCCTTGTGTCGCCTTGCAGATCTTCCCCGGCCAGCCGAAGCCAGGATCTAAGCAGTCGGGTCGCCCGTTGTTGCCGGACCGCTTCCAGAGCGACATGAGCGACCCCGATCTAGCGGCGGCCGCCATGGAGGAGGAGGAGGTCACAGGCGGCGGGGGCCAGCCAGTAGGTGGCTTGTCAGGAGGCGGAGTCGAGGACTGGCCGGACGATGACGAGGAGAAGGAAGCGCCGCCTCGCGTCCAAGAGGTGGACCCGATTGGGAGCAGCAGCTATTTGATGGCACCGCAACCGCAGCCGGCGGCTCGAAGCACCGGGCCTCTACCGGGCTGCCCGGAACCCCGGCCCAAGAAGCCCAAGGCCTCGGTTGCCACCACCAAACGCCAGGAGGCGGCCGCCAAGGCGGCCCTTCTTAGGGTCCCTAAGCCCAGGCCGACCGTATCTGCGTAAGTGTCGCGTCCTACCTTTCTCTCTATATTTGTTCTAGTCATTTGCCCTCTTCGTGGCTGATTTTACTGTCTTCCTGGGAACATTCGAATAGTGCCCCGCTTTCCGTCTCGCGAGATCCTATGGGCTCGGTAGTTGGGGGCACGGGCGCCCCGTCTGCGACGCGCTGTGTGGATCCTAACGCCGCCCTCCAAGAGGCGATGGAGGAATGCGCGAGAGGCGCAGGAAGAGCGGGAGGCTGAACGCAGCCAAGGCTGAAGCCGAGGCGGCCACCAAGGCACAGGCGGATGCCGCCTTCCGAGCCCAGGAGCAGGAAGCAGCCCTCCAGCAGTCGGCGGGCCACGCTGATCTCCAGCACGCGGCTCCTCCAGAGCCGTCTGATCAAGTCTCGACTAGCGGTGATCAGCCGACCCTTGAAAAGGAGGGGGACGGCCACGCCGTCATGGAGGAAGAAGCCACCCCTCCTGTGCCGCCTGCTGGGGCGCAGGACAGCCGGCCTGTAGGGGCGGTCGTGTCGCCGGCGAAGGGCGTGCTGGTGGCAGGCCCGCTGCCCACCACCCGAGTTCCAGCCCGTCCGCGTCCGGCGAGGGCGGCCCCAGCCCCGCGGCAGGTAGAAGCCGGCGCTGCCAGCTCGTCGTTGCCAGACAACGAGGCCACCAGCGCAGAGCCGCCAGGCTAGACGCCCAATGGCGGCGCTCTCCTGAACGTCGTGTCCCGGGATGTTCTCGATCGATTCAACTCTCTGGGCTAGATCATGCAAATGGTCGTGCGGGAGTTCTTGGCCACGCGGACTTCCATCCGGGTATGTTGATTTCTGCTTTAATTTTTATTCCTTCAATTTCTCTCGTGGGGGCACGTCAGCGCACCCACTGGGTGTAGTTCCCGAGTTCCGAGCCAGCTGCTGAGCAGGTGGCTTGGAACTCCCAGGTGCTACTATGTGAACTAACTTATTTCTTGCCTTACTGGCTGCAGGATTACCACAATCTTCGGGTGGTGGCCTACAACTCCCAGCATCAGGAGTTGGTCCAGCTGAGGACCGCCCTGGCCGAGAGCGGGAGTAAGTACCTCTCTTTTTTTCTCCTTGCGGGGGCGCGTCAGCGCACCCGCTGGGTGTTGTCCCCGAGTTCCGGGCCGGCTGCTGAGCAGGCGGCCTAGAACTCCAAGGTTGTTTTGTCTTCTCACTGGTGCTAATGATCCTCCTCCTTTCTTGTCAGCAACATTAACCGACCTCCGCAACCAGCTAGGCGAAGTCCAGGCCGAACTCGCCGTCAAGGAGCAAAAGCGCAGCCTCGCCGTCCAAGAGCGTGACTGCCTGGCCAAGGAGTTGGCAAAGCAGACGGTGACGCACAAGGTGGAGCTCAAGAAGATGGCGGACGCTGAGGATCTTCTTCGGGCCGAGTTCGAGACTGAACGCTCGAACTGGGCCGAGATGGAGACGGCCCTGCAGGACGGCTATGGGGCCATCGAGGACATGGTTGATGGTAAGCTGTTTTTCCTTGCTTTCACGTGTTCGCCGTATGTCGCAGCAGCCGGCTCCTTTTTCTTGATTCTTTGTCTTGTCCTTGGCACATAGTACTTCCCGGGCCATTCTGTTGCCGCCAGCCAAGCCGTTGAGGCCCAACGCTATGGGAGGCGCCGGGAGGTTCGGGTGATCGCACCTAACGCGCCCTGGACTCCCATCGAGCAACTCCTCGCCGTCAAGGCGCACCTCCAGCCGGCCCACCGTCTGCTCCGCCGCCTTCAACGCGCCGGATCCCAGATGCTGGCCGCCCTCTGGCCAGATGTTCCGGCACCCCGCACTCCCAGCCGGGCCGCCAAATGGTTGGAAACGTTCCTCGGCCGCTTCGAGGCTTGGAACGGTGCTGCAGCGAGAGCCGACACGCAGACCGCCCTGGAATTTGCCAAGGGCTGGTATCCCTATCTGGATTTCGCTCAGCTAGCGACCTTCCGCCTAGAAGCCGAGCCCGAGCTAGCGGCGGTACGAGGAGACCTCATCAAGCGCGCCGCCGCGGTTGCTGAATATGCTGACACTACCGTCTTCATCCCGGAGTTGGATGAAAACGGTCATGTGGTGCCGCCTGACAACTTTGGGCTGGACCTGGCGGCACTGGAGGAGCTATATGAGGAGATCGCCTCGAGCGACGAGGCTAAGGACGAGGATGACGACGACGAGGAAGGCGGCTTTCTGGAGGAGGAGCCTCCTGCTCGTCATCAACCCGACCAGGCCTCGACGAGCGGACCCTGCGGGACTGCGCCCTCTGCCACGGAAGGTGACCAGGCCGAGACCCACCAGGCGGCCCCCTCAGCAGCCGGCCCAGCGGATCCCGTGGTGCCATCCACTCCGCCTGCTGCACCTCTGGCCTAGGCGGCCGTGCTATCTTTCATTTCCTGTTTCTTTTAAGACTTGGTAGAGTTAGTCTCGAACAATTCCACCCACTTGGTGTATTCTCAAACAATTGCTGGAAGGCGGCCTTGGAGGCCTTTTGTTATGTAAATATTCTCTTAATCGTGCATATGTTTATGCTATTTCTTGGGTTCTAGAGCTAGCACCGTCCTTTGTTCCTTCGGGCGTGTTTCTTTTGCCGTCTCCTTTAACTGTCGTCCTGCCAGCCAGACAGCCACTTTGTGGTCTATGGCTGGGTCAGGTACTTAGCTATTTTCTGGATAGGCAAGTATCTCGCCCTCTGGAATGCGGTTTGGCTAACCTAGAAGCCGGCTGGCCGGCTGCTCGGCAGCCGGCCAACTTGTCTCAAGGGTTGTCTTGCCCTATGTTTATTTTTCTTTAGCCATTTTTCATGTGGGCACCACATCCTACCTTTGACTCCCGCCAATCAGACAGCCGCGTTCTGCGAGTCTGTGACCTTTAGGTGGGAGAGGGCTTGGATGCTGGCACATTACTTGTCCGACTGTTGGAGAAAATGCTTTAAACATAGGGCCAGGCGGCAAGCCCCCGGGTCGTCTTCTCGGTCCCAGTGCCGGGCGAAGGAATGGAAATAACACATTCACAGGCATAAAACTTATCATATAGATAAAGGGAGGGGCAGTCCCCGAGAGCTCCTCGGGGGTCCCGTTATTTCTCAAAATACAGTAGATAGTACGATACATACTGTCTTTAGCTGTAAAAGCGGCGAAGGAGGTTTGTGTTCCACGGGCGCTCTGACTCATTGCATGAGTCGTCTCTTTTGCGTGCTCTTGGCTTCTGCACGTCGATAAGGTAGTAGGCATCGTTGCCTAATACCTTGCTGATGATGAATGGTCCTTCCCAAGGGGCTGAGAGCTTGTGCTGGCTGACTGTTCGCTGGATCAGCCGGAGCACAAGATCCCCCTCGCGGAAGGATCGCGGCCAGACTCGCCGGCTGTGGTAGCGACGGAGACCCTGCTGGTAGATGGCGGATCGGTGAAGTGCTACCAGCCGGGCCTTCTCCAGCAGGTCCAAGCCGTCTTCTCGTGCTTCTCTTGCTTCGTCTTCTGTGTACATGGCGACACGAGGCGAGTCAAACTCAATGTCTGTTGGGATGACGGCCTCGGCCCCATAGACGAGGAAGAAGGGAGTGTAGCCGGTTGATTTGTTCAGAGTTGTCCTGAGGCTCCAGTGGACAGACGGCAACTCCTAGATCCAGCAGCCGGCTGATCGTTTCAAAGGCTCGACCAGCCGGGGCTTGATGCCAAACAAGATGAGGTTGTTTGCACGCTCAACTTGGCCGTTTGACTGCGGGTGGGTAACAGACGCTAAGTCCAGTCGGATGCCCTGTGTTGCGCAGAAACGGGCCAATGCTCCTTTGGCAAAGTTTGTACCGTTGTCGGTGATGATGCTGTGTGGTATGCCATATCGGACTGTGATATCAGCGATGAAGGTCACGGCAGTGGGGCCGTTGAGTTTCTTGATTGGCTTCGCCTCGATCCACTTGGTGAACTTGTCCACAGCCACAAGCAAATGAGTCAAGCTGCCGCGTGCTGTCTTGAAAGGACGCACCATGTCCAGTCCCCGAACTGCAAACGGCCAAGTGATCGGAATGGTCTTGAGTGCAGAAGCTAGCATATGTTGCTTGGAGCTGAAGCGCTGACAACCATTGATTTCTTGACTAATTCTTTGACGTTGTCCAAAGCAGTCGGCCAGAAGAAACCGTGGTGGAAAGCTTTGGCGATGAGGGATCTTGAGGTCGCATGGTGGCCGTATTCGCCTTGATGAATATCTCTTAAAATGGCCAGACCCTTTTTCTGCTTCCACGCAGCGCTGGAAGACGCCGGTTGCACTGCGTCTGACAAGCTCTCTGTTTACTATTGTATATGCTGAAGCTCTACGCTGAACTTGTCGTGCCAAGGTCTCGTCTACTGGCAACTCTCTTCTGAGCAGAAAATCGAGGATTGGTTGTGCCCATGATGGTGTTGTGACTCCTGTTACTTCTGCCACTGAAACCAGGGTGGTTGGGAAGGGAGGTGGAGGACTGAAGTGAGCCACTTGTTGTGCTTCTGAAGTCCCGGGCCGGCTGCAGCAATTCCCGGGCCAAGTGCTGGTGCAGCAGTCCCTTGACCGCCTGTTGGAGCTGAAGTTTCTTGGCCGCCCGCTGGAGCTCCTAAGCCGGCCGCAGCAGTCCCCGAGCTGGGTTCTGAAATCCCCGGGCTGGGTGTTGTCGCAGCAGTCCCTAGGCCGGGTGCTGGCGCAGTAGTCCCTTGGCCGGATGCTGGTGTAGCAGTCCCCGGGCCGGCTGCTGAGGTCTTTGGCCAGTCTGCCCCAGGATTGGCTGGCATGATGATTGATTCTGACTCTGGTGACGACTGGATAGATGGCTTGCGCAAGCATTGGAGGGACACGCCGGCTGGTATTGTTTGCCGGGTGGAGCCAATTCGTGCTAGGGCGTCGGCGTGAACGTTGTCAGCTCGTGGTATGTGGGGGAACTCGCAGCCGTCAAAATGCCCACTGATTTGCTGGACCAGGAAATGGTAACTTGCCATGTTTTCATCTTTCGTGTCCCAATCACCAGACGACTATTGGACCACCAAGTCTGAGTCACCATAGCACAGCACTCGGCGGATGCCAATCTCTTTGGCCATCCGGAGCCCGTGAATGAGTGCCTCATACTCGGCCACGTTGTTGGAGGCGGCAAAGTGGATATGCAAGGTGTACTTGAGCTTGTCGCCTTTGGGAGAGGTGAGGACCACGCCAGCTCCCAAGCGAGTGTGCATCTTTGAACCATCAAAGTGCATCCGCCAATGGGTTGAATCTGGAGCGAGCGGCAGGTACTGGGTCTTGGCCCAGTCGACGAGGAAGTCAGCCAGCGCTTGTGACTTGATGGTGGTGTGGGGCTGGTAGAAGATGGTGAAGGGGGCCAGCTCAATGGCCCACTTCGCCACTCGGCCTGAAGTATCTCCGTTGCCCATGATCTCAGCAAGCGGAGCCGTGCATACGACCTTGATCGGATTCTCTTGGAAGTACTGCTTGAATTTCTTGGCGGCAAATTACACACCATAGCACATCTTCTGGTAATGGGGATGGTTCTGTTTGGAAACTAACATCACCTCGCTCAAGTAATAGACCGGCCTCTGGACAGGCAAGGCTCTGCCGTCTTCTGGGCGTGCGACCACAATCACAGTGCTGACCACCCGGCTGGTGGCCGCTATGTAAAGAAACATGGGTTCCTTGTCTATTGGCGCCGCCAGGATAGGCGGCATGGACAACACTTTCTTGAGCTGGAGGAAGGCTTCGTCTGCCTTGTCATTCGACTTGAAGCAGGTGGTCTTCTTCATCAATTGGTACAGAGGGAGTGCCTCCTCGCCTAGTCGGTTGATGAATCGGCTGAGCAATGCCAGGCACCCAGTGAACTTCTGGACGTCTCGTATGCGAGTTGACCTCTCCATCCTCTCAATGGCCTTGATCTTTGCAGGGTTGCACTCGATGCCACGTTCAGACACCAGGACGCCAAGGAGTTGGCCCGCTGGTACCCCGAAGACGCATTTCTCCGGGTTTAGCTTGATCTGAAAGCGACTCAGGTTTTTGAAGGTCTACTAGAGGTCCTCCAATAGAGTTTCCCTCTTCTCCGTCTTCACCACAATATCGTCCATGTAAACGTGGGCGTTTCTGCCAACTTGCTTGAGGAGACACTTCTGCATGCAACGCTGAAAGGTGGCGCCGGCATTTCTCAAGCCGAACGTCATAGTCAGGTAGAAGAAGGCCCCAAATGGCGTGAGGAAGGCGGTCTTTAGGCGGTCGACCGGATCCAGTTTGATCTGATGGTATCCGGAATAGGCGTAAGGAATGACAGCGGCTCGCATCCGGCTGTGGAGTCAATTACTTGATCTATTCGCGGCAGAGCAAACAAATCTTTAGGGCAAGCTTTGTTGAGGCTGGTGTAGTCGATACACATGCGCCATTTGTTGTTCTTCTTCAGCACTAGAACAGGGTTGGAGAGCCACTCTGGATAGAATACTTCCATAATAAAACCGGCTGCTAGCAAGCGGGCGACTTCTTCTCCAACAACTCTTCTTTTTTCTTCTGACAGGCAGCGGAGTGGCTGCCTGACCGGCTTCGCGTCTTCTCTCACATGTAGCTTGTGCTCGGCGAAATCCGTCGGGACACCCGGCATGTCTTTGGGGGACCATGCAAAGATGTCCCGATTCTCACGGAGGAAATTGACAAGCTCATTTTCCTATTTGCTGTCTAGGTTTGACCCTATGACAACAAATCGCATCGGGTGTGACGGGTCCAAAGCAATCTTCTTGGTTTCCTTGGCCGGCTGGAATGAGACTTGCGGTTCCGCCTCCTTGGAATCGGATGGTATGGCCGGCTGCTCACCTGCCATTGCCACCAACCGGTCAAGGCGGCGCTTCTCTTCAGCTATGACAAGGGACTCGGCCAGTCGGCTGCTGGCAGTGGCACATGCGATGGACTTCTCATAGTCCCCGACTATGGTGATTATTCCTTTGGTGCCCGGCATCTTCATCTTGAGGTAGGCGTAATGGGGCACTACCATGAATTTTGCAAGATCTGGCCGACCCAATATCACATGATAGGGGCTTTCCAGATTCACCACCTCAAACCAGACCGGCTCCCACCGGAAATGCTTCTTGTCACCAAACATGACATCAATCTTGACCTTGCCGATTGGTGAGCAAGAGAGACCGGGGACGATGCCGTGGAACATGGTCCTGGTAGGCTGAAGCTGCTTCTCTTTGATGCCCAACTTCTCCATGGTGTCTCGGTACATGATGTTGATGATGCTGCCGCCGTCTACCAGCACTCGAGAGAACCGGCAAGCCCATCTGTCGATGGAGAAAGTTGCATCTAGGACCATGGCGTAAGCTCCTGGCAAAGGCATGACAGCCGGGTGATCTTCATGGCTCCAACTGATGGGCCTTTCAGACCAATGCATGAACTCTAGGGCTTCGGAGGCAACGGTGTTGACTTCTCTGTGCTGCTGATGCCGGCTGTGCCTATCGTCCGCCTGGCTTGTGAAGACGACATAAGCTCCATTCTCTTCTGGGAACTCATCCACGACCTGGCCGCCTGGACGAGCAGCCAACGGTTTTGGAGGCAGAGCCGCCTGCCCAGCAGGCGGCGGTGGCAGAGTGTGGGGACCCTGACTTATAAGTCGTGATCACCGAATGCACGTGTACAGTGATCCCAGAGATCAATGCTCAATGAACACACAGAAGCTGAATAACAAGAGTCTTACATCCATACATGCCGTATTACACAAATAGGACCATTAAGGTCAAGTCTTGAGTATATCATTTCAGCGGAAAGCTTCATAACAACTTGAACCCATGCCATATGTCTTAACCCTACAGGCATTTTGACTGGGAAGCGTCCTAGCTCGCATGTTCGTCGCCAAGAAATCTTCATCATATCCTTTTCTTTCGTGCCTGGCCAATGAAATAACCAGTGGCAAGCCAATGAGTACTTTGAATGTACTCGCAAGCAACCCAAGTGTGATGACAGAATAATTATGCAAGGCTCTACTGCTAAATTGGCAGTTTTTCGGAAAGCTAGATTTTCATATGCAAGTATGATCATCATATAACAAGGGCATGCATGCGTCTACAACAAGTATCAGGAGGTTACAGACTTCAACATCGTGATAGAGTCATGAACAACTCTTCCTCATGCTCATCGTGACTTTCTCACAGCAACACCAACAGATTTACCCAAACTGTGTTGTTTTCCAGAAACTTATGGACATAGTCTAAGTAACACCACCCAACTGTCCTTGACCGTGGACACGGCTATTCGAATAGTTTGACACTCTGCAGAGGTTGCACACTTTACCCACAAGATCCGGGTAACTTCCGTGTCATCCACGACCCGCGGTACCTCAAGTACCTGGGGTAAGCACCCGATCACTATCTTTCCCTAGACGACACTAACACAGAGTCCACTCGATTGGTAGTAAGCCCCTTGCCCAACTTTTCACATCTTAAAAATTGTGGAGGCTCGCTCCCATATTCATCACATACCACTGACACGGGGTACCAACGGTGTGTTCGGTGCCCTGTAAAAACAGTCATGGACGCCTATCCAAGCACGACCCCGTCCCGAGAGTGACCTCATGTCACCCCCGTCACTAGTAATGCGGGCACCATGCTAGTATCGACCTAGGTAATAAATAATACCTATTCCCATATAAGGGTAGTGTGGTTGCACATGTTTGGTTGGGACGGTAATCACACATAAATCTAATCCATCTCTGTAAACAACACTTTCATCAAGCCTTGGTACACTACTTCTCCACCAAGTAGTGCCCTAGTTCCTCATCGTCTCCCAAGGGCATTAGTGGCACCCTCCGGGTTGTTTGCAAGTATGTCAAACCACACTTGTTTCTTTCAATGCATAACCCTGACCCATTTTATGTAGCCAACTACTACAACATACATCTATCTACTCCCACTGGCATAACCCTCATAAGAATGTAGGGTCATGCACAATGCAAGTATCAACGAGGAAGTACAGTGGCAAACCATCAAAGTGGTTCCACCTCATCATGATTCCGTTGCAACAACAATATGACGCTATATGACATGCATAAAAAGGGTTCCATAGACATGGTCAAAGGGATGGTTGCCTGTCTTAACCAAGTCCCTGGGGTCTTCAAATCCTCTGGTCCTTCTCCGAGTACTCCGTATACTTTGTCAACTAACGATGGAAACAATCATATTAAGCAACACAACAAGGAAAAAATAAAAGTGTTCTAAAAATAGGAGTTGTACTTTTCTAGGATACCTCTGGTCATATGAAAAATGACCAAGGTGGTTTCATTGGGATATGATCAATGGATATCCCTGAACATTTCAATATGATGTAATTAGGGGATTTGTGGATTTGCAAGAAGTGTACAGAAGAATTATTTTGAAAAATGGTCAGAGGCACCTATCTAACAAGGAATGATTTTTGAAGTAGCTAGGAGTTGGTTTCACTTGATTTGGAGTTCAAATGAATATCCTAGGATTTTGCAAAGTTGACAAATATGAAAAAACGGCTCATTATTTTGTGGGGTACAGAAAGTATTAGGGAAAATGTTCCAAAACTAAGTTTTGATATTACAAGCATCTAGGAATTTGAACCATTCCATTTGGATCAAATTTGAGCTCTCTGTGATTTTCTAAAGTTTATCACAGAAATAGAAAAATGACATTTTGATAATATTTGTGAAGAAAAGGTCTATGGAAAAATGTACATGTTGCACCAACAGGTAGATCATGATTTTAGAAACTCCTAGAAATTTGAATCATCAAATTTGGAGTTCATTTGATTTATTTATGGTTTTTATAAGTTTACAGAAAAAGAAAAGGAAAGGGAAATGATTTTACCCTTATCCTGCGCACAGGCGAGATGCAGACGTGGGCCAGCCCAGTGGCATCAGCCGCCCGGGGTGCACAGGGACATCGTTGGCGCACTCCCGTGAGTACGCCTTTGGTCAGGGTAGACGCCTTCCCCGGAGGCCGTCTCCACTTAACTCGGGGCCCGGGGCCTTAGCCACTTACCGGTGGGCCCTGCTGGTAGGCCCTCCTCCTACCTCCCGCTCAAAACAGAGGAGGGGCAGGGGAGGCCGGCCGAGCAGGTGCCAGCGCCCTTCCCGGCGACTTCGGTCGTCCCCGGCGGCGTCCAGCATACCGACGGGCTCCGGGGATCGAGCCGAGCCCATCCATGGGCCTCACGCGGTCCGAGGGGAACGGGGGCGGCGGCAGCCTCGGCGCCGGCGGGCGGCTTCAGGACGAGACGAGCGCGACGCCGTGGGCTCCAGAGTAGAGGAAAGAGGGGGCGTGAGGGATCCTATGGCATGTGGATCTTCCCCTGGTGGTCTAAGGAGAGGAGGGGAAGCCTTGGTTCACCGGAGCCAAGCGGAAAACGACGGCGACCGAGGTGGCTAGGGAGAGGCAAGGAGAGCCAGAGGGAGAGGTAGAGCATGTCCAGGAGGTTCACGGGAGAGAGGGAGAGTCAGCAGAGGAGGAGAGAGGGGGAGTCAGCAGAGGCGAGAGCGAGCTCGGAGGGTGGCTTAAATGGGCGTGGCCGCAGTGCATCGTGGGCGCGGTCCAGGGCGCACTAGGGCGAGCTCGCAGAGGGGAGAGGAGAGAGGGTCGGGTGGGGGCCAGCGATGTGTCGTGTCCCATACGTCGAGGCGACCTCGGGGGACATGTTGGGGAGGCCCGAGGTTGTCGGGGCATCGGGATGGGGGGCGGCTACAGTGTGCCAGAGCACTATAGCGCGCTCCAGAGCGCCATTTTGGCATGCCAGAGCATGTCATTGGCAGTTGAGCGTGGCCAAGCTTGTCTACTGGCTTTAGGTTGGCACTGGGATGCTCTATGAAGCTGAGGAGGTAAGGTAGGAGGGAGGGGTAAGAAGTAGAAGGGTGGAAAGGTGCTGCCATGGTGAGAACAGAGAGGTAATTGGGGGTTTTACCCCCTCCAATGATTGAGCTGAGGCCTGGGTGAGTTACTAGAGGTAGAAGGTGACTAGGAGATGTTGTGGTAAAAAGTTGAGCTCAAGGAGAATAGTGGAAGTAGTCAAAATGGTGATTTTTGAAAAGTGAGAGAAGGTGTTTGATGCAAATTTGGGCAAGCAAATTAACTCCACTTGACATGAGACTTAACATGATCAAATGGCATATAGAAATAGGGTATTCCACCAAGTTTGAGCTCATTTGAAGAAACTTGCCAATGTAACTTTGGTGAACCCTAGAAATCAACAGAAATGGATTTTCCAATATTAGGGTAAGAAAATCATCTCTCCTTGATGCACCACTTGGTGTAGTGTCATCATTTGGGGTTGTGAGCATGTCCACAGAATTTGAGGCCCCAAGTAAAAAATTGGCAATGTAGAGTTGTTCAAATTTGGATCTGGTCAGAAAGGGTTTTGGGGCACTTAGATCAAGCTATGCTTCTCCAATACTTGTGCCATTTGGTCTAGATGCATAATTAGACCATTTTAGCATGTGTACCAAGTTTGGGAGCATTTGGACAAGTTTGGCAATGTAAAGTTGCTCAAACTTCAAAATGGACAGAAATGGTTTTGAGGGGATTAGATGATGTTTTCTTGATCTTCAAGGCATGAGTCTTTGTAAGATCATCAAATATGTCATATCTGACATGATAGAATTTCCCTGGAATTTTTAGAGAATGTTTCCTTTATAAATATTGCAAAAGCTTGAAATATCCAAAAAAAGGGTTTTGGAAGGATTTGCCCAATATTTTGAACATGACCATGTGTTGAAACTCTTATATATGGACAATATATGTCCTATGAGTTTCCCTGAATTTTGGCAAATATTTTTGAAATAGTTAAATAATTTTAACCTATTAAAGACCATTTCTGGCCTAAAGAAAAAGCATTTAAATAAAATATAAAAATAACTATCAAAATTATACTTTTGTGGTTTAAAGGAGTCCTATACCTAATAGGATTCAAATATACTTTTTGAAAGATTTTTCATACCCCAAATAAGGTACTTGCAGTGCAAACCTTAATTCAAGGGTTTTTGAAAAACTAATGTTAGAAAATACTTTTTGGCCAAAATATTTTTATAAGAAAATACTATACTGTTCTATACACATGACATGATCATTGGAAAAAGGTTTTGGATCAAGGAGTTGAAGTATAAGAGTTGGATGATTTATTTGATTTTTAGAGCACTTGTAAACAGCAAACAGAAAACCAATCAAGCAAAGTCAAAAACAAACAAAAGTTTTTGCCAAACCACATTTTAGCATGACTATTAGCTTAAGTGTTGTGGCATGAAAATCAGGGTGTGACACAGAGCTTCGCCTCTGGCAATCCGTGTGAGCCAGTGACACTTTCGTGTGACATGATTGGAGGGCTTCGTGCCGCTGTGAAACTTGCAAGGGGCATCCAGGGCTTGCTCAAAGGAGAAGGCGGGCTGCTAGGCCGGCTTGCCGCCCTTCTGGCGCTTGGGACCTGCTTGAGCTTCTGGCTGCTGGCCATCAACTGCTGCCACCAGCCGGCTATTGGAAGCCGGCATGGGGGCTTTGCGCTTGTTATCTGTCTGCTGCTGGCGCCGACTGGACTCTCCAGCCGGCGTTCTAGGAGCCGGTGGGGCCATCTTCCCGGAGGCATCCACGTGCAGTTCAGACTTCATGGAGGAATCTGCGGTGGCATACTTGTCTGCTATGCTTAGCAGCTCGTCCAGCATGGTGGGCTCATTGCAGAGGAGCTTGTGCTTGAGCAAGGTGCCCTCTCCGGACCCGGTCGTAAAGTACTCGATGGCTTGCACCTCATGCACTCCTTCACAAGAGTTGCGCAGCTCGGCCCAATGTGTCAGGTAGTCACGAGCAGACTCGTTCAGACCTTGGACGCATAGGGAGAGCTGATGTGGCTTGAGTGGCCGCTTGTAGGTGCTGGTGAAGTTGCGAGTGAAGACGTCGGTGAAGTCCAGTCAGCTGTTGACGCTGTTGGGCTTGAGGTTGTTTAACCACGTCCGGGCCGTGCCCTGGAGCATGAGTGGTACATACTTCAGTGCGACACGCTTGTTGCCGGTCGCTATGTTGACGGTGGAATAATCCACCAGCCAGTCCTCTGGCTTCACAGATCCATTGTACTTGGGGGTGTCTCGGGGGAGTGAGAAACCTTTGGGGAAAGGCTCGTCACGGATGCGGGACCGAAGCAAATTGGGCCGAGTGCGTCCTCTTCCTCGACCGCCTGGTACTGGGCCAGTCGGTCAAGGCGGTGGCGGGCATCATTCTCCCCAACTCCCTCGCGACGGCCTAAGCGGCCTCCCTGGGATGGATGGTCGACATGCAGCGGGGATACACGCCTCTCTCAGCGAGGGGGAGGCGAGCGCTCGTTTCGTCACTCTACAGCACTTGGGCGGCCGTCTTGATCACGCTCGATGGTGATGCAAGTTTGCATGCTGCAGCTAGCAGCCGACTTTGAGTCACGCCGGCTGCGAGTGCCGACTGTTGGCGAACGAGACCTAGCCCCTTGCTCCCACCGAAGAGGACGGTTGTCCGCCTACGTGTCGGCCTCCTGAGCCCGGCGACGGGCTTCCTGCTACTCGGCAGCTGTGTCGAGGAGCTGCTGGACGCGGTGTGTCATGCAATGAAGCTCATCTCCCTCCAAGTGATTCAGCTCATCAACTAGCGCCTAGGTGGCCCTTAGGTTTTCCAACGGGGTGGCGTATACCGGTCGTGGTGACCCCAGCATGTCGGCCAAGACCCTGCCTCGATCACGGACGGCACCGGCCCAGCTGGGCTCACCAGCAGCAGGCGTGCCGCCTATGGCACGGTCCATCTCGCGGCAGTAGGCTTCGGTGAGGCACTGGGAGGCGACTAACTTGTTGGCGTTGTCGAGGAGCAAGATGCAGAGTGCTTCTAGCGCCGCGCCGTCTGTTCCCGCGGCGATGGGGCGGAGAGGCTCTGCATGGCCGCCCGCAGCGGGTCCTGGCCAGACCTGTTGGAAGGCTCGTCGTGGCTGGCGGCCAGCACCTCCGTGATGGTGCTGACGCTAGTGTCGCAGGTCGCAGGGAGGAGGGGATCATCGATGACCACCACGTGGTCGGAGAAGGATTCGGCAGACGCTGCGTCGAGGTCGACGATCATGTCGATAGGTGGATCCGAGGAGCCAATGGACTCCATGTCGAAGGTGCGCTCGTCGATGATGTAGAGCTTGTCGAGGAGCTCAATGAGGCAAATCTCTGAGCCAACTGGTCCTGTGACCGGAGAGGGTTCGTCGTGGAGCTAGACACCGCCGAGGAGATCGGCGAGTCCGCTCGCGGTGCAAAGCATCCCGGCATCCACGCCTGCGGGCGTGCCGGGCTGGCTGGCCTCGCCGGGGAGGAACAAAGTTCCCATCCAGAACATGTCTCCGGACGACGGTGAACCTTGCCCCACGGTGGTAGCCAAATGTCGGGGTTTTGGTGCGACATGTGCCAAAGGATGGCTTATCATTCATGGGGACAATAGTACATCGTCAGGCCCTGGAAGCGGGATGAGGCGATACTTTGGACGCCTACGAATCTTACCCAGGTTCAGAGCTCTCCGTGGAGATAACACCCCTAGTCCTGCTCTGCGGGGGCTCCGCGTCATGACTAATGTCAAAACGGTAGCTACAAGGTTGCTCCTTGAGTTGTGTCGTCTAGAGGAGGAAGAAGGGCAAATCTAGCTCTCTACCTTCTCTCTAGGGAACGGGAGCGATCGCTAGGGTTTCTTCCTACCGATCACTCTCTCTCTCTTTCTTTGTCTCTTGGGTCCAACGCCCCCCCCCACACACACACGGTGGACACTGGGGGTTTATATGGGCCTACCCCCCAGGGGTACAATGCTAATCTGGGCGGAGTGGCCCCCGGCCATTAGCGTCTCTGGGTGCCGGCCTCTCCGCCATCTGCTGGGGCCCGCCGTCTGTGGGCCCGCGTGATTGTCTTTTACTGTTGGCGTCCTTCTGCTGACGCACGCATCATCAGGGGGGAGTGGCTACAGTGCCGCCGCCTCTTGGTCGTACACTGCCACCACGCCTTGTCTTGTCATCTTAATGGGGCTCAGACTCCCAGGACACCGTCAACCGCCTGCTACAGGGCGGCCCGTCCCCCAGGCCGCCTGCCAAAGGTCGCTTGCTTCTGGGTGGCTCACCGACGGGTGGGGCCAGCCGCCTGCTGGCCACTCCGCCTTCGGGTAATGGGATCATGGCTTCCTCTGACCAGGGCTAGGTCATCAGTAACATGGCTACAGTGATACGCCGCTTAGGGAGTGTCCGTAAGGTACACTCTCACTATAGCCACGCTTCTATAGATTCTATAAGGACAGGCTTAACTGTAGCCATGCCTTAGTCTCGTCGCGGCTCCCCGGCACACGTCCCGAGGGGGAGGCATGGGGTCGTCCTCTAGATACTGGCCACCATGCTGCCGCCTGTCAAGGCTCGGCCACCTGCTAGCAGCTGGCTCCTGGGCATTGCTGCCCTAGGAGGCGGCCCGATACACAGGCGGCCAGAGGATGACAGGCGGCCCCTATTTGTTTTGAAACGCCATGGGTGGTCGATGAAGACACCCGTGGTCAATATCTCCGACACCTATTTACCCCCAAGGTGTTTGCTCTACCTTGGCATGATGATGTTAGTCATATCATGCATAGGTTGCCTTGCAGTGCCTACTTTTGACATCATATATGTCATCTGCTTAGTTTAGACATGTTCTGTCACCACCTATTTAGTTTCTATATCATATATGGGAATTATGCAGTCTCATGTCTTTTAGCCAGCCATAATATATGTGAAATATGCAATGCCATCCTGTTTAACCAGGCATCATATATTTGAATGATATCTTGCCCATTCCATTTCCATTTGTCGACAATGTTTGTACATTAAACTACTCTTCCTGTGAATCAGCCATTTGGGTGGGAGATTGGAAAATGTGGACTGAAAACAAGACCTTCAGAGCAGACAGTGCTACCTGTCGAAGCAGATCTCTTGTTGGGTCCCGATAGCTCCTCAGAGATGGATTCAGAGACAGATGACCAGTCCTATTCCCCCACCGAGGTGTATGCTCTAACTTGGCATGGCGTTTTAGTTATTCATCATATCTTTGAATTATGTTATGTTATGATATTTAGTTTAGATAGACATCATATATGTGAAATTATGTCATGCTATCCATTTTAGTTAAACAATATACATGTCAACTATTTCATGTCCTCTTTTTTCCAGACTATCTATTGCATATGTCTCTCATACAATGTATGTACATTCAACTATGTTTCATGTTTATCAACCATTTGAATTGGAGCGGGTGATGCCAGCATCTAGCGGACTAAAAACCCGGTCTTCAAATAAAACATTGCTACCTCTTGGTGGAGATAGCACCCCGGTTGTACATGCACGAGAACCAGCCTGACCACAAATAACCCAAACTCTCGCAGATTGTACCCCTACTGCGATGGACAGAGAACCAGCTTCACCCAATCTAACCCCAACCCCAGCAGATAGTAACCCAGTTCCTGTTGACGCAGCACCATCTCCACCACGGAGCTCCCAAACAAGAGCAGTTAGTAAGGCAGCTCCAGTGCCCAAAGGGCCAGTACTACCACAACGAACCCCAACTCCACCAGTTAGTACGCCTATTCCTGTGGAGGAAGCACAACCAGCTAGTCGTACTTTAGCATCTATCGCATTTGATGTTGTTAAATCGTATGTGCGTATCTTCCCATCTTGGAAATATTATACTGAAGATGAAGGAAAATGCCAGTTGCTGTTTTTGTCCAGGAGTTATGTGTAAGTAATGTTATTCATGGAAATTACTTTGCTTTGTCCCATACATCCAACCTCCATGATGGTTATAATACATCAAACTTTCCCATTTTTCTCTATAGAGAAGGACCGATTTGGAAACTCAGGATAAGGTAACATGTGCTAATACCTCTGCTATTTTCAAAATGCTTGGTGGCAGTATCAAAATTACCTGAAGAAAACGTACTTCACCGGCAAAGAAACTCATCGAATTCCCTTACGTTCTCCCGAGACACATTTACTGGACGATGACTGGGAACGCCTTGTTCTGGTCCCGAACCAAGAATGTGGTAAGGTCTATGAGCTCGTTTTCTATTTTTAAGTACTATATTCTTGTGTCTTACTGTACTCTGTTCATGTAGAACAAGTGCCTAAACCTGAAGAACAACTGTTCTAATTTAAGATTCCATTGCTATCATAGTTCCAAAAAGTGCTAGGCGTTAATTGTGCGTTTTGCCACCGCCTTGCGCTTTACTGATCAAAGCGCATGCTTATGCGCAGTTATGCACAGATTAAGCGTAGTTATGCGCAATGCATTTCGCCAACGCCTAGCTCCTAGGCGCGCTTAAGCGCTCGCTTAGGCGCGCCTTTTTTAACTATGACTGCTTCAATTTAAAGTCTTCAATTTAAAGTCTTTAGTGCATGACGATTCACCCTATAAAGTATTCGGTTAACCATCCGTAACTTGCACCTCTCGGGGTATAATAAATAATACAAACCTACGAAGGTCGTATCCTATATCAACGCATGATTTTTTTTCAATGACATGACTCAAATAACAACAAAAATGAAATCAATGGCAAAGAACCAAAAAAACTCCAAATTCACACATAGATTTCAAGCAAACAATTCCTATGGCACCCTCATCCACATGAGTTCTCATGGTCGGGCACACTGCTCGCACTCTTTCGATTATTTCACAACTCCCATGGTGAGCTTGCATACTATTTTAATCGTGTGGGATATTCCATGACAATGATAATCTTCAACTTCTTCATAGCCATCTTAGTCTTAGTGTCTTCCGTTCTTCTTCAACCTCTTGGATATAGGTTTCGGTATTGGAGACGTCATTGCTTAGCAAAATTTCCATGAAATATTATTTACTGCTCTTGAATATACATATCACATATCAGTGTCAAGGTCATTGTAGTTCGGGAGGTTGGTCATCTAAGTTTTTGAAAGCATAAGAGAACCTTGTAAAGAAAAGAAGAGGATACGAGAATTCTATTAATACTACATAAAATATAAGTTGTTCCTACCAAGGTCTTCCTATTTCTCAACCATTTTCTAGGGTCACGTCCTACAATCAACGTAATAAAATCCAAGTCTCTGTGCTTACTGTGCTATCCCTGAATCGTAGCTAGCACACACAGTAACAAGAATGAATATCAGTAAAACATACATCATTTTACTACAACGGTAGATTCAGAATTGAACAAATACAAATCATTGGCACAGCTCAATGCTGGCGCATAATACAGTGGAATAATACGCAGTCGCTAAGTTAGGGCTCCATCAACGCCACTGGGCTCGTTTAGTGTAGACCATAACCCTATCGTCGGTTAATCTGTCGAGATCTGCACATGACATGTGCAGATGAGTACGTGGAATGTACTCGCATGTTGCAAATAAAATTTTTAACAGAATTTATATGTAGGGTAAATATTTGTAGACGCTTCCTTTGCATAAAGCCAATTTTCTCCTATACTAAATTTTGTAAACTTTATTTGAAATAAATAGTTTTTAGTTTAGAAAGGTAGGAGTGAGACACTTGGATATACGCACTAGTGCTCATTCTCCAAATTTTGGTAAAACATAAATATGGTTGAAGTGAAACACATTCACGGTGTTCATTCCTCAACTTTAACCCTTAAAACAGATGTTTAGAAAAGAGAGGGGAGATTCTTCTTCAGTCCAAGCCTTCAGTTGCTCAAAATTTATCGTAACCGGGGGCACGGCTAATCGATTAGGTTAAACCCTCTGCAGAGGTCGTACACGTTCCCCACATGACACAACCAACCCTGCTTACCATTACACACTAGGTGTATGACTAGGAGAACATTGTGACAAAGCCTTTTCGTAACTGCCCCCTATACCTGACCAAGCCGCCTGCAACTTATGCAATGAAAGCCCCTCTCCAATGGCGGTCCTGAGGTAAGGGTTTCCTGTTAGTACTAAGCTAAGACAGAGCCCATAGTAGCATGCGGCTGTACTGGAAGCTACATCAAACTGTACTTGGAAGATCTCATTTCCCTGGATGACGGTCCCCACCAAAAACCTGTGTGCAAGACCCTAGTCGGGCGCAATCACTACAAGACCCCGATGGGCGCAATCACTTGTAGACGCTCCCGTCAATACCATTCCGCCCAGAGAGTAGAAATAAAATAATATATAATTTTCTTATCAAAAAGTATTCACAAAACATTGCCCCAAAAGAGGGCAAGTTTATTCTTTCAAAACTTGTGTGATTCCCAACCCTTTTTCTTTGTAAGCATGGCTAAGCATAGCTACAAGTTTCTAGGGCTTTAGCTAGAAATAGTGCTTTGCAATTTTTTTTAGTAAAATATGCATAGTAGTAAATTTTAAATAGATCATGCATATTCCAAAATCATAGGACAAAGTATGATCAATTTGCAACTTGCCTTTGGATTGTCGGTAACATAGTTCTACCTCCTCATAGAATTTGCCGTCGCACTCGTCGGAATCTAACGCAATAAAGTTACTTAAGTAAGTCACTCCACACATCAAGCATCCACATAACAAGTGCTCAAGCAAAACCATCGAACACACAATTCATGCCAAACAACCCTAGCAAGTAAACTACATATGACTCAAGCATAAAAAAACTACATATGACTCAAGTTTATGCAATTGGACTGGTTCATATGAATGGCATAAATATCATGTTAATAAACTAATTAATAATTTCTAACTCTAAATTTTTATGATGACAACAACTAACCAGATAGGTCTTCTACGCAACAATCTAATGGTTTTAACAATGAAACACATTTTATTTTAGTAAATTTATTAATCGATGAGCAAAGAAAGTCAAAACTAGGGCATTGGGCTACAACAATAACTAAAACTTGCTGAATAATTGTTTTATGAGTGCTAGCAGATTGGTATGGTTCCAAAGGAAAATTTTCATATGTAAAACTTTTTCATATCATTTACAGAATAAAAGATATAGTAAAAATACTCAAATTCTCATTTAAATCAGAACTAAATTTTAAATGTCCCAAAAGTGTGATTTTAATTTTTTTATAATAAACTAGAGGTTCCAACAAATCCGGTGATATCTAATTTATCAAATTCGGACATACGGTATGAGATATAATTTTTTTAGAAGTTTGGGTAACTTTCTAAAAATGAATTACGGGATTATATATTGGCCGCCACGTGTCGTGCTGCTACTGGAGGATACCTGTTCATTTTTTTTATTAGAAACAGAGAGTGGCGCTAGATGCTCACCGGAGTTTCGCCGGAGTTGGGGAAGAGAAGTCCCCAGCATGAACAAATGGAGGAACGACGTAGAGGAGGTCGAGGCGAGTTGTGCGGATAAGGTCTAGGCCTCGTAGTAGTCCCGTGGCAGTGGCAAGAAGTTGCCGGAGTTGGGCCGAACTCCGGTTGGTCGCGTACTCGCGGACGGTGTGCTCCGACTGCGGGTTTGAGGAAGAAAACATGTCAGGGTGGTCCAGACGGATGTGCAGCGCTCATAGGAAGAAAAAGGATCATTAGGGACTCACCAGAGTTGTGGCAAGCTTCGACGGTAGTGGCGGTGCCTTCGGATTCTGGCGAGGAATTCCACGGGATGGGGAGGGGTTAAAGCTCCCCAAGGAGAGGGCTTTTGGTGAGGCGAAAGTGGGCAACACCATGACGTTCTTATAAGGGCAAGGGATGGATAGAGATGAGCAGACGGAGATGAAGTGCAGGGATGTTTTGAGTGCCCGTTAATGGCCATTACGGACCCCTTTAAGGCGCACTCAGGGGGGCAGGGGGTCGAGGGAGGCGAGGAGGCTCCGTTCAGAGCCGTTTCGAGGGAAGGGAGAGGAGGGGATGGGGTGGGGCGCGAGGTGTGGTGGTAATGGCCATGGATGCCTCTCTGTCTCTGTAGGTGCGTGCAGGAGGAGGAAGATGGCCATCGGTTGGGCTGTAAAGATATGGGCCATAGTGGAATAAATTGGCCCAAAGGGAAAGGAGAGGAAACAATTAAGGTGGGTTGTGCTGTTCTGTTGCCTGGTGTCTGTGTGAGTTTTAGGAGTTAGGATTGAAATATAATTACGTACATAAGTACGTGCATAAAAATTCTACTTAAAACAAACAATAAAAATGTTTACATTAGTGCCAATATTATTAAGAGTTCACTAAAATTAGTTTCAAAATTTTATAAAATACATTTTGTGCACAAATACTATTAATAGATATAATTGATTTACTAAAAAAATCAATTTTGAGTTTTCAAATTCACAAAAAGATAATTGTACCGTATTAAATATTTCCTTTCTTTTGGAGAAGTCAGATTATCTCCTCTCATTAAATATAGTTGAATAATATGGAAATATTTAAATGGTATTAAGACTTCAAATAAGATCAAAATTTTAAATGGAACTCCAAAATTACAAAGAACTTCACTTAAAATATTCTTCCACCACATTTGGAGAAAGTCATTTTATTCTTACTCTATTTTTATTTGTGGTTTCAAAATATTTCACAGGTGTCCAAAAGAAAAGCAATTGGATTGAAAATTTCTAAACAAGACTCAGAAGTTTTTTCTTTCATGACAATCATAGCATTTCACTAAATAATATCTTATTATTAACATTCATGGAAAATTTTGGGATGTTACAATGATCAAGATTATCTATGAACAATATTTGATTCTTCTCTGAAATATTTTATGCATGATTTAAATATCTTTGCAAGTCTCTTCCAATTATCAGTTTGGTTTGGCCTACTGGATTGGTAGTTCTTGCAATGGGAGAAGTGCTTGGCTTTGGGTTCAATCTTGCGGTGTAGTTTCCCAGTGACAGCAGGGGCAGCAAGGCATGTATTGTATTGCTGCCATCGAGGATAAAAAGATGGGGTTTATATCATATTGCATGAGTTTATCCCTCTACATAATGTCACCTTGCTTAAAGCGTTACTCTGTTCTTATGAACTTAATACTCTAGATGCATGTTGGATGGCGGTCGATGTGTGGAGTATTAGTAGTAGATGCAGAATCGTTTCGGTCTACTTGTCACGGACGTGATGACTATAAACAATGATCATGCCTAGATATTCTCATAACTATGCGCTTTTCCACCAATTGCTCGACAGTAATTTGTTCACCCACCGTAGAAATCTGCTATCATGAGGGAAGCCACTAGTGAAACATATGGTCCCCGGGTCTATCTTCATCATATTAATCTTCCACCAACTAGTTATCTTTACTTTACTTTTGTTTTGCAATATTTACTTTCAATGTCAGGCCCAAGATGCGATTCTATCACGATCACGTGACACTTATGTGATTGGGGCACAACCGCATTTCGGGCGCTTAGTAAGATGGATATCATTACATCGTACCATTACATACATACATGGGGGATACAACAATTCATACAAGTCACATGAATACAACAACATCAATACAAGGCATCTGACTACGGATGCAAACATGAAAAGCACACGGCATCCATCTGCTATCTCAGGCTGCCGACTCGGAACCTAACCCAAGACTGAAGAAGAAGAAGAAGAAAGAACTCCAACACAATGGACATCGCTCTCACGTCAAGTCATCGGAAACCTGCACCTGCAACTGTTGTTGTAGTAACTGTGAGCCACGAGGACTCAGCAATCCCATAACCATGGGTAACAAGACTAGCAAAGCTTAATGGGTAAGGAGAGGTAAAGTGGTGAGGTTGCAGCAGCGGCTAAGCATATATATGGTGGCTAACTTACGAGTACAAGAATAAGATGAGCATCTACGCAAAACGGTCGCAAACTAGTAGTGATCGCTAAAGATCCTGAACTACCTACGAGTCAAACATAACCCCACTGTGTTCTCTTCTCAAAGTGAAAAGAGACAGTCATGGTTACTCACACAGTTGTGTGTTTTACTTCGGATCCTCTGTCAAGTTTTCTACAACCGGACATTAACAAATTCCAATCTACCACATAACCGCGGGCACGACTTTCGAAAGATCATAACCCTGCAGGGGTGTCCCAACTTAGCCCATCACAAGCTCTCATGATCAGCAGAAGTAATAATAATATTACCCCTTATCTTAGGGACAATCCGATCAGGCTCGGAATCCCGGTGCACAAGACATTTCGACAATTGTAAAACAAGTCCAGCAAGACCTCCCGGCATGCCGACACCCTGATAGTAGCCGCGCGTATCTCGTCTCAGGCCACGTCCGGATGAGCACAGCGTACAGCAACAAAACCCCAAGTTTCCAAGGGGGGGCGCCGCAAACGACTCTATTTGGGACCAACACCATCAGCACTGGCCACCCTGCTATGTAGAAAATAATCAGCGAGGGCGCGACCCCCTATGCAAATTTAATTAGTTAATTAAGTTATTATTATGAGGCAAATTAAAACCAATGTTGGGCCTTGCTGGAGGAGTTTTATTCAAAAACGAAGTGTCAAGGGGTTCCAATATACCCAACCGTGTAAGGAACGCAAAATCAAGGAACATAACGCTGGTTTATTGGCTCCTAAGGTGGCATGAGTGGAGCAAAACACCGAGCAAAAGGCCAAGCATTCCACCCATGCCCAGTATATAGGTGTGTTCATAATAATAGTAGACATTGTGATATTCCAACAATAAGTTCCAACATGGAACGATCTTCATCTTCACCTGCAACTAACAACGTTAAAAGAGGGGCTGAGCAAGCGGGTAACATAGCCAAACAACGGTTTGCTAGGAAGGTGTCAAAGGTTAGAGGTTTCATGGCAACAAGGAGAGGGGCTGACAATAAAGATGGGTAGCGCGACATATAACGATAGCGTCGAGACAACTAAGCATGGCAATGATAGTAAAGGTATCCGAGGGTATGGTCATCTTGCCTGAGATCCCGCAAGGAAGAAGAACGAATCCATGAAGAAGATGACGAAGAAGCCTTGAAGACGAACCACGTGAAGTCGAACGAATCCTCACAAACGCAACGGAACAAGCACTAACGAGAAGAAGCACACAACATGGTAAACACACCACACAAGACATGACAAGATGCTCAACCTAGTATGATGCAAGAAAAGTCTATATATGATGCAAAACATGGCAAGGGATGATGCACACAAGAACAACATCACCCAACAAGTTTAAATGAGGCCGGAATCCACATATAACAAATTCGGTAAGTCCTCATATGCATAAGTTAAAGTTGTTAAACAGCAAGTTAACATGCACCATGATGATCTACATGAAATTCTAGTCAAGTTTCATATAAAGTTTGTTTAATTCGGAGCTATGGCCTAGAAGATATGAGCAAAACAAGACAAGCAAGGCAACGGTGCAAGATGCACCCAAACATCAAGCACACAAACTACAAACAGATGTTCAACATTATATTATGATTCTACATGCAAAATCACACAAGTTTCATATAAGACACGCTCAAAACGGAGCAACGGGCTAAAAGATACGAGCAAAACAAGTTACAAAGCAAAGCTGAAGTTAACAGCCACATAGCAACTTTGGAGCAAGGTAAATATATGCTACAACACCCAAACAAGATAACAAGAGGCATGGATGTGAAATAGACATGATACTTAACAAGCATGAACTTAGAACACACCCAAAAGCTTGCTGGAACACATTTAACCAAGCATGGCAAGTTGGAATAAATTTATCCAGACTTAGTCAAAGTCTGGGAAGGCAAAAACATCATCACGATGCTGCCTTCGGAGGCACAAAACAACATGCATATCAAATCTACTAAGCGTATAAAGATCATGGACATGTAGTAGACATAGCATACATCAAACAACTCCATTGGAGCAACTCCATAGGAGGCATGGATCAATAAAAACAAGCTTCACCAAATTGATCATGCTGATAAATAAATGAGCTACTTGAGAGTAAAATTTATAGCAACTTGAGAGCAAAAAATAAATAAGCTACAGCAGGCCATATATGCAAGTAAGGGCATGGATTGATAGACAATAACATGGACAACAAGACATGATCATTGGCCACTCCAAAACAAGCATGGATTTGACTAGGGCACCAAGCAAACATGGCATCCGGTTATAACAGCGTCCAGACTTAACAGTTTTTTCACCAAGTATAAAACAGCAACAACAACATGGCATGTTTACAAGCTTGTTTAAGTCACCTCAAGGCATATCATGGAAAATGGATTGCACCACAGCAAAGACCATATGATTGTGCTTCTAAAACATCTAAACATGTGGCATGAAGACAAACACACCAATAGCAATGAGCAAGTGAAATCAGCATCTCATAACAAGTTTCAACACATAACAGCCACATGCACTTTTGCAACAGAGATTAACATGGCAATATGGCACCTAACATGAATGCTACAGCAACCATCATGTAGAGCACTTCACAATGAACATTTTGACATATCATATGCTCCATTTCGATAAACATGCACAAACTTACAAGTATCACAAGCATGCAACAAAATTATAGTTAACAACAGTTTTAAACAAGTAGCACTCTTGCAATGATGATTAGGTTATCAAGATGAACTCAAACAAGCATGTCACAATGGAACAAAATAAAGAGCATCTCACCACGATCATTTTGGCATATTAATCACTCAAATTAGATAAGCACACGAAAAGTTACAGCCATGGAAAGATGCATATAAGTTATGACATTTAGGGACTTAGCAGTTTTCTACTCAGGGAAAAAAACGAGCACAAGATAATAAAAGGTGCTCAGGGCGAGGCTTAGGCACAGGAGCTCACATTGGGCCTATTGGGCAAGAAGGCAGAGGAGGAGGCTGGGCCGAGGCAGGCCGGCGCGGGGGAGCTGGGCCGAGCCCAGGCGGGGACGAGGAGGTTGGGCCTGGCCACGGGAGCTGGGCCTTGGCTCGATCGGGCGAGGCCGGCCCAGGGAGGCGGCGAGGTGGGCCGGTCCTGCGAGGCCCAAACGCGGAGCGAGCGGGAGGCCCATGCTGGGGGTCGTCGTCCAGCTGGAGGCGTCGTCCTCCTCCTCGTGCGCACGCACGAGCGGGGAGGCAGGGGCGGCGGTAAACGGCGATACCGGCGGGAAGGTCCTCTGGCGACGGTGGAAGACGGCGAAGAAGGACGGATCCACCACGGGGCCTCCCAGATCCACCCATTCCCGGGGCGGCGGCGCTCGGCGGCTGACGCGGAACAGCGGCAAACTCCTGGAGCGGCTGCACGGCGGGGGAGATCGGGGTTGCGACCAGCGACGGCGGTGGCTGAGCAGCTCCAGCGGGATCCGGCGGGGCAGCGAGCCCCGACCCAGATTGGCCACGGGGAAGAGACTCGAGGCCTCGGGCGAGCGGCGGCTGCGCTCGGGCCCGCGCGGGCCCCGGATGAGCTCCGCGGGCCGGCGGCGATGTGGGGCGCGGGGAGGACACATGGCGGCGCGCGACTGGCTGAGGGCACGTTGGCGGACATGTCCGGGGTAGGTGGATGTGTCCGGCGGCGCGAGGAGGGGAAAAACTAGGGTGTCGTCCGTAATTTTCGGGGGTGGACACATATTTATAGGTAGAGGGAGCTAGGTGAGTCCAAATGAGGAGCGGTTCATGGCCACGCGATCATGATCGAACGGCCAAGATCATGGAGGGGGCTAGAATGGGCTTGGGGGCTGTTGGAGAGGGGTGTTGGGCCAAAAGAGAAAAGGCTTCCGGTGGTTAATGCAGTTAACCATTGGGCTATCAAACGAACTCCGAACGCGACGAAACTTGACAGGCGGTCTACCTATTCTGTAATAAGACCACACGCCAAGTTTCAACTCATTCCGAGAACATTTTCCGGTCACTCATAAAATAAATATCCGGAGGTGCCGCGGGCGCGTGTGAGTGTGTCTGGCCTCAGAACGGACAACGGAAAGGACGAGCGGACTCGGACGGATGCAAGTTTTGAATACATGATGATGCAATGCACACGATGAGAAGGCAAGATGCAACATGCAAGTAGATGACAAGGCAACGACGATGAATAATTGGTTGACACCTGGCGCACCGGTCTCCGGGTGTCACATTCAATCTATATATCAAAAATACCAAAAATATTATCTTATCATCTCTATCAGACCTCACTGCTGCTAGTGGCCGTGAAGGGATTGACAACCCCTTTATCACGTTGGTTGCAAGGTTCTTATTTGTTTGTGTAGGTACGAGGGACTCGCGCGTGGTCTCCTACTGGAATGATGCCTTGGTTCTCAAAATCTAAGGGAAATACTTACGCTACTGTGCTGCATCACCCTTTCCTCTTCGAAGGAAAACAACGCAAGCTCAAGAAGTAGCATAACCTGGTTCTGGAAGTCATGTTACTAAACCATGATGAACCTACGAACTATGAGGAAGCGATCTTGAGCCCAGATTCCGCAAAATGGCTTGAGGCAATGAAATCTGAGATGGGATCCATGTGTGAGAAGAAAGTGTGGACTTTGGTTGACTTGCCCGATGATCGGCAAGCCATTGAAAATAAATGGATCTTTAAGAGGAAGACTCACAATGATGGTAATGTTACCGTCTACAAAGCTAGACTTGTTGCAAAAGGTTTTTGACAAGTTCAACTACGATGAGACTTTCTCACCCATAGCGATGCTTAAGTCTGTCTGAATCATGTTAGCAATTGCCGCATTTTATGATTATGAAATCTGGCAAATGGATGTCAAAACTGCATTCCATAATGGATACCTCAAAGAAGAGTTGTATATGATGCAACCAGAAGGTTTTGTCGATCCTAAAGGTGCTAACAAAGTGTGCAAGCTCCAGCGATCCATCTATGGACTATTGCAAGCATCTCGGAGTTGTAATATATGCTTTGATGAGGTGATCAAAGCATATGGTTTTATATAGACTTTTGGAGAAGCCTGTATTTACAAGAAAGTGAGTGGGAGCTCTGTACCATTTCTGATATTATATGTAGATGACATATTATTGATTTGAAATGATATAGAATTTCTGGATGGCATAAAAGGATACTTGAATAAGAATTTTTCAATGAAAGAACTCGGTTAAGCTGCTTATATATTGGGCATCAAGATCTATAGAGATAGATCAAGACGCTTAATTGGACTTTCACAAAGCACATACCTTGATAAAGTTTTGAAGAAGTTCAAAATGGATCAGTCAAAGAAAGAGTTCTTGCCTGTGTTACAAGGTGTGAAGTTGAGTAAGACTCAATGCTCGACCACTGTAGAAGATAGAGAGAAAATGGAAGTCATTCCCTATGCCTCAGCCATAGGATCTATCATGTATGCAATGCTGTGTACCAGACCTGATGTGTGCCTTGCTATAAGTTTGGCAGGGAGGTACCAAAGTAATCCAGGAGTGGATCACTGGACAGCGGTCAAGAACATCCTGAAGTACCTAAGTCACAAACCGTATATGTTTCTCGTTTATGGAGGTGACAAAGAGCTCGTCGTAAATTGTTATGTCGATTCAAGCTTTGACACCGATCTGGATGACTCTAAGTCACAAACTGGATATGTATTTTTTGTTGAATGGTGGAGCTGTCAGTTGGTGCAGTTCCAAGAAGAGCATCCTGGCGGGATCTGTGTGTGAAGCGGAGTACATAGCTACTTCAGAAGCAATAAATGAAGGAGTCTGGATGAAGGAGTTCATATCCGATCTAGGTGTAATACCAAGTGCATCGAGGCCAATGAAAATCTTTTGTGACAACACTGGAGCAATAGCCTTGGCGAAGGAATCCAGGTTTCACAAGAGAACCAAGCACATCAAGAGATGCTTCAATTCCATCCATGATCAAGTCAAGCAGGGAGACATAGAAATTTGCAAGATACATACAGATCTTAATGTTGCAGATCCATTGACTAAGCCTCTTGCACGAGCAAAACATGATCAACACCAAGACTCCATGGGTGTTAGAATCATTACTGTAACATCCCAAATTTTCAATTTGAATGTTATACATTAGATCATCATGCATATCATATTTTCTTGCTTTTGGTGATCCGAGAAAATCCTAAGCAACTCAAGGACCCTGGGAGAGAGTTGGGGATTTTTAAATTTTCATATTTGAGGTTTCTCAAATTTTGAAAATAGGAACGTTTAATTTTATTTATTTTTTCTTTAAGTATTTCTATCATAGATACATGAGAGAGGGAGTAAAATGACTCTCCCAAAAATAAGAAATATGGAAGATTTAATAAGAAAAATCAAACAAGTTTTATTTGGAGTTTAGTTGGATTTTATTTGAATTAGGAAAAATTGCATGTTTTCAAAAATGCATTTTAGTGCCAAGAAAATGTTCATCTTGTTCTAAATATTTTATTTAGACGGTGAAAATTTGTTTTGGCAATTTCTAGATTTTATTTTATTTTCTAGAGTTATTTTTAGCGCCGGCGTATATATAAAAAAATAGGGGGACCGACCCGACTGGGCCGAAGCCCAGCCGAGCAGGCCCATCGCCGCCGCGCCGCCTTCCCCGCGTCGCCGCCCGTGGCCGCATCGGACTACACCGCCGCCGCCATGGCCTTTCCCCCTCCCCAAGCTAACACCCCCCTCCTATATAAAGCTAGAACCCCCCTCCAACCACCGCCGCCGCCCCCCGCCCCTCGCCGCACCCAGCCGCCGCGACGCCAGCCCCGCCGCCGCGCACCGCCCCTCGTCGCCAGCCACCGCGCCGAGCCGCTGCCGCCGCTGCTGCCCCTCGCCGCCACCACCCCGCAGCCCGCCGCCGCCGGAAGCCGCCGCCGCCGGATGTTCCGACGAGGTAGCAGCCGCCCGGTTTTCTTTTAGAAAACCGTTGGTTTTTTTAAGAACCCTAGTCGTTTTTTTAGAATCTGTTTTATTAGATCGGTTTTTTGTTTTTATTTTCTGGTGTAGTTAAGTAGTAAACGTTCACTCGTGCATTCGTTCTAACGAACGAATTCGTCGTTTAGTCTCAGCTGACGAACGTCTGTTCGTTAAGCTGTTTTACTTTTCTTTTTTGTAGTTATTTTCTGATAGCGATCTTTGATCCGATCTTCGTTCTAGTTTATCTTTTCACAAGTTTATCGGAATCAGGTGATTCAAGCGCCTGGAGTTTCATCTCAAAATTCTCTTTCCGTTTAACCTAGTCGCTCAAGCATTTGCCTCAGCTAAATTTGGATTTAGATCCAGATGGGTTCGGTAGTTGTTTCTCTTTCGCCGTTTGTCTTCCGTTGTTTCTTCTTTTGTCGTTTCTTTTGCAAACCAGAGTTCTTAAGTTGAACTTTCTGGTTAGATCTCTTATTCGAGATTTACCCGTGCATTAGTTAAGTACTTATTGTGTGCTTGTTTGTACCCGGAGTGCGCCGCTTGCTACTTTGAATCTCTAGGTTTTGCGGATCATCAGCAAGGCAAGTAACACTTTGATCATACTTTCCCATCACCCAGTTTTCATTGCATTAGTCAACCCCTCACACATTGCATGAGTAGGATCAACTAACTTGTGGGATTGGGAAGTAGATTGAGGTAGTACCTATTACCTGCATTACATTCAAACCTTTGGAGTTACTTCTACATTTGCTGTTAGGCCATGCTATGCTCGTAGACGTGGATTGGGTGAGTGTATCCATGACAGATGTGAGTTTGTTAATTAATGGTTCAACTTAAGGTGGCAACTTTAACACACATCTGGGTGGATTGAGGCATCTGGGTATTCCAGGGATTGCTTGTTTTTCTTTTGGACCGCCAGGCTCAATGGGATCATGAGATTATTCATACTAGAAACTTCTGTGTGCAGCCACAATGCTATTATGGGCTCTAGCATAGTACGAGTAAGTCGTGCGAACTCTTACAGTGGTGGACTAGCAGATATAGGGGATGTAGGTTGGTACGGTCCACCCGGTCGTAAGGGCTAGCGCTTCTGAAAGACTGTGTCTCGGTCATCCGTTTCTCAAACATTATGCAGTGCGAGAAATCAAACGGAGGAGATCGGGTCTTGTGGGGAAAAGTGCACAAACCTCTGCAGAGTGTACAAACTGATCATGATTAGCCGTGTCCCCGGTTACGGACGTCTTGAGTATCTAGTACTTGGATATCATGTGAATCTCATCATGTTACTTTAAAAATAATATTGTTGGGTTTAATGATGAACTTTAATTGGGGTTGAGAGGATGTCTATCTTCTCAACGATGTTTCAACTACCATGATAGTTAAACTAAAATTTATTCCTTTGAAGTAGGGAAAAACTGGCTTTACGCAAAAATAGTAACCATAGAGCTTTCCACCAGCCATATTGGATATAGTATAGCTTTACTTTCATTTGCTCTCTTGTGTTACTTTGCCAGCATATTCCATGTGCTGACCCGTTTTCGGGCTGCAACGTTTCATGTTGCGGACTTTTCAGACGACGAGTAAGGTGCCTTTTAGGTCGTGGTTCTATACTCAGTGATTCCGTTGGAGTTGATGGACTCACTTATCTTCCAAGCCTTCCGCTGCTATCGTGTTAGATGGCCTTCAGCCATTTTTATTGTAATAAGTTCATCATTGGAACTATCGATGTAATAAGTGTGTGATTGCTACTCTATTATAAATCCTTCGAGTACTGTGCGTGTCAGCATTACTGATCCAGGGATGACACTGATGCACATAGATCAGACTGTTTGAGGTCTGGTCGCTACAAGATGGTTTCAGAGCACACGCTGACTGTAGGACACGACCACTAAGCTAAAGCCCTAGAGCACTATTCACTCTTCTCTTTTCTGACTCCTCATCTTTTCTACTCTTTTAGGATGGTGGATGCAAAGAACAAGTTCATGCAGCCGGATGACGATACATCATTTGGATGACACCTGAAGGAAGTCACTAGATATCTAAACATTGGACTACCAAGTTTCACCGGAACCTACAATGCCACTCTACCTGAGGAGGAGCGTTGGTTGATTCAAGCTCAAGTTCCAGGAAGGACGTTCAAGCCCGTCACCGCACTCATAGCATTTTCCTTTAATGCGCCTACATGGAGCCTAGGCAGAAGCATGGCAGCCCACATCGCTATGGGAAGGATTGGAGAAGTCTACAAACAGGAGCTAAAGGACACCATCTACCAGATTTGTGGACGCCGAGATGAGAATTGGGATATGATCAGCACTCGGAAGGATAGATCCATTGCAGCCTTCATACAGGAGTTGAACCATCACATTCGTCGCCAGGAGCACCAGATGTGTGCAGGGATGATATATTTGAAGAAAGCCCTAAACAGGAATTTGGAACTAGAGGAAGAACTCAAGTCTACACGCGACAGATATGAGGAGGAGGTGCTAATACTTGTGGAGAAGAATGATGACTTGACAAGGAAGTTAGGGATACTCATGGGAGAAGAAGACGAGGAAGAAGAACCCAAGGAGATTCCACCGGAAGACTACATTATCATCGACGACACGGATTCGGAACCTGATGACAACAAAGATGAAGACTATGAAGATGAAGCTGGAGCAGATATCATGGAATCCTCTGTCGATCAAAAAATTTAGAAGACCTCCCCTTGACTAGTAGTTTTCCAATTTAGTAGACTTAGATCACTTTTGTAAACGATTCGATCTGTGTAAGCCCTTGTTTGAAATTGATTTTGGTGTGATGAGTTGTGTGTTTGCCTCATGTGCATATGGGTAGTGATTTTCCCTTAGACCCTTTTTCTATTCTAATCTCTTCCCTCTACACCCATCAGATGCCTCCAAGACGTGAGCCCGGATTTGAGTTTCCCCCTGAGCTCACGCAGTTGATCCAGCAGCAGAACACCCTGATGCAACTACTTGTCCAGAATACTCAGAACAACCAGAACAACAACAACAACCCTCCACCACCACCACCCGTGGACAACCTGACACGTTTCTTAAGGTTGCAACCACCAGTGTTTGCTAGCAGCATCGAACCAATAGTGGCTGATGACTGGCTACGCAAGATTGGAAGGGAATTGACCACCGCAAATTGCTCGGATGCTGAGAAGGTGCGATTTGCCGCACACCAGTTGTGTGGACCAGCTGCAGCATGGTGGGAGAATTACACAGCCACTTACCCCATAGCCAATGTGACTAGAGATCAGTTTTAGCAAGCTTTTCGTACCGCCTATGTCTCAACTGGAGCTATGAGTATGAAGAAGCAGGAGTTTCGCAATTTGCGCCAAGGCAACCGTACTGTGGCTCAGTACATGGATGAGTTTAGTACCCTATCTCGTTATGCCCCAGATGATGTGGCCACAGATGCTGCTAAGCAGAAGAGATTCATGGAAGGGCTGAATGATGAGATGAGTGTACATTTGATGGTGGCAACTTTCAATAACTACTAGGAGCTGGTTGATCGTGCCCTAATGATTGAAAGGAAGCATCAACAGATTGAAAGTCGCAAGAGGAAGTATGGGCAAGGAAGGTATAACTTTGGAGCACAGCAGAAGCCCCGTTTTACCCCAAAACGGTAGGACAGTTTCAACATACCCATGGAGGAGGTAGCTCGCACAATCACAATGGCCCTAAGAATGGAAATGGGAATGGAGAAAATGGTAACCAGAACCGCTCTACACCGTCCACACCCACCAAGAAGGATTTCAGTCATATCACTTGTTTCAAGTGCGGGAAGAATGGACACTATGCCACTGACTGCCCAGAAGCTAAGAATGGGAACGGTAATGGAAGCGCCAGGAAGAAGCCCAACCCCTTTAACAAAGGACAAGTGAATCACGTTAGCGTGGAGGACGTTGAAGCTCAGCCAGATGCAGTAATAGGTAAGTTTTTAGTTAAGTCGTTTACTGCACTCGTTCTTTTCGACACTGGTGCATCGCATTCATACATTTCAAGGGGATTTGTGGATATGTATAAGCTGCCAACCCAAGCCCTTAGATCGCCCATGTTAGTAACCTCACCAGGAGCGGAGTATATGGCTAAGTTATGGTGTGATCAGTTGCCATTAAGGATTGGTAACTACATTTTCCCTTCGGACCTAATAGTATTGGAATCTCAAGGATTGGATGTGATATTAGGCATGGATTGGTTATCTAAGTATGAAGGAAATATTGAATGCGCCAGTAAGTCCATTTTGCTTACTACGCCAGAAGGAAGAAGGATCAAGTATGTATCCCGGCATGAGCCGAAGAGGAACAGATTAAATTCACTATCAGGAGTTGTTCAGGAGGAAGTACCCGTGGTGAAGAATTTCCCTGACGTATTTCCAGAAGAACTGCCAGGAATGCCACCTGACAGAGATATAGAGTTTTTGATTGAGCTTTTGCCAGGCACCGGGCCAATTTCTAAGAGACCATATAGGATGCCAGCAAAGGATTTGGAGGAGATTAAGAAGCATATTAAGGAGTTACTAGATAAAGGATTCATACGCCCAAGTTCTTCGCCTTGGGGTTCGCCAGTACTTCTAGTGGAGAAGAAGGATGGATCGTTAAGAATGGTTGTTGATTACCGAGGGCTGAACAAAGTAACGATCAAGAACAAGTACCCACTGCCGATGATCAATGATCTGTTCGATAGATTGCAAGGAGCTAAGGTATTTTCCAAGATCAATTAGCGATCAGGGTACCATCAATTGAAGATCCGAGAGCAGGATATACCTAAGACGGCCTTTACCACTAGGTATGGGTTGTACGAGTATACCGTTATGTCTTTTGGTCTGACTAACGCACCAGCATACTTTATGAACCTGATGAACAAAGTGTTTATGGAGTATTTGGATAAGTTCATCGTAGTGTTCATAGATGATATATTGATCTTCTCGAAGGATGAAGAGGAGCATGCAGAGCATTTGCGTTTGGTATTGGAGAAGCTCCGAGAACATCAGTTATATGACAAGTTTAGCAAATGTGAATTTTTGTTGAAGGATGTCGGATTCCTCGGACACGTTATATCTGGAGAAGGAATAGCAGTAGATCCCGCCAAGGTGGACACTGTGACCCATTGGGAAGCACCGACAACAGTTGGAGAGATCCGGAGTTTTCTTGGACTTGCAGGATACTACCGGAGATTTATCGAGAATTTCTCAAAGATTGCAAAGCCTATGATGAAGTTGGTAAAGAAGGACACCAAGTTCAGTTGGACAGAAGAATGTGAGGCCAGTTTCCAGGAATTAAAGAAACGTTTGGTCTCATCACCTGTGTTGATTCTGCCAGATCAACATAAGGATTACGAGGTGTACTGCGACGCTTCACGTCGAGGACTTGGAGCCGTTCTTATGCAGGAAGGAAGAGTTGTTTCGTATGCTTCACGACAACTGAAACCTCACGAGTTGAACTATGCCACTCATGATTTGGAGTTAGCAGCCGTAGTGCATGCATTAAAGACGTGGAGACACTTTCTCATTGGAAACCATTGTGAAGTATATACGGATCACAAGAGTTTGAAGTATATATTCACTCAGAAGGAGTTGAATCTCAGGCAAAGGAGATGGCTGGAACTCATTAAGGATTATGACATGAGATTGCATTATCATCCCGGAAAGGCTAACGTAGTAGCCGATGCGCTAAGCCGCAAGAGCCATGTCAATACCCTAATGACGGAAGAGTTTCCAAAGGAGTTAGCCGAGGACTTACGAGAACTACGTTCGCAGATAGTTTCGAGAGGCTATGTAGCAACATTAGAGATCCAATCTATCCTGATGGATAAAATCAGAGAAGCTTAGAAAACTGACGAGGAGGTTGCCTCTATAGAGGAGAGGATGAGCGAAGGTAAAGCCAAAGGATTTCGTGAGGATGAACACGACACCTTATGGTTTGAGGACCGCATTTATGTGCCTAATGACCCGGAGATCAGGAAGTTGATTCTACAGGAGGCCCATGATTCACCATACTCGATTCACCCAGGAAATACTAAGATGTATTTGGATTTGAAGGATATTTTCTGGTGGACCGGTGTGAAGAAAGATATTGCGGAGTATGTAGCAGTTTGTGATGTATGTCAGAGAGTGAAGGCAGAACATCAGAAGCCGGCAGGATTGTTACAACCATTGCCAATACCCGAATGGAAGTGGGATAAGCTAGGTATGGATTTTATTACGGGATTACCCAGAACTCGTTCTGGCTATGACTCAATTTGGGTCGTATTCGATCGTTTAACAAAGGTAGCTCATTTCATCCCTGTAAATACTACCTATACCAGTGCAAAGTTGGCAAAGATATACATGACCCGAATTGTATGTCTGCATGGAGTTCTGAGGAGCATCGTATCAGATAGAGGAACCCAGTTTACCTCAAAGTTCTGGAATCAGTTACATGAAACTTTGGGTACCATGCTAGAGTTTAGCACAACTTTTCACCCTCAGATAGATGGACAGACTGAAAGAGTCAATCAGATTTTGGAGGATATGCTGAGAGCCTGTGCACTAGATTATGGATCTAGTTGGGACGACAATTTGCCATATGCCGAATTTTCTTACAACAATAGTTATCAATCCAGTTTGAAGATGGCCCCTTTCGAAGCGTTATACGGAAGGAGATGTAGGACTCCGTTGTCGTGGGACGAAGTTGGAGACCGACAGTTGTTTGGACCAGATTTGATCAAAGAGTCTGAGGAGAAGGTGAAGTTGATTCGAGATAGACTGAAGGTAGCTTAGTCCAGGCAGGAAATTGATGCAGACTCGAAGCGTAAGGAGATAACCTATGAGATCGGAGACAGAGCATACTTGAGAGTATCGCCTCTGCGAGGAGTCAAACGTTTCGGAGTTAAGGGAAATCTAGCCCCTAGATTTGTGGGACCTTACCGTGTTTTGGAACACATGGGAGAGGTTGCCTACAAGTCGGAATTGCCCGAAGGATTGTCATGAGTGCATGATGTGTTTCACATTTCGCAGCTTAAGAAGCGCCATGCGGAGATGGCCGATATACCACTTAGAGACACAGTACCCCTGGAAGCGATTCAGTTGGACAGTGATCTGACCTACGAGGAGAAGCCTGTTAAGATCCTCGAATTTTCGAGCAGAGTTACCCGCAGCAAAGTTATCAAGTTTTGCAAAGTTTAGTGGAGTCACCACGCCGAGGAAGAAGCCACCTGGGAACGAGAAGATGATCTACGCAAGGACCACCCTCACCTATTTTCTAGCCAACCCGAATCTCGAGGGCGAGATTCATCTTAAGGGGGGTAGGTTTGTAACATCCCAAATTTTCAATTTGGAATGTTATACATTAGATCATCACGCATATCATATTTTCTTGCTTTTGGTGATCCGAGAAAATCCTAAGCAACTCAAGGACCCTCGGAGAGAGTTGGGGATTTTTAAATTTTCATATTTGAGGTTTCTCAAATTTTGAAAATAGGATCGTTTGATTTTATTTATTTTTTCTTCAAGTATTTCTATCATAGATACATGAGAGAGGGAGTAAAATAACTCTCCCAAAAATAAGAAATACGGAAGATTTAATAAGAAAAATCAAACAAGTTTTATTTGTAGTTTAGTTGGATTTTATTTGAATTAGGAAAAATTGCATGTTTTCAAAAATGCATTTTAGTGCCAAGAAAATGTTCATCTTGTTCTAAATATTTTATTTAGACGGTGAAAATTTGTTTTGGCAATTTCTAGATTTTATTTTATTTTCTAGAGTTATTTTTAGCGCCGGCGTATATATAAAAAAATAAAAAAAATAGGGGGACCGACCCGACTGGGCCGAAGCCTAGCCGACCAGGCCCATTGCCGCCGCGCCGCCTTCCCCGCGTCGCCGCCCGTGGCCGCATCGGACTCCACCGCCGCCGCCATGGCCTTGCCCCCTCCCCAAGCTAGCACCCCTCCTATATAAAGCTAGCACCCCCCTCCAACCACCGCCACCGCACCCCGCCCC
>LR738715.1:569247857-569285982 GCA_902687465.1 Secale cereale
AGCCCCACCGCCGCGCACCGCACGCCCCCGCCACTGCCGCCCCTCGCCGCCAGCCACCGCGCCGAGCCGCCACCGCCCCTCGCCGCCACCGGCCCGCAGCCCGCCGCCGCCCGCCGTCGTCGGAAGCCGCCGCCGCCGGTTGTTCCGACGAGGTAGCCGCCGCCCGGTTTTCTTTTAGAAAACCGTTGGTTTTTTTAAGAACCCTAGTCGTTTTTTTAGAATTGGTTTTATTAGATCGGTTTTCTTTTTTTATTTTCTGGTTTAGTTAAGTAGTAAACGTTCACTCGTTCGTTCGTTCTAACGAACGAATTCATCGTTTAGTCTCAGCTGACGAATGTCCGTTCGTTAAGTTGTTTTAGTTTTCTTTTTCGCAATTATTTTTTGATCGCGATCTCTGATCCGATCTTCGTTCTAGTTTATCTTTTCGCTCGTTTATCGGAATCAGGTGATTCAAGCGCCTGGAGTTTCATCTCGAAATTCTATTTCCGTTTAACCTAGTCGCTCAAGCGTTTGCCTCAGCTAAATTTGGATTTAGATCCAGATGGGTTTGGTAGCTGTTTCTCTTTCGCCGTTTGTCTTTCGTTGTTTCTTCTTTTGTCGTTTCGTTTGCAAACTGGAGTTCTTAAGTTGAACTTTCTGGTTAGATCTCTTATTCGAGTTTTACCAGTGCATTAGTTAAGTACTTATTGTGTGCTTGTTTGTTTGCGATAGAGTACCCGGAGTGTGCCGCTTGCTACTTTGAATCTCTAGGTTTTGCGGATCATCGGCAAGGCAAGTAACACTTTGATCATACTTTCCCATTACCCAGTTTTCATTGCATTAGTCAACCCCTCACACATTGCATGAGTAGGATCAACTAACTTGTGGGATTGGGAAGTAGATTGAGGTAGTACCTATTACCTGCATTACATTCAAACCTTTGGAGTTACTTCTACGTTTGCTGTTAGGCCATGCTATGCTCGTAGACGTGGATTGGGTGAGTGTATCCATGACAGATGTGAGTTTGTTAATTAATGGTTCAACTTAGGGTGGCAACTTTAACACACATCTGGGTGGATTGAGGCATCTGGGTATTCCAGGGATTGCCTGTTTTTCTTTTGGACGCCACCCACGCTCAAAGGGATCATGAGATTATTCATACTAGAAACTTTCGTGTGCAGCCACAATGCTATTATGGGCTCTAGCATAGTACGAGTAAGTCGTGCGAACTCTTACAGTGGTGGACTAGCAGATGTAGGGGATGTAGGTTGGTACGGTCCACCCGGTCGTAAGGGCTAGCGCTTCTGAAAGACTGTGTCTCGGTCATCCGTTTCTCAAACATTATGCAGTGCAAGAAATCAAACGGAGGAGATCGGGTCTTGTGGGGAAAAGTGCACACACCTCTGCAGAGTGTACAAACTGATCATGATTAGCCGTGTCCCCAGTAACGGACGTCTTGAGTATCTAGTACTTGGATATCATGTGAATCTCATCATGTTACTTTAAAAATAATATTGTTGGGTTTAATGATGAACTTTAATTGGGGTTGAGAGGATGTCTATCTTCTCAACGATGTTTCAACTACCATGATAGTTAAACTAAAATTTATTCCTTTGAAGTAGGGAAAAACTGGCTTTACGCAAAAACAGTAACCGTAGAGCTTTCCACTAGCCATATTGCATATAGTATAGCTTTACTTTCATTTGCTCTCTTTTGTTACTTTGCCAGCATATTCCATGTGCTGACCCGTTTTCGGGCTGCAACGTTTCATGTTCCAGACTTTTCAGACGACGAGTAAGGTGCCTTTTAGGTCGTGGTTCTATACTCAGTGATGCCGTTGGAGTTGATGGACTCACTAATCTTCCAAGCCTTCCGCTGTTATCATGTTAGATGGCCTTCAGCCATTTTTATTGTAATAAGTTCATCGTTGGAACTATCGATGTAATAAGTGTGTGATTGCTACTCCGTTATAAATCCTTCGAGTACTGTGCGTGTCAGCATTACTGATCCAGGGATGACACTGATGCACAGAGATCAGACTGTTTGAGGTCTGGTCGCTACAATTACTATGTAATCTAGATTATTGACTCTAGTGCAAGTGGGAGACTGAAGGAAATATTCCCTAGAGGCAATAATAAAGTTTTTATTCATATTTCCTTATATATCATGATAAATATATTTTATTCATGCTAGAATTGTATTAACCGGAAACTTGATACATGTGTGAATACATAGACAAAACATAGTTTCCCTAGTATGCCTCTACTAGACTAGCTCGTTAATCAAAGATGGTTATGTTTCCTGACCATAGACATGTGTTGTCATTTGATCAACGGGATCACATCATTATGAGCATGATGTGATGGACAAGACCCATCTGTTAGCTTAGCATTATGATCGTTTAGTTTTATTGGTATTGCTTTCTTCATGACTTATACATGTTCCTCTGACTATGAGGTTATGCAACTCCCGAACGCGGGAGGAACACCTTGTGTGCTATCAAACGTCAGAACGTAACTGGGTGATTATAAAGATGCTCAATATGTTTCTCCGAAAGTGTTTGTGGTGTTGGCATAGATCAAGAATAGGATTTGTCACTCCGAGTGTCGGAGAGGTATCTCTGGGCCCTCTAGGTATACACATCGTAATAAGCCTTGCAAGCAAACGACTAATGAGTTAGTGACGAGATGATGTATTATGGAACGAGTAAAGAGACTTGCCGGTGACGAGATTGAACTAGGTATGATGATCCGACGTTCGAATCTCGGGCAAGTAACATACCGATGACAAAGGGAATAACGTATGTTGTTATGCGGTTTAACCGATAAAGATCTTCGTAGAATAGGTAGGAACCAATATGAGCATCCAGGTTCCGCTATTTGTTATTGATCTGAGATGAGTCTCGGTCATGTCTACATAATTCTCGAACCCGTAGGGTCCTCACGCTTAACGTTCGATGATGATCGGTATTATGAGTTTATGTGTTTTGATGTACCGAAGGTAGTTCGGAGTCCCGGATGTGATCACGGACATGACGAGGAGTCTCGAAATGGTCGAGACATAAAGATTGATATATTGGAAGGTTATATTCGGACACCAGAAGGGTTCCAGGGGTCACCGGATAAAAACCGGAGTACCGGGAGGTTACCGGAACCCCCCGGGGAGTAAATGGGCCTTATTGGGCTTTAGGGGAGAGAGAGAGGCTGCATAGGGCAGGCTGCACGCCCCCATGGCCTAGTCCGAATTGGACTAGGGGAGGGGCGGCGCCCCCTCGTTCCTCTCTTCTCTCCCTCCCTTTCCTTCTTGTCCTACTCCTACTAGGAAAGGTGGAATCCTACTCCTAGTGGGAGTAGGACTCCACCCTTGGGCGCGCCATAGGAGGGCCGGCCCTCTCCTTCTCTCCTCCTTTATATACGTGGACAGGGGGCACCCCATAGACACACAAGTTGATTTCTTAGCCGTGTGCGGTGCCCCTCTCCACAGTTACACACCTTGGTCATATTGTTGCGATGCTTAGGCGAAGCACTGCACCGGTAACTTCATCATCACCGTTACCACGCCTCATGCTGACGGAACTCTCCCGCGACCTCAACTAGATCAAGAGTTCGTGGGACGTCATCGAGCTGAATGTGTGCTGAACACGGAGGTGCCGTACGTTTGGTGCTTGGATCGGGTGGATTGCGAAGACGTTCGACTAAATCAACCGCGTTACTAAACGCTTTTGCTTTCGATCTACGAGGGTACATAGACACACTCTCCCCACTCGTTGCTATGCGTCTCCTAGATAGATCTCGCGTGATCGTAGGAAAATTTTGAAATACTATGTTCCCTAAACACTTATTACGCGGAAAAAATGTTTCATCTACATGTTCACACGAAAGGAAGTGCCTCCTTATTATGGGCAAAAAAACAATTATTCCTCCCACTGACAGCTAGGACCCACCAGCAAGGAGCCTAAAATGTGGCCCATTAGGTCACCTACGGAATGCTTTGTCAAATTAGTCAACAAAATGATTCTGACATTTGTAGTCGTTGGATGTACATCTAACGGCCAGCATGCATCTTCAATCTCTCGTCTTCTTCCTCCAGCACCGGCGGGACTTCCTGCTCCCGCCTCCGGCGGCCAGCAGCGCTGCTTCGCACGCCTTGCTGCGAAGCGCTACTCCACCGTTGGTCAGGCCACCCCTCCACCCATCCTGTTATTTTCCGCTGTCCGCAGCCCCAGGATGCACCGAACTAGTCAACCCTCATACGTCGTACTCCTCTCCGGCTGCGACTCCACTACCGCATCTCCCCCGGCTCCAGGCCAATCCCTTTCTATGCCTCGCTATCGTCCATCGCCTTGGTGCTCTCGGTGGGTCAACATAGTCAAGGAACGAATTCCATCGGAAGAGGACCGTACGTGGAGAGGTTGACAGCTAGGTCGACGACCGGACGCAAGGAAGTGCCTCTTTATTACAAGCAAGAAATATGATTTTCCCCTGATAGCTGGGACCCGCCAGCTATATCTTCGCACGCAAGGAAGTGCCTCCTTATCGTCCCTGAGAGCTGGGATCCAGCCGGTCGAACCGTACGTAGAGTTGTCTGTCTAGTCGCGAACGTGTATGTACATATTGGTCGATCGTTCTCTCTGCAACGATGAACCGTGGCCGAGCAAGAAGCGGCACGTGTAATAGTAGAGCCCCCAACATAGTAGTTCAGGCAGTCCAGTCAAAATCATGTACACATACGTACATCGAGATGCCAAAAAATACGACCACATACGTACATACGGGCGTGGCCTCGAACGCCTACTCGTGCATACGTACGGCCAGGTCGGCAACACCGGCATTGTGTTCATCGGCAGCCAACAGGCGGGGTCGGAATGGAGAAACAGCGTCGTGTTCATTGATGGCCAACCGGCTTGGATGGAACATCCGAAACCTGGTGTGGTGTACTGCAAAACGGAGGGAAACGGCCTTCTGTTGGAGCGCGTACGGTCCAAACGGTGTCCTGTTCATTGGGAAGGGTCTGGTGTATCGCAAAACGGAGGAAACAGCCTTCTGCTCGACTGGCTATGGTCAAAACAGGATCATGTTCATCGGGACGGGTCTGGTATACCACAAAACATAGGAAACAGACTTGTGTTGGAGTGCTACGGTCAGAACGAGGGTCTTGTTCATCGGTAGGGGTGTGGTGTACTGCAAAACGGGACTCCATGAGCTACTGTTCACCCACCGTTGACTTCCTCCAGCCTCCACCTGCACTGTTCATTCACTGCGTCTTCCTGTGCCTCCACTGGCTACTATTCAACCAGCCCTCCAACGGCTACTATTCAACCAGCCCTCCACAGGGTCATGTTCATCCACCCCCAGCCGGCAGCTTGGCTGTGCCGGCCTCCTCTCTTTCGGGGTCCTGTTAATCCACCCCCAACCGGCCGCTCGGCTGTGCTGGCCTCCTCTCTTTTGGGGTCCTGTTCATCCATCGGCAATGGCCTACTACTACTACCACGGGGTCCTATTCATCCAACCCACACTGGGAACTGTTCATCAACCCTAACCACGTACGTCTCGACTTGTTCAACCAACCCCACATTCACTGTTCATCAAGAGGCAGCAGGTTCGATCGGCTTCAGTAAGCAGCAGAAGCGATCGCTCAAGTTCAGTTAGTAGCGGTAGCGAAGGAATCGGTCGGGTTCAGTTAATAGCCAAGGGATCGATCGCTCAGGTTCAGTAACATAGCCTAGTCCAATCGCTCCAGTTCAGTAGCAAACACCTCGCTCGGGTTCAGTTAGAGCCCAACGCCTCACACACACACGCGTACATATACGAGAGAAACGCGCAAACCTCCATGCATCGCTCAGCCCTGACCACCCACCGTAACCGGGAACTCCGCGAAATTTTCCTCACCCTCGCTTTTACCACAATTTTTTATGTCATGGACAGCCCAAAGAATGTCATGCAGGTGCATCTCCGACCCTCCCGCTATCTCTTGAGCTTGCGTTGGTTTTTCCCTTGAAGAGGAAAGGGTGATGCAGCAAAGTAGAGTAAGTATTTCCCTCAGTTTTGAGAACCAAGGTATCAATCAAGTAGGAGATTACGCACAAATCACCAAATACATGCACAAACAATCAATCAACTTGCACCCAATGCAAAAAGGGGTTGTCAATCCCTTCAAGTTATTTGCAAAAGTGAGATTTTATAGAGATAGATAACTATAAAGTAAATATTTTTGGTATTTTTTGTTTATAGATTGGAAAGTAAAAGATTGCAAAATAGTACATGTAAAACTTATAAGATGGAAAATAGACCCGGGGGCCATAGGTTTCACTAGAGGCTTCTCTCATGATAGCAAATATTATGGTGGATGAAAAAATTAATGCCAAGCAATTGATAAAAGAGCGCATCAGTATGACGATATCTAAGGCAATGATCATGAATATAGGCATCACGTCAGTGTTAAGTAGACCGACTGTCATGGATTTAGCACGGCAGATGTCCTAGCAAAAGGACTTCATCGTGGGGCCATCGCTTGGGTTAGCTTAAAGGGGTTAAAGCGGACAAAGGACACAGGGAGTTTATACTAGTTCGGCCCCTTCGATGAAGGTAATCCGCTTTGCCTTTGTCTCGAGCTGTTGTTTCTTGTCCTGAACCGTCGCCGGGTCGTCCCTTTATATAGGAGGCAACGCCCAGTCTGGTTTACAGAGTCCCGACGCCGGCTCATAAACGTGTCCGCCTTGGTCTCTACTATTTCTATCTTACATTCCAAGTTACATAGTACAACGGTTTACAAACCATGGGCCTCATACATGGGCCCTAAACCTCCGTGGGTTATAACCTCCTGTTACATACTCTACTGGGCTTCTGATAATATAACCTTGCCAACATAATCCGGACCTTCCACAGGGCCTCGACTTCGTCCTCTGGCAACTCACCTCGGCTCATGTACGCCAAGTAAGGGAGTGTCCAATCCGGAAGGACGTGAAGTTCTGCGACCAATTGTGCTTCCGGATCAGGAACAACCAAGTCCTCTTCTGAAGGTATCTGCACTGACGGACTATGCAATTCATCCAAGAAAGTATTAGGTGGAACCGGTTTACGCTGAGAGCCCAGCCGGCTTAACGCATCGGCTGCTTCATTTTTTCGCCGGTCTATGTGATCCACTTGGTACCCCTTGAAGTATCCTGCGACTGCGTCTACCTCGCGTCGATATGCTGCCATGAGTGGATCCTTGGAATCCCATTTGCCTAATACTTGTTGTGCCACCAGATCTGAATCACCAAAACACTTAACCCGGCTCAAGTTCATCTCTTAGCCCTCCGTAGACCGTGGAGGAGAGCTTCATACTCAGCAGCATTGTTAGTACAAGGGAACATTAAATGGAGGACGTAACAGAACTTATCACCTCGTGGGGAAGTTAACACGACTCCCGCCGCCGAGCCCTTCAATTGTCTTGAACCGTCAAAGTGAATAGTCCAGTAAGTATGATCTGGCTTCTCCTCAGGTGCTTGCAACTCTGTCCAATCATTAATGAAATTCACCTGTGCTTGGGACTTTATAGCAGTACGGGGCACATATTTTAATCTGTGCGGGCTAAGCTCAATGGCCCACTTCGCCACCCTGCCAATGGCTTCTCTATTCTGGATTATATCCCCTAACAGAGCTGAACTGACAACAGTGATTGGGTGGCCCTGGAAATAATGCTTCAACTTCCGGTTTGCCATGAACACTCCATATACCGACTTCTGCCAGTGTGGATATCTCTGTTTCGACTCGATGAGCACCTCACTGATGTAGTAAACCGGTCGTTGAACCGGATATTCTTTGCCTGCCTCTTTGCGCTCCACCACAATGGCCACGCTGATTGCACGGGCATTGGCGGCCACGTACAATAGTAGAGGCTCTTTGTCAACCGGGGCAGCAAGGACTGGTGGTTCTGCCAATTGTCGCTTCAGTTCCTCGAATGCAGCGTTTGCAACATCACTCCGGACAAACTGGTCCGTCTTTTTCATCATCTGATAAAGCGGGATTGCCTTCTCCTAAACGGTTGATGAACCGACTCAGTGCTGCAATACGGCCCGCCACATGCTGGACATCATTGATACACGACGGTTTAGCCAAAGATGTGATCGCCTTGATCTTCTCCGGATTAGCTTCAATCCCTCTGTTTGACACTAAGAATCCAAGGAGCTTGCCCGCCGGAACACCAAAAAATGCACTTCTCCGGATTGAGCATCATCTGATAGACTCGGAGGTTGTCAAAGGTTTCTTTTAAATCCTCTATCAGTGTCTCCTCCTTCCTGGATTTTACCACAATGTCATCAACATATGCATGGACATTTCTTCCAATCTGCCCTTGTAGGCAGTTCTGCACACAACGCTGATAGGTTGCTTGGGCACTCTTGAGCCCAAAGGGCATGGATACATAGCAGAAGGCTCCAAAGGGAGTTATGAAAGTTGTTTTCTCCTGGTCGTTAACTGCCATCCTGATCTGATGATAACCTGAATATGCATCCAAAAAACTTAGCCGCTCACATCCCGCCATAGCATCGATAATTTGATCAATACTGGGGAGAGCAAAAGGATCAGTTGGGCAAGCTTTGTTCAAGTCTGTGTAATCAACACATATCCTCCAGGTTCCGGTTTTCTTGAGCACCAGTACCGGATTAGCCAACCACTCTGGATGAAACACCTCAACTATGAAGCCTGCGGCCAAGAGCCTAGACACTTCTTCACCTATAGCCTTGCGCCTCTCCTCATTAAAGCGGCGCAAATACTGCTTGACTGGTTTAAACTTCGGATCAATATTAAGACTATGCTCAGCAAGTTCCCTCGATATACCTGGCATGTCAGAAGGTTTCCATGCAAAGATATCCCGGTTCTGACGGATGAACTCGATGAGCGTGCTTTCCTATTTGGGGTCTAGGTTAGCACTGATGGTGAACTGCTTGGATGAATCGCCCGGAACAAAGTCAATCTGCTTGATTTCCTCTGCCGATTTGAACTTCAACGCCGGATCATGCTTTGTAGTTGGCTTTTTCAGCGGGGACATATCTGCCGGATCAACATTGTCCTTATAGAATTTCAGCTCTTCCATGGCGCAAACCGCCTCGGCGTACGCCACATCTCCTTCCTCACACTCCAATGCAATCTTACGGCTCCCATGAACCATGATAGTTCCTTTGTGGCCTGGCATCTTGAGCTGCAGATAAACGTAACACGGCCTAGCCATGAACTTGGCGTAAACCGGCCTCCCAAACAGAGCATGGTGTGGGCTCCTAATCTTTACAACCTCAAAGGTCACCGTTTCCGATCTAGAGTCATGCTCATCCCCAAAGGTAAGTTCCATATCGATTTTTCCAACTGGATAAGCTGATTTACCGGGCACAACCCCATGGAACACTGTGTTGGACTGTCGGAGCTTCTTATCTGTCAACCCCATGCGTCGAAAAGTCTCATAGTATAGGATATTGGTGCTGCTGCCACCATCCATTAGCACCTTTGTGAACTTATAACCACCCACCTGTGGTGCCACCACCAGGGCCAACTGACCCGGATTATCAACCCATGGCGGGTGATCCTCTCTGCTCCATACAATGGGTTGCTCAGACCAACGCAAAAAACGTGGTATCGCCGGTTCAACAGAGTGTACTGCTCTCTTTAGAACCTTTTGATCCCGTTTGCACAGACTCGTGGTGAAAACATGATATTGCCCATTTCTTAGATCCTTCGAATTATTCTGATATCCGGATTGCTGCTGCTGCTGACGCTGTTGATTCCCTTAGTTGTTGTATCCACCTTGACCATGTTGCTGGTTATGTTGATGCTGATTGTTGCCATTGTGGTTATTGCTACCGCCGTGGTATCCTGATCCGGATCCACCACCCTGTTAACCCGGACCTTGAAAACCGGGAGCTGACCCGCCGGGGGGCCCGTGGTTATACTTGTCCCTTTTCATAAGCTCTTGCATAATAAAACAGTCTTTCCAGAGATGCGTAGCCGGGTTTTCCTCTGTACCGTGCTTTGGGCAAGGCATGTTCAACTGGCGATCTAGATTAATAGGTGGCCTCCCGTTGCGTGGGGGCGGCCTACCCTTGCGTCGCTGCCCGTTGTCTTGATCGTTGGTATTGGCCACAAAGTCTGAGCTGCCCTCCGCTTTGCGCTTACCATTGTAACATGTGCCCGCCGGATTGACCTGCGCCGGTTTACCGTTTTTGCTCGCCTTCCCGGACTTGTCTCCATCTGTATCTGGATACTTGGTGTTATCAGAGTCTCCATACTTTACCAAAGCGCCCATGACCGTTCCCATGTCATTGCAATCACGTTTTAGCCGTCCCAGCTTCAGCCTCAAAGGCTCGAACCGTCAATTGCCTTCCAAGGTTACTATCACCGTACTTGGGTTGATGCTATTGGATGAGTGCAGAATTTCAGATACTCGCCGCACACAACTACTTGTGGTCTCTTGCTCTCCTTGAACACATGCTGCTAAGTCAACCACGGACATCGGCTGTTTGCACGTATATTTGAAATTATTGATGAACCGGTGACGCAACTCACCCCATGATCCGATGGAGTTAGGTGGTAAACCCTTTAGCCATGTCCGGGCCGTGCCCTCAAGAATCATTGTGAAGTATTTGGCGCACGCAGCTTCGTCCACATCAAGCATCTCCATAGCCATCTCATAACTTTCAACCCACGCCTCTGGAGCCAGATTCGTCGTGTAGTTGGGTACCTTGCGCGGACCTTTGAGGTCTTTGGGTAACTTCATGTTCCGTAAAGTGGGGATGAGATGCTGCACCCCCAAGGAACTGGACATGATTCCTGTCTCTGTGGTGGTGGGGTGAACCGGTGTCGCTTGACGGGTGTCGTTGAGGGCAGTATGCCTGGCCTGGTCCACCACCTCTTGGTCATGTGCTCCTGCTCCTACAGGATTATCCTGCCTCTGTCGGTGCCGTCTCCGCGCGCTGCTAGATACAGCCGGTTCATCCTGGTGCCTCGTGTAACTCCGGCTTGGGCGGGGGATTGAATGAATCCTCTCCCGGCTATAGGAATAAGCTTGCTGCTGTGTTAATGCCGTGTCCAGCAACTCCTTAGCCCGTCGTGCCTCCATTGCTATGAGGGACGTCCCCTCAATGGGAAGGGCAGCCAGCCGTGAAGCGGCGGCGACAATGTTGTCCAACGGGTTAGAATAATGGCCGGGAGGGGTGAGCACGTGCTGTGTCGGCACAACTTGGCGATTTGGCTCTGCAGCTGGTGGCTGAACCAACGCGCCCGTCCCCGGGGCTCCTCCCCGGTTTACCTCTGGATGGTTACTGGTTCCTGCTCTTGGTGTGCTAAAGAGATTCCTTGCCTCATAAACTGGCGGCAAACGAGATCGTTGTCTTCTGTACATTACTTCCTGTGAAGCGTTCTGATCTAACCTGAGCCGAAAAGCTTGGGAATCCAGCTCTGCCTGTCTTGTAGCCATCCTGGCCTTCTCCGCATCCAGATCCAAATTACCTTGCTCAATCCGGCTCTTCACCTGAGCGATCTCTGCATCACGCTGGTCCTTGTCGGCCTGGGCTACTTTTGCTGTTGCGAGTGCTATCAAAGTGTTGACTAAGCTGGATAGGACGTCAGAGGGCGACGGGGGAAGATCTCCAGCTCTGTCTCCCGCTGCCTCTGAGGTTAACGCCCCAGTCATCGATGGCTGCTGCATGGGTTGTGATCCGGCCATGAAAACAGCAACCCTGTTTGGCGGATCGAAGGGGTCCGAAATACTATCACCATCGGACACACCCTCGGACCGGCCGTCCTGCAACAGATACAAAGATTCGATCTCTCCGGATGAAGATTCATCGCCGGAGTAGACAATTGTCTCGCCACCAGAATCCGATCCGTCCTCGGCTTGTACTCCATGCACTGCTCCGATGAAAACGTGCTTCACGGCGGGCTAAATCCGGGCTGATCTCGCACGCTAAGCCGGCTCGACGATGTTGGGGAAGATGTTCGACCCAGGCCCCGGTTCGCCGATCTTGCCGATGAAGACGTGGATGCCGCCGAAGGGGACCCGGTACCCGTATTCGATTGAATCGGTGTCGGGGCCCCAGCCTGTATCGTCGATGTAGATCCGACCGCGACGACTCTTGGTCATCCGGCCCACTGCGTAACCGTTGAGCCCTTCAAAACTGCCCTTCAAGAACTCAAAACCATCGTGCGATAGCCCCACGGTGGGCGCCAACTGTCATGGATTTAGCACGGCAGATGTACTAGCAAAAGGACTTAGTCGTGGGGCCATCTCTTGGGTTAGCTTAAAGGTGTTAAAGCGGACGAAGGCCGTAGGGAGTTTATACTAGTTCGGCCTCTTCGATGAAGGTAAAAGCCTACATCTAGTTTGGTGTTGTATTGCTTGTGCTTCGATGACCAGGGAGCGAATCCGCTTTGCCTGTATCTCGAGCTGTTGTTTCTTGTCCTGAACCGTCACCGGGTCGTCCCTTTATATAGGAGGCGACACCCGGTCTGGTTTACAGAGTCCCGAGGCCGGCTCATAAATGTGTCCGCCTCGGTCTCTACTCTTTCTATCTTACATTCCAAGTTACATAGTACAACGGTTTACAAACCATGGGCCTTATACATGGGCCCTAAGCCTCCGTGGGTTATAACCTCCTTTTACATACTCTACTGGGCTTCTGATAATATAACCTTGCCAACATAATCCGGACCCTCCTGGTCGGTTTATACCTGATAGTAATATCCCTGACACCGACTCCTGTCTGCATCTACTACTATTACTCCACACATCGATCGAAACGATTATGCATCTAGAGCATTGAGTTCATAAGAACAGAGTAACACATTAAGTAAGATGACATGATGTAGCGGAATTAACTCAAGAAATATGATGAAAACCCCATCTTGTTGTCCTCGATGTCAACATTAATACGTGTCATGTCCCCTACTGTCACTTGTATTCAACACCGCAAGATTGAACCCAAAGCAAAGCACTTCTCCCATTTCAAGGAATACCAATCTAGTTGGAACCAAACCAGTAATTCGAAGAGAATTACTAAGATATCGAATCATGCACATAAGAATTCAAAAGAGAATCAAATAAAATTCATAGATAATCTGATCATAAATCCACAATTCACTGGATCTTGGCAAACACACCGCAAAAGAATATTACATCGGATAGATCTCCGAGAACATCGACGAGAACATGGTGTTGAGAATCAAAGAGAGAGAAGAAGCCATCTAGCTAGTAGCTATGGACCCGTAGGTTTGTGGTAAACTACTCACACTTCATTGGAAGGGCAATGGTGTTGATGTAGATGCCCTCCATGGTCGAATCCCCCTCCGGGAGAGTACCACAAAAGGCCTCCAGATGGGATCTCGTGGAAACAGAAGGTTATGGTTGTGCTTTTGCGAGAGTCACGGTCGTGCCTCCTCGGAAATGGAAAAAATGTGCTTTCTCTTCTTTTTTTTCTTCCGCGAGAATCACGGTTTTTCTTCCGCGGGAGGCACGGTTGTGATTTTGTGAGAGGCACGGGAGTGCCTCTTCCAGAAAGGGAAAAACCCCGTGCTCCCGGTTCAGTTTTTTCGTACGGTTTTTCTCATGACAAAAAGTTCATCAAAACCTATCAACATGGGATCTAGTTTTGAATATCTCAATGCGAGGAATCCAACGGTGAAAGCGGTTCGAGATTTGGACACACAGTTTAAGAGATCAGCAGAATACAAGAAAAATGGCATTAAACTGGTCGATTGGAATAACTTTGGCATGAGAAGAAGATCAGACATGATCATCCACCAAAATAGAAAATCATCATCATTCACGAAGAGTAGTAAACATCATCATCCACCAAAATTAGTAAAACAAAAGTCTTAGCAGCTCTTACTACATGACAATAAGTGGACCAAACACTATGTCTTTCAAACTACCTAAAAATATGCCTTCCTAAACATTTGCTTTGAGTAGCAAGGGTCTACCAGTTCAAGAGGGTTAATTCTATCATTCCTACAGTAGGCTACCACATGAGAACAAGGAACCCCTATTTTCTGAATTCTTCTATAAGTGCATGTTCTCTTATGCATGTCAACTATGTAATCAACCCCTCTATCGTCTACTAGGAAAAGGCCATCACCAGAGCAATCCAGATAGCATGTGTTTGCAAACTCACATGCATTCTCAACTTGGTTCCTGATTTCAGGGCATATATTACCTGGCCACTTGTCGGATTCAATCTGCTTGTTGTAATGCCTTGTCATAAGCTGTCTATAGATTCTGTCGACCATGGTAAGTGTTGGAAGCTCCCTAGCCTCCAATATATACCTGAAAATGTCACATGTGTTAGAACATCCTAAACATGAAAATATGTTGGTAGGATTGGTAGCAAATAACCAAAACATCAAAATATTTTGAGCGAACCTATTAAAAGCTTCGCATATGTTGTTCGGTAGTACATCACATTTTGGCAAATCCTTCTAAAAAGCTTCGCAAGTGTTGGGTTCCAGCTCATGAAGCCACTTGCGAAACAATTAAGTAGCTTCATTTCCTCCATCCCCTTCTCATATAATTGAACTGTGTTGCTCCTTGCTATCTTCCATAGTTGGTTCTTCAAAATATCCCCTTTGAAATGCTACTGGAACTTTTGCCACATGTGCCTGATTCAAAATATGTGTTGTGACTCAGGGAATAGTTGTTCAACTGCACTAATGAGACCCTGCACATTGCATAAAGGAAAGCCTTTAACTATAGGGCGAAACAAACAATACACAGAAGTGCATGAAAAACAAAAGTTGAAGATCAACATTAAGAAGGGTTACCTTTTGCTTGTCTGACATGATAATCCAGGGTTCAGTGTTGATGATGCCAAGATCCCTTTTCAGTGTGTCAAGGAACCACATCCAGTTAGGGGTGTCCTCCACTTCAACAAAAACAAATGCTATTGGAAAGATGCAATTATTTGGATCTACACCAACAGCTGCAAGTAGTTGACCTCTCTACCTTGTTTTTATGTGGCAGCCATCAACAAAGATCACTGACATGCAACCCTTAAAGGAATCCTCTCTTGCAAGCATCTAGACACATGTATAACTTGTTGAACCTTGCATTGTCATCAAGTGAGATATAAAATGATGATCCAGGGTTTCTTCTCCTAAATTCATTATCATAATTCCAAAGAAGCTTGTACTGGCCTTCTTCATCACCATATACTATTTGCATTGCCATCCTTCTTTCCCTTTGCAACTTCATCCTGCATGGTGACATATGCCATTCTTTCTGAACAACCCCTGAAAAATTCATAAGGTTCATATCTTGATCAGCCCAGAACATCTCTATGTACTTATGTGCTAGGAATTTAGCTGTGAAAGCCCTAATCTTCCACTTCTTGCTACATGTGTGCTCACTAACATATCTTTTCACCATGAAAGCCATAGTCATATTATCATGAGGTGCTGATACGTCCAAAACGTATCTATAATTTCTGCTTGCTCCATGCCTCTTTTCGGTGATATTGCTATGATATTTATACACTTCCATACACTTTTGATCATATTTGGACTAACCTATTAACTCAGTGCACCCCAGTGCCAGTCTCTGTTTTCGGCTGTTTTTGTATTTCAGGTTTTCCCATTACGAGAACTGCCAGAAAAATCCCGGAAAAATTATATAAAAAATAAGCGTTCCAGAAGCTACCAGGCACCCGAAGCACAGCCGGAGGGGGGCCACCAGGGCTCCAGGCGCCCTGGTGGCGCCCCCCCGGGCTACGCCGGGGGGGCGCCTGGGCCCCCCGAGCCTCGTCTGATGCCCCCCTTTGGCATATATTTATACCGTCTCCCGAAACCCTCGAGACGGGAACCCTTTTTCACGATCTCATCTCTGTTCCGCCGTCGCCACGCTTCCAAGATCGGGAGCACCAGGAGAACTCTTCCCGGCACCCTGCCGGAGGGGAGGATCACCACCGGGAGCTTCTCCACCACCATGGACGCCTCCCGGATGAGTTGTGAGTAGTCTCCCTTGGACCATGGGTCCATGACCAGTAGCTTTGTGATGTTCTCCTCCCGTTCTTGTGCTTCACTAATTAGTCCTCGTGAGCTGCCCTACATGATCGAGGCACATATGTAATCCTTATGCTGTTGCTATGATGAGTTTGCTGGGATCCGATGGATTATGAGATTATGTTCAGATTGTGTTTGAGTAATATATTTGATTCACCTCTTTTATATTTATGTTCGTAAGTAATTCTTGCATGTTCTCCGTTGTTATTTATTGCTTTGGCCAAGTAGTAGGTAGTGACTCCAAGAGGGAACGTTATGCTTGATTGTGGGTTCATGCCCCTCGATGACTAGCTTGAGTGACAGAAACATGAGTCTAGGGGATGTGCTGTTGCCACAAGGGGGAAAACAACAGTGCTTGTGCCCGCGGGTGCAAGGATTGTTTACTTTTCGCAAAGTTCTTTTAATGCAGTTGTCTGTTGCTTTGAGTTTACACTATGGGTGGGACTCGCAACTTAATACCAGCGAGATGTTCTGGATAGATATCTCAAGGTGGATGATTAGTAGTAGATGCAGATGGATTTCGGTCTACTTACCTCGGCGTACCGCCCATGCTTTGAACCTCTACCTTTCTTGTAACATAGTTAGCATTGGTTTGCACACATAATTCTGTCAATTGCCCAGCTGTAATTCGTTTACCTCACATAACAGTTTTATCGTCTTTTGGGAGAGAGACATCACTAGTGAACATCATGAGACTCCGGTCCATATTACCATCATTGATCACATCCGCTATTTACTTTCTGCTTTTTACTTACTATTGCAGCAATATCTATCACTACTATCACTTGCGTTTGATCCTTTGTAAACTACAAGGCCGGAGGGATTGACAACCTCTCTGTACTCGTTGGGAGCAAAGTTATTTGTATCTGTGTGCAGGTCCACGTTGATTGCTAATATATCTGGCGTCGTTAGCAGTTGACACCTTCTTGTTGAAACTGGGAGTCTCAGGGAAATCGATCCTTGGTATTGCCAAGGGAAAACTTCCGCTACACTGCATCTCAAACCTTCCACTTGGGGTAACCAACGAGGGGCGAGAAGCCATCAAGCAAAGTTTTCTGGCGCCGTTGCCGGGGACTCCACTCTTTAGGATAGGGGAGTTGCACGCTATCTTTTACCTTTGCTTTTAGTCTTGTTAGTTTACCTTTCAGTTTTTTCTTGAGTACCATTTATCGAAAATCACAAAAATAGTTATCTCATTCTTTAGTTGTCATTATGTCGGGTCCTTTTGTCTTTGACGAGGCAGAAGTTCTCACCTTCAAACAAAGAGGTGGGGAAAGTTTGAAAGATGCTTGGTATAGAATTAATGATTCTCAAAAAAGAGCCACCAAGAAGCAACCTACTACTATCCCGCTTAGAAATTTTTATGTTGGAATAACTTCTTGGAATAGGTTTATTCTAGATATTGCTATCAATGGGAATTTCCTAGAAGCCCCAGTTTGGGAGTCCCTTAGTATTATTGAAAATCTTGTTGGGAATCCCCCTATTGTTAGCATTCAAGAGGACATCACCCTAGCTCACATTATGAAAAAACTCGAAAAGATAGAGCTCGGGATGCCAAACATTAATAAGATAAATGAGTTGGATCGTAAGATCCAAGGGAATTTGAATAGGCTTGATAGCTCCATGCATGAAATTTTCAAAACTTTGGAGACCATCAAATCCCATGACTTGGACTCTTCTAGGATAGACAAGATTGAGGAAATATTTGATACTCTAGGAACTACTTTCTCCTCGATCAAAACCAAAAAGGTAGAAACTCCGGCAAAGAGGGAGCCTAAGTTCGTTCACGTTCCAAAGGCTCCCCGTTGTAAAAGTAATCCATCTATTGCCAAAGGGGTTGAAACTGTAAAAACTTTGGAAGAAACACCTCTCTTTGATGAATTTATAAATGAATCTTCCCTTGACTTTTATCCTTTTGGTCTTCTCCCTAGAAGTATATCTATGAGGCCTTTATTTGAAAGTCCTCTTAAGACTAGTTGTATTATTGAAGAGCTTTTTGATGATCTTGATGATGGTTCAATTGATACAACTTGATCTCTATGCATTATGCCTAGCTTAAAGGCATAAAAGAAAGCGCTTTTGGGAGGCAACCCACATGAATAAAATTTTATTTTGCTTTTGTTGTGTCTTGATGTTGTTACTACAGTAGCATCATCATTGTATCTTTGCTTTTCAAATTTTGTGCCAAGTGTAGCCTCTGATTGCTAGAAAGTTCAAAAGTTGTGACGTGCTGTCCAGGAAACAGATTCTGTCCTTGGATAGAAAAATTCGTATAAAATCACCAGTTCATCTTTTTGGTCTGAATATTTTCGACAGCGTGCTCTATATAATTGTCTTTCGTGCATCTGTTTTGAGTTTTTTTATTAGATGTGCAGAAGTGCCCCGAAAAAATCATTTACTACCTGCTGTTCTGTTTTTCACAGATTCTATCCTGTTTTGCCTTTCCTTCATTTTGCAAACCTAGAGCTTGTTTTTTCTTTCCAAAAACCTTTTGACAATCTTGAGAAATAGTAGATCTTCAAGAATATCCTTATTTCCAGCAAGGAACAATTATTTTATTAAGGGTACTAACCTCGCTAATCAGATTATGATGAGTTATGTATGAAGGGAGTTTTCAAGTGTGCGAGGGAAGATGATAAAAAGATTCAGGAGTGTCAAACGCTCAAGCTTGGGGATGCCCCCATGCACCCCCAAGAAATATTCAAGGAGACTCAAGCGTCTAAGCTTGGGGATGCCCCCGTGCATCCCCTTCTCCATCAACATTATCAGTTCGTCTTTCGTTCCACTATATTTTTATCACTTCATGTGTTATGTGCTATGCTTGGAGCGTCTTGCTTTTAGTTTCCTTTTTAGTTTTCTTTAGCTTTTCATAACGAGTCGGAACTCAGCTTTCTTTATGTGGGAGAGAAACACGCTCCACTTCTACCTAGAACATAACATAGAATTTTCACGTCTATCTTTGTTGTGTGTGTTCTTTGTCTTTTAATAGCTACTATCATGCTTAGCTCTTAACTTTCATGCTTATCTTTCTAAAGAGCTTTTGTTTAGTTGGTTGCTTGAGCTCTCTTTATTTATCATGATTATATTATTAAGAGAGTTTGCTTCCGTTGCATTGGTTGATATGTCTATGATAAAGATGCTACGTGCATAATGGTGCTTAGTAGTTCATGCTTTCTTATGGTTAGTCTCAAATAGCTGGGGGGTTCCCAATGTGTTATTGGAGTACCAACATGATTTGTTTGCCTATGATGTGGTATGGTTTAGTAATATCTTCCTTCAAAGAATTTATTTTGATTGACTTGGCGTATGCTCACGCATATTTAATACTGTAAAGAAAGTCTGTCAAGCCTTGATGATCTTTTGTTTCTGAGTAGCGATATAACTTCCATGCCTGATCCAATGTTGCTTTGTCGCTCTGCATGATTATGACCGTCATTGCTCTCTTAGTTGGTCGCTCCCAGTCTTTTGCTAACCTCCACCTGTACTAAGCGGACTGACTGCTTGTGCATCCAAATTCCTTTATACCAGTTATGCCATATGAGTCCACCATACCTTCCTACATGGTATTTACCTGCCATTCCTAACGGAGACTTGCATGTACCATCTCAAAACTATTCAAAGAAAAAGCATTCCTATTTTGTGCCTCTGTTGTAAGTTCATGAGGAAGTAGTGGTTAATTCATGATCTTTTTAAGTTGGACAAGCTTCACCCCGGGATTGGATGTATAATGTGCAAACCGATAATACGAGAAGGAACTGGCATTGAGTGCGCCCGGCTCAAAAAGATAATATAACAAACAAACCCTCCTTCACGCTTTGTTCATGAGAAATCAGAAAACTTTGGCAGTGATAAACAAAGGAGATTAAGAGGATGTGATCGTCCTCATTCGGGAGCCGTTCCTCGAAACTTGTCCATCTCAAGAAGTGATTGAGTTGTCTGCTAGCATTCGTTGACGAAACATGCATAATCTAAAAAAAATCATTACCTCTGTTTTTAAAACCAAGAGCTCTGGTACATGTTTTGTCTTTGTTTCCGACTACGGGTTTTCAACCTTGCCAACAAAAGCCACGGTTCGAGAGTCTCCACCTTCTTTTTAATGCACCAACTATTGAGAGCATGATTGTCATTCTGAGTGTAATGTGCATTGTCCCAAAGTAGCATTGTCTTTTGCATGATTGTGATATCGTTTATTTTGAAATCATTGTATCTAGTCATCACTTAAACCTTGGAGGTGCCCCTGCATTTATGTTTTGCTTCACTAAAGGGGGCAAGCGAGATATCACTTTATCATATTTGCACACCATGTTCATTACAAATCTATTTGATGTTTCAGTATCATATTGTAAAACTTTCAGTTCTTTGTGATTTTCTCATGAGGCAACTTAATTACTACAGATTCATTGTCTCAGTAAGATTTTGTCATGTGACTATGAAAAGTCATATATGGTTAATAGCATGTCACCACAGAAATTATTCTTGTTATCATTTACCTACTCGAGGACGAGCAGGAATTAAGCTTGGGGATGTTGATACGTCCAAAACGTATCTATAATTTCTGCTTGCTCCATGCCTCTTTTGGGTGATATTGCTATGATATTTATACACTTCCATACACTTTTGATCATATTTGGACTAACCTATTAACTCAGTGCACCCCAGTGCCAGTTTCTGTTTTCGGCTGTTTTTGTATTTCAGGTTTTCCCATTACGAGAACTGCTAGAAAAATCCCGGAAAAATTATATAAAAAATCAGCGTTCCAGAAGCTACCAGGCACCCGAAGCACAGCCGGAGGGGGGCCACCAGGGCTCCAAGCGCCCTGGTGGCGCGCCCCCCTGGGCCGGGCCGGGGGGGCGCCTGGGCCCCCTGAGCCTCGTCTGATGCCCCCCTTTGGCATATATTTATACCGTCTCCCGAAACCCTCGAGACGGGAACCCTTTTTCGCGATCTCATCTCTGTTCCGCCGCCGCCGCGCTTCCAAGATCGGGAGCACCAGGAGAACTCTTCCCGGCACCCTGCCGGAGGGGAGGATCACCACCGGGAGCTTCTCCACCACCATGGACGCCTCCCGGATGAGTTGTGAGTAGTCTCCCTTGGACCATGGGTCCATGACCAGTAGCTATGTGATGTTCTCCTCCCGTTCTTGTGCTTCACTAATTAGTCCTCGTGAGCTGCCCTACATGATCGAGGCACATATGTAATCCTTATGCTGTTGCTATGATGAGTTTGCTGGGATCCGATGGATTATGAGATTATGTTCAGATTGTGTTTGAGTAATATATTTGATTCACCTCTTTTATATTTATGTTCGTAAGTAATTCCTGCATGTTCTCCGTTGTTATTTATTGCTTTGGCCAAGTAGTAGGTAGTGACTCCAAGAGGGAACGTTATGCTTGATTGTGGGTTCATGCCCCTCGAGGAGTAGCTTGAGTTATAGAAACATGAGTCTAGGGGATGTGCTGTTGCCACAAGGGGGAAAACAATGGTGCTTGTGCCCGCGGGTGCAAGGATTGTTTACTTTACGCAAAGTTCTTTTAATGCAGTTGTCTGTTGCTTTGAGTTTACACTTTGGGTGGGACTCGCAACTTAATACCAGCGAGATGTTCTAGATAGATATCTCAAGGTGGATGATTAGTAGTAGATACAGATGGATTTCGGTCTACTTACCTCGGCGTACCGCCCATGCTTTGAACCTCTACCTTTCTTGTAACATAGTTAGCATTGGTTTGCGCACATAATTCTGTCAATTGCCCAGTTGTAATTCGTTTACCTCACATAGCGGTTTTATCGTCTTATGGGAGAGAGACATCACTAGTGAACATCATGAGACTCCGGTCCATATTACCATCATTGATCACATCCGCTATTTACTTTCCGCTTTTTACTTACTATTGCAGCAATATCTATCACTACTATCACTTGCGTTTGATCCTTTGTAAACTACAAGGCCGGAGGGATTGACAACCTCTCTGTACTCGTTGGGAGCAAAGTTATTTGTATCTGTGTGTAGGTCCACATTGATTGCTAATATATCTGGCGCCGTTAGCAGTTGACACCTTCTTGTTAAAACTGGGAGTCTCAGGGAAATCGATACTTGGTATTGCCAAGGGAAAACTTCCGCTACACTGCATCTCAAACCTTCCACTTGGGGTAACCAACGAGGGGCGAGAAGCCATCAGGTGCCCACAAGTACCATGTGCAGTATTCATCACACTTTTCTTTCAATCTCTTCCTGTTATTCACAAGCAACTTGATATCAACTCTATTCTGACGTAAGTACTCATTGATGGCAGTCCTCGGCATCTCTACACTCTCAAATACCTATCCAACATGAAACTTTGTCCTATGAAGATCCTCTCCTCTGAAGGATTTGAACTTCAAAGTGAGATCTTCATCATCTGAATTAGGAGCCCAAATATCATCAGTCTCAGATATGTCTTCATCAGAGTGGTATGCTTGTTTCCCTTTATCTTGATTGGTAGGTGTCGGATTCACGGCTCCGCAAAACCCTTGTTAGATTTGAAAACTAGGGTGCGTGCAAAGAACTCAACTTCCCCTATCTGCCTACTCGCCTTCTCCGCGATCTAGCTCGATGAACAAGAACGAAATGACATAAATCAGTTTACCTAGGTTCGGGCCACCTCGCAATGAAATGCCCTAATCCTACTTTGTGGTGGCTTGCCTCGAGGTGGGCCGAGGAAGAACTAATACAATGGTCGAACAACCTCTGGAGGTGTGCTCTTGGGTGTGTGGGTGCAGATCGATCTAATTCCCCCTCGTCCCATCTCTGTGGTGGTGGCTAAGCTATATTTGTAGTGGCCTTGGTCCACTTCCCCCGAAATGTAGGCGGGAAGGGATCCCACAATGGCCAAATTTGAAGGGAGACAACTAGTACATCTTATCCTGACCAAAGGTGGTCTTCGCCTGCAAAGCTTCTCATCCTAACACCACGGTGGGCTTGGTGGTGACCTACATCCTGCCGTCCTGGCGATCCTGGTCTTGTTGCATGGAAATGGAAACCTTTGGCTGATTCCTCGGGACTCCGCGGATGCGCTTGCCTCTTTAGCACCAAATAGGAAACCTGATGTCCTACGCCCACTGGCACCCACCTGGCCTTGGTCGTCATGGCTTGCGTCATTTGAACCTCATGAGGTGGGGGCTTGCATAGAGATCTCCGCTCCTCAGGAGCCAGCCTATCGATACTTCTCCTTCCGGAGGTCTTGGTGTCGTCCGCCTAGTGAGGATTGGCCCCTCATGAAGGCCTTGAGTGTTGATGCTGAAGATGGGCCATACCAGGCTGGTGAAGGAGCCACGTCATGGGCCGTAGGTAGGCAAGTCTGGGTACTCTGGTTCCCAGAATGCCGACAGTAGCCCCCGAGCCCAAGGCGCGCTTAGGCTTGGCTTCGAGGCAATGCCAAAGGGCAAGGGTGAAGCACCGCGGGCCCCAACCACCTGTGGACCCGATTGACGCGTGGCGCCTGGATGGGACATGGGCGTCTCCACTTCCCCATGCTGCCTCGGCAACCGTTCGACTTGACAGGAGCCCGCTGCATGCATAAAGATCATCATTACCTACGATCGTGGAGGCTAGCGGTTTGCCTCCCTCTTGCTATAACTGAGGAGGGGCAGAGCCCATTCTGCACATCTCCATCTCCTTGCTGCTCGTTCCTCCTTCCTCCTTCTTGCTTTGCCATGTTGCTGAAGCGTCCATGGAGCCGATAAGGAGGTTCTCTGCGGCGGAGAAGGGCAAGGCTTCCCGAGAGGAGCCTGGGACACTCCCGCCGAAGAAGAGGCTTGGTCGCCCCGTGACGTCAGCGAGGGTCTTGAAGTGACGCGTGGTACGTCTCCAACGTATCTACTTTTCCAAACCATTTTTCCCTTGTTATGGACTCTAACTTGCATGATTTGAATGGAACTAACCCGAATTGACGCTGTTTTCAGCAGAACTGCCATGGTGTTGTTTTTGTGCAGAAATAAAAAGTTCTCGGAATGACCTGAAACTCCACGGAGATTTATTTTGGAAAATATAAAAAATATCTGAAAGAAGATCCATACCAGGGGGCCCACACCCCGTCCACGAGGGTGGGGGGCGCGCCCCCCTACCTTGTGGGCCCCCTGGTGCTCCTCCGACGTATCCCCAGATCCTATGTATTCACTTTCGGGGAGAAAAAAATCAAGGAGAAAGAATTAGCGCTTTTCACGAGACGGACCCGCCGCCAAGCCCTAATCTCTCTCAGAAGGGCTGATCTGGAGTCCGTTCGGGGCTCCGGAGAGTGGAGATCATCGACATCGTCATCATCAACCTTCCTCCATCACCAATTCCATGATGCTCACCGCCGTGAGTGAGTAATTCCATCATAGGCTTGCTGGACGGTGATGGGTTGGATGGGATCTATCATGTAATCAAGTTAGTTTTGTTAGGTTTTGATCCCTAGTATCCACTATGTTTTATGATTGATGTTGCTATGACTTTGCTATGCTTAATGCTTGTCACTAGGGCCTGAGTGCCATGATTTCAGATCTGAACCTATTATGTTACCATGAATATATGTGTGTTCTTGATCCTATCATACAAGTCTATAGTCACCTACTATGTGTTATGATCCAGCAACCCCGAAGTGATAATAATCGGGACCACTCCCGGTGATGACCATAGTTTGAGGAGTTTATGTATTCACTATGTGTTAATGCTTTGGTACGGTACTCTATTAAAAGGAGGCCTTAATATCCCTCAGTTTCCAATAGGACCCTGCTGCCACGGGAGGGTAGGACAAAAGATGTCATGCAAGTTCTTTTCCATAAGCACGTATGACTATATTCGGAATACATGCCTACATTGCATTGATGAACTGGAGCTAGTTCTGTGTCACCCTAGGTTATAACTTCTACATGATGAATTGCATCCGACATAATTTCCCATCAGCGATCCAATGCCTACGAGCTTTTCCTATATTGCTTGTTGCTTATTTACTTTTTCGTTGCTACAATTACAAAAACTACAAGAACACTATCGTTACTTTTATTGCCGCTACCGCCACTATCATATTACTTTGCTACTAAACTATCTTGCTGCAGATACTAAGTTTCCAGGTGTGGTTGAATTGACAACTCAGCTGCTAATACTTAAGAGTACTCTTTGGCTTCCCTTGTGTCGAATCAACAAATTTGGGTTGAATACTTTACGCTCGAAAACTGTTGCGGTCCCCTACACTTGTGGGTTATCAAGACTATTTCCCGCCGCCGTTGCCGGGGAGCATAGCTCTATTCTTTAAGTCACTTGGGATTTATATCTGTTGATCACTATGAAGAATTTCAAGCACTCAAAAACCAAGATCGTACCCTCAACTACGAGGGGAGGTAAGGAACTGTCATCTAGCTCTGCACTTGATTCTCCTTCTGTTATGAGTAAACTTGGGACACCTACTCCTGCTGTTGAATTTGGTATGTCGTATGTTCTTGATGATGCTACTTCTGCTATGTATGATGAAACTACTTCTATGCCTGATACTATGCCACTAGGTGAATTTCTAGATGAACAAATTGCTAAGGTTAGGGAGAATTCAAATATTGAAACTGATAATATTTATGAAAGTGATGATGAGGCTACTCCCAATAGATATGAATTGCCTGTTGTGCCTGAGGGTTATGTTATGGATGAAGAAACTTCTAGAGACTTTCTTTCTTGCAATGATAGATATGATCTTAAGAAATTATTAGCTAAGCTAAAAGAAAAGTCCTTGAATGCTAGAATGAAACATGAACCTGCTTTTGCTACTTCACCTATCTGTGTTACTGATAAGGATTATGAATTCTCTGTTGACCCGGAGTTAATTACTTTGGTTGAATCTGACCCTTTCCATGGCTATGAGTCTGAAACTGTTGTGGCACATCTTACTAAGTTGAATGATATAGCCACCCTATTTACCAACGATGAAAAGATTCGTTACTACTATATCCATAAGTTGTTTCCTTTCTCGTTAAAGGGTGATGCTAAGACCTGGTTTAATTCCCTTGATCCTGGTTGTGTGCGTAGTCCCGAGGATATGATGTATTACTTCTCTGCTAAATATTTTCCCGCTCATAAGAAATGAGCTGCCTTGCGGGAAATATATAACTTTGTGCAAATTGAAGAAGAGAGTCTCCCACAAGCTTGTGGGAGGCTTCTCCAATTACTTAATGCTTTTCCTGATCATCCTCTTGAGATGCATGATATACTTGATGTCTTTTATAATGGACTAACCGATGCTTCCAGAGACCACCTGGATAGTTATGCTGGTTGTGTTTTCAGGGAAAGAACAGTTGAACAAGCTGAAGTACTATTGAATAATATGAAGGCCAATGAAAATAATTGGACACTTCCTGAACCAGCCCCTAAGCCAACTCCGAAGAAAAGAGGTTTCTATTTCTCAGTCCCGAAGATATGCAAGAGGCAAAGAAATCTATGAAAGAAAAAGGCATTAAAGCTGAAGATGTTAAGAATTTACAACCTATTGAAGAAATACACGGTCTTGATAACCCGACACATGTAATAAAGGTAAATCCTCTTTATAGATTTGATGAAGGTGATATTCCTTGTTATAAGTCTGCTAGCCAATGCTTAGATGAGTTTGACAATTTTATTGTGAAACAAGAAAACTTCAATGCTTATGTTGGTAGACAATTACAACACAATGCTTATATGATTGAACGCTTGAGTGATTATCTGTCTAGAGCTAAAGGTGAACTGAAACTCATTAGTATACATGCTTCTATGTCCACCACTCAACTAAAACAAGTACTTAAAGCTCAGAATGATTTGCTCAATGAATTAAATAGTAAGAATAATGACTATGCTGTTAGAGTTGCTACTAGAGGTGGTAAAATGACTCAGGAACCGCTGTACCCTCAAGGCCACCCTAAGAGAATTGAGCAAGATTCTCAGAGAGCTAATTTAGATGCACCTAGTTTTTCTAAGAAGAAGAAAAAGAAAAATGATAGGACTTTGCATGCTTCTAGTGAACCTGTAGCCGGCACACCTGAGAATCCTAATGACATATATGTTTCTGATGCTGAGACACAATCTGGTAATGAACATGAACCTAGTGATAATATTAATGATGATGTTCATGATGATGCTCACCCTAGAAATGATAATGATGTAGAAATTGAACCTGCTGTTGATCTTGATAACCCACAATCAAAGAATCAACGTTATGATACGAGAGACTTTGTTGCTAGGAAGCACGATAGGGAAAGAGAACCATGGGTTCAGAAACCCATGCCTTTCCCTCCGAGACCATCCAAGAAAAAGGATGATGAGGATTTTGAGCACTTCGCTGAAATGATTAGACCTATCTTTTTGTGTATGTGTTTGACTGATGTGCTTAGAACAAATCCTTATGCTAAGTATATGAAAGATATTATTAACAACAAAGGAAAGATACCTGAAGTAGAAATTTCCACCATGCTTGCCAATTACACTTTTAAGGGTGGATTCCTAAGAAATTAGGAGATCCAGGAGTACCTACTATACCTTGCTCCATTAAGAAAAACTATGTTAAAACTGCTTTGTGTGATCTTGGAGCCGGTGTTAGTGTTATGCCTCTCTCTTTATATCGCAGACTTGAGTTGAGTAAGTTGACACCTACTGAAATATCCTTGAAAATGGCTGGTAAATCAACTGCTATACCTGTCGGTATTTGTGAGGATGTGCATGTTGTAGTTGCAAATGTTACTATTCTAACGGACTTTGTTATACTTGATATTCCCGAGGACGATAGTATGTCTATTATTCTTGGAAGACCCTTTTTGAATACTACTGGGGCTGTTATTGATTGCAACAAAGGCAATGTCACTTTTCATGTCAATGGTAATGAGCATACGGTTCACTTTCCGAGGAAACAACCTCAGGTCCACAGTATCAATTATATTGGGAAAATTTCAACTATTACTATTGGAGGTTTTGAATTTCCTCTTCCTACTATCAAGAAGACATATGACATCCTTATTGTTGGGGACATACATATCCCCATTGAGGTAACCTAGTGTTATTCAAAAATTCTCCGGTTTCACGTTACTTAGAAAGTGTTTATTAACAAGACCTGATCAACCTTGTTAATGGATTCCTTTTGATGAGCATGGGATAGGTGAATCTAGATAGCACAAACCTTATGTACTCTCTTTTTACTTTCTGTTTATTAGGATAAATAAAACAAAAAAAATAGTATTTTCTGTCTGTTTCCGGACTTATCCGTGCAATAAAAAATACCTTGAAAATAAAAGTTCTCCAAATGCCATGAAAATGAACTATGATTTTTTCTAGAATATTTGAGAAAATATGGCACATAACACACAGCGAGGGGAGCCAGCACCTAGCCACGAGGGTCCAGGGCGCGCCCCCTGCCCAGGGCACGCCCCCTGCCTCGTGGGCCCCACATGGCCCCCCTCCACTTATTCCTGCACCCATGCTCTTCTTCTTCCTCTAAAAAAATCACCAACCAGCTCAAACCCGAGTTCTAGCTCATCTTGCTGCCATTTTCGATCTCCTTGCTCAAAGCACCATTCACCAAACTGTTTGGGGAGATTGTTCCTTGGTATGTGACTCCTCCATTGGTCCAATTAGTTTTGTTATAATGCTTTATTTATTGCAAATTTATGCTGTTGTGGTGACCTTGTTCTTGAGCTTGCATGTCAAATTTTTTTGGTCCCAAGTAGTTCTAATGCATGATATAGTCTCTAGGCACTTATAGTAGTTGTTGATATCAATCTTGTTGTGTTTGGTTAACTTTTATTGTGAGTTAATAAAATTTCAGAAATTTTTAGAAAAGGAAAATGATAAAAAGATTATTGAGGGGATCCTCCAGCAAGAGCTCAAAGGAGGAGAAGAAAGAGGAAAATAAGAAGCCCAAGTATAATCTTCCTCGCATGGCGGAAGTTTGACCGTGCGAATGGCCTTGTAATGATTTCATAATGTCCGCCGGGATTTACGAAGACTTTTATTGGTTGGCAAATAATGCAGGCCTCACCGACTTCCTCCACGACCAGAAAGAACAGTATCTCTTACTCACCAATATTTTCACGCAAAGTTTTCATTTTCATGCTAAGAAAACACCTCCTACGATGGAGTTTCGTATATATGATGTGATTAAGGAGATATCACTCTTATATTTTTGTGAAATATGCAAAGTACCCTTTGGAGGTAGACTTGATGAACCACGTCGTTAAGACGTTGAAGGGTTTATCGACATGATAGCTGTAGGGGAAACTAGACAAGTTTCAGGGGCAAGAATCACTCGTATACACTTCCCTGTTCTGCACTACTTTGCTTTATTTGCTAGTAGATGTTTAATTGGTCGCGGGAACAGCGGGAATCTTAGTGCCCCTGATATTGTCATTTTACGCCATGCTTTGTTTCAAGACACAACTTTTAGCTTGGGTGTCGTCATTGCTAAACGACTGAGTCTGAACCGCTCAAAGGGGACCGTCTTTGGAGGCATCTTTGCTTCTCGCCTTGCTGAACATTTATAATAACCATTAGGCAACATGAGAAGGAAGAAAAATTGCTTGCCCCTGTTTATCCAGACTACAAGAGCATGGTAGCTCATGACTTTATTATTAAAGATAAGAATAGGCAGCTTAATTATAAATTAAGGTTTGATGAAATATACTTTGAAATTGTTGCCTGCACCATCTTTGTTTCATCTGTCTACAGGCGTATACATCATCACATCAGATGCCTTCTACAAGTACCAAGGCCAGGCACAAGCTTCAGAGCCTGAGCCAGAGCCACCACTTGATCCTTACCGTTAGTCTGTTTATGGGTGGGAGTTGGATGAGCTCACCAACCAGTGGCACCCAGAGGATACATCTCGGTACACTAGAGGGAGTAGGTTCGATCCGTGGCCATAGACCAACTTAGGACAAAAGCCTAAGCTTGGGGGAGTACGTGTTTCTCACCGACTTTACATTCATGTTTGTCAGTGTACTAAGGTAGGGGTACCTTAGTACCCCAACTTGTGCACGGGCAGTAGCAGCTTCCCGCGGCGGGGCTTACCACGTGCTTGCCAAGGCCCGCTCTGGTCCCTATGAAGCCATTCAAGAACAAAGTATCCAAGTTAAAGAGACAAGACCCCGGCAAGAGGAGCTTGCCGGGAAGGCCGCACCAGGCTCAAGGACATCTTTTCAGCACAAGACCCTGGCAAGAGGTGCTTGCCAGGAAGGCCAAAGGATAACACCGCAAAAGATACATCGTGGCGCATCGTGCGCCCCGGCAGGGCCCGGGAAGCGGCAAGCTTCCGGGCCCGGCAAGATAGCGGCCCCGGCAAGGTGCTTGCCGAGGGAAGCTCACACTGTGTGCCTACGCTCCAGCTCATTCGGCCACGCGTCGCCCTGGGGCCCTTCCAGGGGCACGTGGCAGATGGCTGTGCAGCCTGAGGGGCACGCTGGCGAGTCGCGGTGACGAGGCTACCGCCGTGGCGAACGGAGACACATAGACAGACGCTTTTGGGGTCGACGGAGACGGGCATTAAATGCCCTTGTCCCCCACCGTCAAGGTTAGGTGAAGACCACTGTTCATGCACTATTCATGCACTGTTACAACTACCACCAAATTTACACTTTTACCCTCCTCTACGTTGACACCTGTCGGTGACCCCTTTGAGCTATAAAAGGAGGCCCATGCACAACGTAGAGGGGGTTCGATCCCAGAAACTCGCTCACTCCCTCGCTCGGTGCAGCTGGTACTATAGATCTTCAAGCTCCCGAGCCCAAAAACTCAATACGACAAGCAGGAGTAGGGTTTTACGCGTCATCGCGGCCCGAACCTGGGTAAACTGCCCGCGTGTGCCCCTCGATCTGCTCTCCGTGCTCCCTCCGCTCCCTTACCGCAACGTAGAAGGGGCTCCGGTCCCATAGGTGCTCGTGGGAGGACAGTTACCCCCGACATCTTTGGCGCGCCAGGTAGGGGGCGTCGAGGTTGTGCGAACCTGATCCGGCGCTCACGCGGGCGCCTTCTTCATCAACCTCACCAACTTCATCAACAACATCAAGCATGCCTCCGAAGAAGAAGGCTTCGGAGGTCGGAGGCCTGTCTGCGTCGATCCCACCACCACCAGAGACGACGGTTGGTGGGGGAGGCGCCGGCGGAAGGATGGACGCCGGTGGGGACACTCACGGCGCCACCAAGTCCAAGGACAAGACGGACGACCGGGTGAACTCCAAGGCCTCGGTGTCCGTACACGCACCACGTCCCTCTCAGGAGGTGCCAGACCAGCAGCGACGTGGTACCGGAGGTACCATACGCTTGCTGGGACGTGGCCAGGCCGGCGAGTCACGGGACGCTCAAGGCCAACGCCCTGGCGCGAGAAAAGCGCGGTCGCCGGGATGGGAACATGCTCCTTCTAACGTGGTTAGAAGTCCGAGCGTGTCCCGCTCCTCGCACCGTTCGCCGACGTTTCCCTCCTCTCCAGCAGAAACCCTGGCCAGGGCTCAGCTGCTCCTCGACTTCCCTCCAGCGGCGGACAAGGCCGAAGACTGGAGGGCGACGATCCAGAGCCTCATCGCCTTCGCCAACAACGATGCGCCGCAGTGGCTGGCAACTTCACGGCCGCGGCAAGTCGACCAAGCGAAGGCCGATGGCGACAAGACCGCCGGGGGTGCAACTACCGTGCACTCCCCGCCGCGGAAGCAGAAAACGCCGCCCCGCCGGATGAACGTCGATGACGATTCCACGGCGTCGTCGGATCCGCGGGCTCGCCGCGATCAGCGCCAAGTCCTCGACGACAGGCGACAAGAGGACGCTCGAACCCGCATCGAGCGCCGACGAGAAGCCAGAAGATAGTCCGATCAGCGAGCTGGGACCGCTATTGACATGCACGCGCCCGGTGAACCAGGCGACTTGCCGTACGCGGCAGGTTGCCCTGCGTTCACCCGAGAGCTGCGGCAAGTCCAGTGGCCTAGCATGAAGAATTTTAAGCCCGATGTACCCGAGAAGTACGACGGCAAGACACACCCCTCAGAGTTCCTCAGCATCTACACCATTGCGGTGGAGGCTGCCGGGGGACGCGACGAGAAGATCCTAGCCAACTACTTCCCGCTCATGCTTAAGCCAAATGTCAGGTCTTGGCTTATGCACTTGCCGGAGAACTCCATGTATTCATGGGCGGATTTGTGCCACCAGTTTGTTGGCGCCTTCACGGGCGGCCACAAGCCCCACGGCCAGGAGAGCGATCTCCACATCTTAGCCCAGAAGGAGGGAGAATCCCTGCGCAAATACATCCAAAGGTTCAGCCGCGTTCAGCACAACATTCCCGACGTCCACCCTGCCGCGGTTATCAGCGCGTTCCACCGGAATGTGCGTAACCGGCGGATGAGGGAGGAGATGGCCATGACCAAGATCCGGGACGTCAGCGAGCTTTACGCTCTGGCTGACAAATGTGCACGTGCTGAAGAGGGGAGAAGACTCCCCGGAGAGGATACCGGCGCAGGAGGAAGCGACAGTGAGGATGCCGCCCCGACAAGGAAGGGCCGGCGGCGAAATAACAGGAAGAAGAAGAACAAGGAGGTACTTGTTGTCGAGCAGTCCGGCAAGGAGGCTCCCGCCAAGAAGACACAGGCTGGTGGCTCCGGCAAGGAGGCCGCCCCTGTAGCGGCAGCCGACAAGCAGGACGGCTCCGACAAGCAGTACTGCAAGATCCACCGCACCAAGGGCCACGACCTCCAAAACTGCAAAAGGGTAGAGTACCTCGTAGAGCAGCAGAAGGCTGAATACGAGCGTCGCGACAAGGAGAAGGCCCAAGGAGGCGGAGGAGAGCCCAGCAAGAAGCGGCCGTTCAATGGCATGGGAGGACGCCGCGGCAAGGCCAAGCAGCGGCAAGGAGACAGACCTCCCCGGGGCCGCGACAAGGACGATGACGAAGACGATGATGAGGATATGGATGAAGGAGACAACAGCGAGCAGGAGTTCCAGAAGGCCACAGAAGTTCTGTGCGTCGATGGAGGTGCCTTTCTGCACACTTCCCACCGCCAACTCAAGCAATGGGTGCGGGAAGTGAATGCAGCTGAGCCACCCGTCGAGTCGCGCAGGCTCCTGGAATGGTCCGGCACGCCAATCATTTTTGACCTTGAGGATCACCCTGACCGCACAACCGCGGTCAGGTGCTTGCCGATGTTGGTTTCACCAACTATCCGCAACCTCAAGGTCACCAAGATGTTTGTTGACGGCGGGGCCGGCCTCAACTTGATCTCCTCCGCTGTGATCAAGAAACTGCAAATCCCCGACAGCGAGCTCGAGGAAACCGGGACGTTCCAAGGAATCAACCCGGGGAGGAGCAAGCCGAAGGGGAAGGTTACACTGCCAGTGACCTTTGGTGGGGAGCTCAACTTCAGGACGGAGAGGATCACGTTCGACGTTGCCGACATCCCATTGCCGTACAATGGGATACTTGGCCGTCCTGCGCTCGCCAAGTTCATGGCAGCTTCCCACTACGCGTACAATATGCTCAAGATGCCGGGGCCAATAAGCGTCATCTCTGTCCCCGGCGACAAGAAGGATGCGCTTATTTGCGCCGACAAGATCTACCGGGATGCAGCAGCCGCGGCAGATAGCAAAACACTTGCCGCTGAAGCTCCCGGGGGGAAGACCAAGACCAAGTCCGGCAAGAGCTCTGGAGCCCACTCCGGCAAACGCACCTCTTCGGAGTGCTGCGCTGCCGTCGAGGACGCACCATCGAGCTCCACCGGCAAGTGCAAGAAAGGAATGGCAGCTCCACCGGCAACCAAGAAGGTGTCCGCCAAGGAGGACGGCACTGGTGGTACCTTCACCATTAGTGCTACACTCGACCCCAAATAGGAAAGCGCGCTCGTTGCCTTCCTGCGGGCGAATGTCGACGTGTTTGCATGGCAACCGTCTGACATCCCCGGCGTTCCCAGGAAGGTAATTGAGCACAAGCTTGCTGTTTGTCCTCATGCGCGGCCCGTCAAGCAGAAGGTCAGGAAGCAAGCCGTGGAGCGCCAAGAATTCATCGCCGAAGAGATAAAGAAGTTGGAAGCAGCAGACCTGGTTAGAGGCGTAATCCATCCTACGTGGTTGGCCAATCCGTTTGTTGTGCGCAAGGCCAATGGGAAGTGGAGACTTTGTATAGACTTCACGGATGTGAATAAAGCGTGTCCCAAGGATCCATTTCCCTTGCCGCGTATTGACCAGATTGTTGACTCCACCGCCGGATGTGAGTTGCTTTCATTCCTTGATGCATACTCAGGTTACCACCAGATATTCATGGCCAAGGAAGATGAAGAAAAGACTGCATTCATTACTCCATGCGGCACATACTGCTTCATACGCATGCCCTTTGGATTGAAGAATGCAGGCTCGACATTTTCAAGGGTGGTGCACACTGCTTTTGAGCCACAGATACACAGAAATGTAGAAGCCTACATGGATGACATAGTGGTCAAGAGCAAGAGCAAGGATACCCTGATCCAAGACTTAGAAGAAACCTTTGAGAATCTGCGCAAGATATAGCTCAAGTTGAACCCCGAGAAGTGCGTCTTCGGAGTCCCCTCCGGCAAGCTTCTCGGGTTCTTCGTGTCCCAGAGGGGGATTGAAGCCAATCCCAACAAGATTAAAGCCATCGAGCAAATTGAAGCCCCGAAGCGCGTCAAGGACGTAAGGAGACTTGCTGGTTGTGTGGCTGCCCTCAGCAGGTTCATTTCAAAGTCTGCAGAACGCGCCCTGCCTTTCTTCAAAATCTTGAAAAAGGCAGGTCCTATGAAATGGACTCCGGAAGCGGAGGCTGCACTGCAAGACTTGAAAGGATACCTATCCTCCACTCCAATACTTGTCGCACCTAAACCACAAGAGAAGTTGCTGTTGTACTTAGCAGCGACCAATCAAGTTGTTAGTGCTGCGTTATTAGCGGAGAGGGAGGCGGATGAGGAACCCACATCCCCGGCAAGCGCATCCAGCGGCATGCAGGGGGCTTCCCCGACAAGCTCTGGCCCCGTCATGGACAAGTCTGCGCAGGAACAAGAAGAAGTGCGAAGGAAGATGGTGCAGCGCCCAGTTTATTTTGTAAGTTCCCTCTTGCAGGGGGCTAGATCAAGATACTCTGGAGTGCAGAAGTTGCTTTTCGGCCTCCTCATGGCCTCAAGAAAGCTGTGCCATTACTTCCAAGCGCATGAGATAACAGTGGTCACTCGCTTTCCATTGAAGAGGATATTGCAAAATCCAGAAGCAACAGGCAGGATCGTTGAGTGGGCACTGGAGTTGTCAAGCTTTGGTCTCAAGTTTGAGAGTACTTCAACCATACAGAGCAGAGCTTTGGCAGAGTTCATAGCGGAATGGACCCCAACACCGGATGAAGAAGTTCCAGAGACAAGCATCCCCGTCCAAGAAGCAAGCAAGGAGTGGATAATGTACTTCGATGGTGCCTTCTCGCTGCAAGGCGCCGGCGCTGGCGTGTTACTCATAGCGCCCACCGGAGAGCACCTCAAGTATGTTGTTCAGATGCACTTTCCCAAGGAGCAAGCGACAAACAATACTGCTGAGTACGAAGGACTGCTTGCCGGCCTCAGAATTGCGGCCGAACTTGGGATCAAGAAGTTGATTGTGCGGGGAGATTCACAATTGGTGGTCCAACAAGTGAACAAGAGTTACCAGAGCCCTCTGATGGAAGCTTATGTCGATGAAGTGAGGAAGCTTGAAGAACACTTTGAGGGCTTGCAGATGGAGCACGTCCCAAGAGCTCAGAATGATATCGCAGATGGCCTTTCAAAGTGTTCTTCAATGAAGTTACCTGTGGAACCAGGGACCTTCATGCTCAAGCTAACTCAACCATCCGTCACACCATCAGTTGGGCTTACCAAGAAGAGGAAGTTGGTCTCCGGCGACTACTTGCCGGCGGATCTTCCCGAAGCCGCCGCCAAGGTCCCCAAGATCAACAACCAAGATGCTGAGGAACAGTCTGCTCCTACTGACCCAAGGGTCTGTACAGTTGAAGCAGGCGTTCCCGACGAGCCTTGCCCCGGCAGGCTTGCCGGGGAACCCTCAGCTCCGGCAGAACCGCAGGTTCTTGCCGTAGAAGCTGAGGTTCCCGCAGCAGCACTGATGCCTTTAGTCCTTGTTGTTGAGCCTCAGGCTCCAGCATGGGCGCAGCAAATCGTCCGTTTTATTCAAACTGGAGAACTTCCCGAAGAACCAGAAGAGATAGAGAGGTTAACCAGACAGTCAAGTATGTACCAGTTCGTCGACAATGAACTGTACAGAAGAAGACTCAATGGTGTCAGGTTGAAGTGCATTTCCCGGGAAGATGGACAGAAGCTGTTGGCAGAGATACACGGAGGCACATGTGGTCACCACATTGGCGCAAGGGCACTTGCTGGGAAGGCGTTCCGGCAAGGTTTCTTTTGGCCAGAAGCCCTCCAAGATGCAACTACACAAGTAACCAAGTGTGAAGCGTGCCAGTTCCATGCCAAGAAAATTCACCAGCCAGCTCAAGCTCTCTAGACGATTCCTTTGTCCTGGCCCTTCTCGGTCTGGGGGCTCGACATCCTCGGCCCTTTTCCCCGCGCTGTCGGGGGCTTTGAGTACTTGTACGTCGCGATCGACAAGTTCACAAAGTGGCCAGAAGTGGAACCAGTGAGAAAGGTGACAGCACAGTCAGCAGTCAGGTTCTTCAGATCAATAGTTTGCCGTTTCGGAATCCCTAACAGGATCATCACCGACAACGGCACACAGTTCACAAGCCGCACCTTCATGCAGTACGTCCAAGACCTTGGCGCCAAGGTCTGCTTTGCTTCTGTTGCTCACCCAAGGAGCAACGGTCAAGCGGAGAGGGCCAATGCTGAAGTGCTGCGCGGACTGAAGACAAGAACCTTTGATAGGCTGCACAAGTGTGGAAGAAACTGGATAGAGGAGTTGCCGGCGGCTCTTTGGTCAATCAGGACGACACCGAATCGAGCCACCGGACAGACACCCTTTGCTCTTGTCTATGGAGCAGAGGCAGTTCTCCCCACGGAACTCGTATACGGGTCTCCTCGAGTGCTCGCTTATGATGAGCTCGAGCAAGAGCAACTGCGACAAGATGATGCATTGCTCCTTGAGGAGGAACGTCTCCAGGCTGCTGTATGAGCTGCTCGATACCAGCAAGCCTTGCGTCGCTATCATAGCCGCAAGGTCAAGGCCAGGAGTCTCGAGGAAGGCGACCTTGTTCTTCGGCGCGTTCAGTCCGCCAAGAACTCCAACAAGTTGACGCCGAAGTGGGAAGGCCCTTATCGGGTGAGACAAGTCACAAGGCCCGGCGCTGTCCGCCTTGAGACCGAAGAAGGCTTACCGGTGAGCAACTCCTGGAACATAGAGCATCTTCGCAAGTTTCACCCATAAGGTGCGGTTGCCGTGATCCGCTCCGGCAACCACCTTTTGTACAAGTCTTGCCGCTGTCGCATGTAAACCTTTGTACAAAGCCGGGCGCAGACCCCGTGCATCAGTAAAACTTTTGTGCTTCGCACCATTTGTCATTTCGTGCTTTTCCTTTTACTTGCATGTATCATCTGACATTTCGTGCAGCACACACTCCCTGTAAGCAGTAACAAGCCGCAAGGCTTCGTACTTGTATTTCCTTCTCTTTTGTCTTTCTCTCTGAAACAGAAGGACTGTTCCTCACGCACAAGTTTGCCGGGGGGAGGAGATACAAGTATGGACCAAGTGCTGTTCAAGAAAGAAAAGTCTTGCCGGGAAGCAAACAATCCAATGAAAGCTAAGTTACCAAAGTTTGAGCATTCAAATTTTTAAATTTTAGTTATCCTCCTTGAACAACCACACTTTGTATGGAAAACCTGTGCGCGGAGGAACCTACCCATGGCTAGCTGCGCCCTTACTTTGTTTCGAGCATGCTCAGCGGCTTAAGTGAGCTGCGACAAGTGTTGCGCCCTTACTTCGTTTTCGAGTTCGCTCAGCAATCTAAGTGTGCTGCGACTAGCTGCGGCAAGGTTTCTTGCCGACAAGGCCTTTGCTAGCAGGCTGCTAAGAGTCCCGCACTCAGCGCTCGTGGCAAGGGCCCCTTGCCGGCAAGTTCCCCTAAAAGCGCAAGGTGAAAAGCATACAAAGTGAAGGACCAAAAGCAAGGGAGATAACACTACATTGATTACCCAAAATA
>LR738715.1:569285992-569335533 GCA_902687465.1 Secale cereale
GTCTCCAGGCTGCTGTATGAGCTGCTCGATACCAGCAAGCCTTGCGTCGCTATCATAGCCGCAAGGTCAAGGCCAGGAGTCTCGAGGAAGGCGACCTTGTTCTTCGGCGCGTTCAGTCCGCCAAGAACTCCAACAAGTTGACGCCGAAGTGGGAAGGCCCTTATCGGGTGAGACAAGTCACAAGGCCCGGCGCTGTCCGCCTTGAGACCGAAGAAGGCTTACCGGTGAGCAACTCCTGGAACATATAGCATCTTCGCAAGTTTCACCCATAAGGTGCGGTTGCCGTGATCCGCTCCAGCAACCACCTTTTGTACAAGTCTTGCCGCTGTCGCATGTAAACCTTTGTACAAAGCCGGGCGCAGACCCCGTGCATCAGTAAAACTTTTGTGCTTCGCACCATTTGTCATTTCGTGCTTTTCCTTTTACTTGCATGTATCATCTGACATTTCGTGCAGCACACACTCCCGGTAAGCAGTAACAAGCCGCAAGGCTTCGTACTTGTATTTCCTTCTCTTTTGTCTTTCTCTCTGAAACAGAAGGACTGTTCCTCGCGCACAAGTTTGCCGGGGGGGAGGAGATACAAGTATGGACCAAGTGCTGTTCAAGAAAGAAAAGTCTTGCCGGGAAGCAAACAATCCAATGAAAGCTAAGTTACCAAAGTTTGAGCATTCAAATTTTTAAATTTTAGTTATTATCCTTGAACAACCACACTTTGTATGGAAAACCTGTGCGCGGAGGAACCTACCCGTGGCTAGCTGCGCCCTTACTTTGTTTCGAGCACGCTCAGCGGCTTAAGTGAGCTGCGACAAGTGTCGCGCCCTTACTTCGTTTTCGAGTTCGCTCAGCAATCTAAGTGTGCTGCGACTAGCTGCAGCAAGGTTTCTTGCCGACAAGGCCTTTGCTAGCAGGCTGCTAAGAGTTCCGCACTCAGCGCTCATGGCAAGGGCCCCTTGCCGGCAAGTTCCCCTAAAAGCGCAAGGTGAAAAGCATACAAAGTGAAGGACCAAAAGCAAGGGAGATAACACTACATTGATTACCCAAAATAAAAGTATATATTACAGAGATAGCTTGCCGCTGTTCTAATCAACTACTGCATATGACTTAATTGGCAGCGGCGAAGGAAGCAAGGTGCCTAATCCCTACGGTCGCCGTCGACCCTCTGGATCTTGCCCACCTTGGCAACAATGTGGGCAACTTGGGCCTTCAACGCCTCCTGATCAGCCTCGGGCGGTAAGGTGCGGAGGACGTTGACGAGGTTGATCCCGGGGTTGCGATAGACAATCTTCGACAGCACCCGCTCCATGGTGCCCATGCAGAGCCGGCGCGCCTCGTTGGCCAGCTGCTCGGGGATCTTCTCCCGTAGCCGTGCAAGCGCCGGCGCCACCCCCCTGAAGAACAGACTCAGTTTGGCGCTGTGAGGGAGGTTCTCGTCGGGGGAGTACACGAGATGCTCCGCCCTCAACGCCATCATCTCCATGTCGATGTTGGCGGCGGAGGTGACGAGGTCCTCAGTCCATCGCTCCACCATCTTCTGGAATTGGGTTTGCGAGACGGCGGTGCTTTCCAGCAGGGCCCTCTCAGCGCGGAGATCGTCCTTCAGCTTCGTCTCGCGGTCCCGGGCAGCGTCAAGCGAGTCAGTAAGGGTGGAGACCTTCAGCTCTAAATCAGCAATGGAGTCCCTGGCGTCGGTGAGCTCTTTACCCTTCTCGGAGAGGCGGATTTGTAGCTCCGAGGTGGTGTGGGCATCCCTCTCCCGCTCCACGTTGAGCGTGGTGACCCTGTCTTCGCTTGCCTTCAAGAACAGCTCCAACCGCGCCACTCTGGCCTCCAGATCCTTCTTGGCGGTCTCTGCGGCAGCGGCAGCGTCCCTCGCCTCCTGCAGAGCCCCGCCAATAGCCTGCTCCCGAGCGGTGAAGTCGTCCTCGTGGCTGTCGAGGTCGACCTTCCGCTGGTTGAGCGCCCCTTCCCGCCGAGTCAGCTCTTCGGTGGCCAGACGCTGCTGCTCCTCGACCTCGGCCTTTTCGAGGACGAATGCTTGCTACGCCCCGGCAAGCTCTTCGCGCTCCTCCGCCAAGTTTCGGAGGGCCGCCTGGTTGGCGGCACGGAGCTCCGCGGCGCGCTTCTCCAGGTCAGCACCAGCCTTGGCAGCCAGAGCCTCCCGAGACTCCAACTTCGCCTGCCTGGCCCGGTACAAGGCCAGGAGCCGGCGAAGGAGCCGCTCCTCTTCGGGCTCATCGCTGCTGCCGGGCGCATCAACAACCTTCAATCCGGCGGAGGCGAGGACTTCTCCGTCAAACGTCTCTCCCTCCGCGGGTGCCCTTGATGAGGACGCCCACGGGACTTGAATGAACACCCCGTTGGCGGCCTCCAGATAAACGCCCGCCCCAGGTGCGGAGGCGGAGGGGTCGGCAGCGGGTGCAGCGTCCGGCGCTCCCGCGGCCTCCGGGCCAGCGGTATGGTCGCCGGTCCCTTCCCCAGCCGCGGCGTCGGCGGTTGGGGCAGTCTCCTCGGTAGCTGGCTCGTCGGCGCCGACCGTTCCTTCCGCGACGGTGTCGTCGCCAGTCTCTCCGCGCGCCTCCTCCTCGACGATGGTTTCCGTCTCCATCGGCTCCGGAGCGGGCGGGTCTGACAACAGAAGAAAAAGAAAAGAAAGATTTGCCAAGCAAATATCCAAAAAGAAGAATTCGAGAAGAAGAAACTACAAGGGCTTACCTGCACGGGCCTCTTCGATGACGGGGTCCCTCGCCGGGGAGTTATTCTTTGGCGGCGTAGAAGAATCCCCCGTTGGCGGAGGGCCTCCGGTGCCCTCCCTTGGCGGGGAGAACGCCCTTGTCGGGGTGCTCGCCCTTGGCGGGGTACTCGCCCTTGGCGGAGTACCCATCCTTGGCGGAGCACCGTCCCTTGCCGGGGAGCTCATCCTTGGCGGGGAGGGTGGAACAAGCGGCTCGTCGGGGGCAACCTCCTGGTGCTCTTGCGACTGCGGCTCCACTTCTGCACAAGACAACAAGACATCAGTACTGACAATGGCCTCAAGCGCGCCCGTCAAGCAGAAAAACGGATACCAGACTTACGCTGGGGGCTGCGCTGGGGGCTGCTCCTCGGAGCAGCAGGCTGATCCGGCAAGTCTGCCGCTGGCGCGTCTCGTGCCGCTGCGGCGGGCTCGTCGTCCTCAATCTCGACCACAGGGATCTTGGCCCTCTTCGCCATCCTCTGGGTCAAGGTCCTGCAAGATAAGATCAGAATCAGAACCAAGCAAGAGAAACCAAGACAAAATTAAAGGAAATGAAAATTGCAAGTACTTACTCTTCCTCCTCTTCGTCGGAGCTGAGAGCGGAGAAGTCAAATCTCGCCTCGGGTGCTCCAGCGCGAGGAGCTGGAGGAGAGGGCTCCCTCAGGCGCTTGGCGGGCTCCGGAGCTGCGGGCCGTGAAGACCCAGCACCGGTCGTCGCTGAGGTCCGAGGAGCAGAAGGTACCCCGGAGTCGCTCCAGGAAGACCCCCCTCCGCTTGTCGCTCGGGCACGGGGCGCCTCCTTGACGACCTTGCTCGTCGTGGTGGCGCGCGTCGCCCGGCGCTGCGGTCGCTGTTGAGGCGCCGGCGGCCTCACCGTCTCGACGGCCTTGCGGAGGCGCTTCTTCGGTTGCGGCGGAGGGCTTGGGCTTGGCGGTGGCGGAGAGTTTTCCAAGGATGAGGAGGCGTCGTCGTCAAGATTCAAGGATCCGCCGGAGTCTTCATCAGAATCACCGGACTCGGCCTCCTCCTCCTCCTCCTCCTCGGCAGGCCCGCTGGACTCGGTACCCTGCCCGGCAGCCTCGCCAATCCCAGCAGGCTCCCCGGTAGGCTCCCCGGCAAACTCCTCGGGCGTGATCTGCAGTAGCTTGAGGATTTCCTCCTCCTCGGCTTGGCTCACCGCGTCCGCCGCCTCCGCTTCGTCAACAATGTATCCAAACTCGCCTGCCGCTACTGCCGCGGCGGCCTCCTCCATCCTGGAGGCAATGTACGGCACATCCCACGCGGTGGTCTCCCGGGTGAGCCCCTTCCTCTCATCGGCGTTGCGTGGTTTTTCAACCAAGTTGTCGAAGAAGGCTTGCACGGTCTCCGCTGAGGGCTCCAACCAAGTGGGGACGACCCTGTGGGAGTCGCACTCAGGCATTGCCACGCGGATTGCACTAAGGGCGGTGTTGTTGCACAAAGGGACTACTCCGGTCGACGGTTTGAACCACTCCGGGTGCTTGGGGTCATGTTTGAACAGCTCCCGGACCAGCCCCTTCAGCTCCAGGACGGTGAAGTTGTAGTTCAACCCGAGGCGCAGCCTCATGAGGTCTGCCGCGTTGCCGAACTCCCAAGCAGGCCTCTTCCTTTCCTGCAGAGGGGCGATGCGGCGGCGGAGGAAATCAGCTCCAACTTCACCCACAGTCAGATTGGCGGCCCGGAGACGAAGAATCCTAGTTAAGGCGATCTGCAACTTGTCGTCCTCCGGGGCCAAGTCACTCCAATCCTTGCCGCGCACTATGGCAGTCTGGCGCGGCAAGGTAAACTGCTCGGGATCCTTTTCCAGAATCCAACACCAATCTGCCCTCCACTCCTCCCACTTGCCGCGGAGCTCTCCCTTCAAGTACGCCTCCTTCTTGTTCAGCCTGAAGATCCAAGAGATGCCGCCGGAGAGGGGGGATCTGGACTCTACTCTAGGCGTGAAGAAGTGGCGGAAAAGAGCTACATTTGGGTGGACCCCAACGTAGTTTTCGCACAGATGTGCGAAAACGGCCAAGGTGAGGACGGCGTTGGGGGTGAAATCTAAGAGACGGAAGCCGTACGTATTCATTACATCGTAGAAGAACTCCGAGAACGGAGGGCAAAGACCGCAGTAGAAGATTGCAGCGAAGAAATAGTAACCTCCCGGAAACATGTCGACGGCCACGGCGGGGAGGACTTGGGTGCGGGGATGATCCTTCGTCTCCCTCGCCCAGAACAAGTAGTACTTGTCCCGCAGCTCCCTCGGGCCGAGCCTTGGCGGGAAGACCACCCTCTTTCTCCGCATGGCTGCCAGCCTCGCCGCCTGCTCGGACTTCTCTTTCTTCGCCTTGTCGCCCTTCGCCTTGTCGCTCTTCGCCTGGTCGCTCTTCGGGGCCATGGCGGGGGCGGCGAGGGAGGACGGCGGCACGGCGGGTGGGGAAGGCGGTGGAGGAAGGGCAGAGGCAGGGAGCGGCGGGGGTTTCTGAGGACTCAAGGCACAATGAAGACGATGGGGGAAACTGACCCTGCTTCCTCTGCTTTTAAGGGGGAAGTGGGGGACGTTCCGCATTTCCCATTAAAGAACAGGCCACGATCTCTCCCACGATGCCGCAATCGACGCGTGCCGTTAGGGAGAGGTGCGGCGGATACGGAGAGGGATACGGCTCGCCGTGGGCCGCGTGTGCCCGTGCACTGTCTTGGGCCTGGCCCAACAGCGCTCGGCACCGTGTGTGGCCCAGGCCCGGGGGCTCCTGTCGGTGTACTAAGGTAGGGGTACCTTAGTACCCCAACTTGTGCATGGGCAGTAGCAGCTTCCCGCGGCGGGGCTTACCACGTGCTTGCCAAGGCCCGCTCTGGTCCCTATAAAGCCATTCAAGAACAAAGTATCCAAATTAAAGAGACAAGACCCCGGCAAGAGGAGCTTGCCGGGAAGGCCGCACCAGGCTCAAGGACATCTTTTCAGCACAAGACCCTGGCAAGAGGTGCTTGCCAGGAAGGCCAAAGGATAACACCGCAAAAGATACATCGCGACGCATCGTGCGCCCCGGCAGGGCCTGGGAAGCGGCAAGCTTCCGGGCCCGGCAAGATAGCGGCCCCGGCAAGGTGCTTGCCAGGGGAAGCTCACACTGTGTGCCTACGCTCCAGCTCATTCGGCCACGCGTCGCCCTGGGGCCCTTCCAGGGACACGTGGCAGATGGTTGTGCAGCCTGAGGGACACGCTGGCGAGTCGCGGTGACGAGGCTACCGCCGTGGCGAACGGAGACGCATAGACAGACGCTTTTGGGGTCGACGGCGACGGGCATTAAATGCCCTTGTCCCCCACCGTCAAGGTTAGGTGAAGACCACTGTTCATGCACTATTACAACTACCACCAAATTTACACTTTTACCCTCCTCTACGTTGACACCTTTCGGTGACCCCTTTGAGCTATAAAAGGAGGCCCATGCACAACGTAGAGGGGGTTCGATCCCATAAACTCGCTCTCTCCCTCGCTCGGTGCAGCTGGTACTGTAGATCTTCAAGCTCCCGAGCCCAAAAACTCAATACGACCAAAGCAGGAGTAGGGTTTTACGCGTCATCGCAGCCCGAACCTGGGTAAACTGCCCGCGTGTGCCCCTCGATCTGCTCTCCGTGCTCCCTCCGCTCCCTTACCGCAACGTAGAAGGGGCTCCGGTCCCATAGGTGCTCGTGGGAGGACAGTTTCCCCCGACAATGTTCACACACCTATTCTAGTTGGCGGTGCTCACACTCTTTCACTATACCATCCATGCTTAGTTTCAATTTCTTTTTCTTAGTCTTTTCCTTGTGTGCTAGAAAAACGAAGAAAAACAAAAAATATATTAGTTGTAGCTTCTAGCTAGTTTACTTTCTTCGCTTGTAGTAGTAGTTAAAATGAAAACCCAAAAAGATTTCCCGTTCTTATTTTGCTTATTGGGAGCTTTCCCGCGTATATAGTTTCTTTTCTTTTCTTTGGGGGATAAGAGTAGAAGACCATGATTAAAATGCTTATTGGCTCTCATATGCTTTGTTGTTGATTTAACCTTGAGCCATATTACCTTGTCCTCTCTCTTGTATTAAATGTCTGTAGATTCCAGCTTAGTCCAATGCACGTGCACCATTATTATTATCCACACCGTTCGGTCGTGCGAGTGAAAGGCAAAAAGTATGATATATGATGAACTAACTGAGATAAGAAAAGGTGGTATGAACTCGACCTCTCTTGTGTTTGTAAATATGATAGTTCATCGTTCCCGATTCAGCTTGTTATGAATGAAACATGCTTGTAATGACAATTAGAGATCATAGCTTCTTATGCCATGCTTAATTAGCTGAGAGTTTATAATTGTCTATCTTGTGTGCCAACATGATATTAAAATGGTTGTGATGTGGTATGATGGGGTGGTATCCTCCTTTGAACGATTTAAGTGATCTTACTTGGCACATGTTCACGCATGTAGTTGAAACAAATCGACATAGCCTTCACGATATTTATGTTCATGGTGATTTATATCCTACTCATGCTTGCATTCATTGTTGATTAATTTTAATGCATGTTCATGACCGTTGTTGCTCTCTAGCTGGTCGCTTCCCAATCTCTTTCTAGCCTTCACCTGTACTAAGCGGGAATACTGCTTGTGCATCCACTTCCATAAACCCCAAAGTTATTCCATATGAGTCCACCATACCTTCCTATATGCGGTATTTACCTGCCATTCCAAGTAAATTTGTATGTGCCAAACTCTAAACCTTCAAATGAAATTCTGTTTTGTATGCTTGAACAGCTCATGTATCAACTAGGGCTCTCTATATCTTCCATGTTGGGTGTGTTATTCTCACAATGAGTGGACTCTGCTCATCATTCATGAGAAAATGGCTGGTAACCGGGATGCCCAGTCCCATGCTCAAAATCATAATAATTAAACAAAACTCCCCCAGGGCTATTATTGGTTTGGACGGTACCCGTTGTTTCGGGCTAGTTGTGGAGTGTGCTTGTTGGTGGTTGGGGGAGTATAAGCTTTACCATTCTGTTTGGGAATCGCCTATAATGTGCGTAGCATGGGAGATATCGAGATTCTTGGTTGTTATGTTGACAATGAAAGTATACCGCTCAAAATGTTATTCATCTCTATTTAAAAATTGAGCTCTGGCACCTCTACAAATCCCTGCTTCCCTCTACGAAGGGTCTATCCATTTACTTTTATGCAGAGTCATCACCCTCTTATCAAAGAGCACCAGTAGGAGAGCACCTCTGTCGTTGCGTGTATTATTATTAATTTGCATTGAGTATGATCATGACTGGATCTCTTTTACCATGAATTACAATGTCTAGTCAGTCCTTGATCTTTAAAGGTGTTATGCATTTATGTTTTGCGGTCTCAGAAAGGGCTAGCGAGATACCATCTTGTTATATCATATCATGATTGTTTTGAGAAAGTGTTGTCATCCGAGGTTTATTATTATTGCTCGCTAGTTGATTATGCCATTGATGTGAGTAGTCTTGAGACCTGAAAGTTATCGTGAATGTGGTTAGTTCATGATCTTGTTGAAAACTTGAATGCTGGCTTACATATTTACAACAACAAGAGCAAGCAGAGTTTGTCAAAGTTTTTCTTTATCACTTTCAGTGTATCAACTGAATTGCTTGAGGACAAGCAAAGGCTTAAGCTTGGAGGAGTTGATACGTCTCCAACGTATCTACTTTCCCAAACCCTTTTGCCCTTTTTATGGACTCTAACCTGCATGACTTGAATGGAACTAACCCGGACTAACGTTGTTTTCAGCAGAATTCCCATGGTGTTGTTTTTGTGCGAAAATAAAAAGTTATCGTAATGACCTGAAACTCCACGGAGATTTATTTTGGAAAATAAAAAAATATCTGTAAGAAGATCCATACCAGGGGGGCCACACCCTGTCCACGAGGCAGGGGGGCGCGCCCCCTGCCTCGTGGGCCCCTTGGTGCTCCACCGACGTATCCCCAGATCCTATATATTCACTTTCGGGGAGAGAAAATCAAGGAGAAAGAATTAGCGCGTTTCACGAGACGGAGCCGCCGTCAAGCCCTAATCTCTCTTGGGAGGGCTGATCTGGAGTCCGTTCGGGGCTCCAGAAAGTGGAGATCGTCGCCATCGTCGTCATCAACCTTCCTCCATCGCTAATTCCATGATGTTCACCACCGTGCATGAGTAATTCCATCGTAGGCTTGCTGGACGGTGATGGGTTGGATGGGATCTATCATGTAATCAAGTTAGTTTTGTTAGGGTTTGATCCCTAGTATCCACTATGTTCTGAGATTGATGTTGCTATGACTTTGCTATGCTTAATGCTTGTCACTAGGGCCCGAGTGCCATGATTTCAGATCTGAACCTATTATGTTACCATGAATATATGTGTGTTCTTGATCCTATCTTGCAAGTCTATAGTCACCTACTATGTGTTATGATCCGGCAACCCCGAAGTGACAATAATCGGGACCACTCCCAGTGATGACCATGGTTTGAGGAGTTCAGGTATTCACTATGTGTTAATGCTTTGGTCCGGTATTCTATTAAAAGGAGGCCTTAATATGCCTTAGTTTCCAATAGGACCCCGCTTCCACGGGAGGGTAGGACAAAAGATGTCATGCAAGTTCTTTTCCATAAGCACGTATGACTATATTCGGAATACATGCCTACATTGCATTGATGAACTGGAGCTAGTTCTGTGTCACCCTAGGCTATAACTTCTACATGATGAATTGCATCCGACATAATTTCCCATCACCGATCCAATGCCTACGAGCTTTTCCTATATTGCTTGTTGCTTATTTACTTTTCCGTTGCTACTATTACAAAAAACTACAAAAACACTATTGTTACTTTTATTGCCGCTACCGCCACTATCATATTACTTTGCTACTAAACTATCTTGCTGCAGATACTAAGTTTCCAGGTGTGGTTGAATTGACAACTCACCTGCTAATACTTAAGAGTATTCTTTGGCTCCCCTTGTGTCGAATCAACAAATTTGGGTTGAATACTTTACCCTAGAAAACTATCGCGGTCCCCTACACTTGTGGGTTATCAACGCGGCCTTGGCTGGAGCGGCCTCCTCCTAGCTTCCTGATCTCTCTGTACGCCCATGAGTAGGGAGTAGGGTAGGAGGGCAACACCCAGCCCCTTGCTGACAGGGATTGTAGAGGACATGCTGCAACTGTGCGGCCTGCCGGTGCGCGGACACACTCCGAAAGCTTGCCCTACGAGTTCATCTTGTGGGCAGGAATGCCGCCACTTTCATGGATTCAGCTCCCGAGGTTCTTCGCCGAGCTGATGCCGCCTAGGGGGCCTGCTGAGCTGTGGCTGCAACATGCCAGGTGCTGCAACCAAGCTGCCGAGGCGGAGATCAAGGTCGCCCCCCAGGCGACGTCTTCATGACTCGTGGATGGGGCGAGATTGCGGGCTTGTTGTACAGGAGGGGCCTCCACCATCCACTTCAAGTACGACGAAGCCTCCACGCTTTTCTTCAAGGTCTTCGGCAAGGACGGTTAGCTCCTGGAGTGCTGCCCTGGGAAGGGCGATCTGCATGGCACGACCGCGGGCGCTGAACTTGCCCTTGGGCCTGTCAGCAGCTCCCCTAGCAGCAGCAGCGAGTCTTCGGAGTCAAGCGATTCTCCGGAGACAAGCAATGATGACAGCTACAAGCCACCGAGTTCTTGCCGTGCCCGAAACAAGGCGTCGGCGTCCGCCCAGCATCGTCGATGATGTCCCCGGTCGGGATTCTCCTAGGCTTCTTCTTTTGTTTCCCTGCGCGGAATCATGTAAAGCCCCATGGGGGCATGTAAGAGGTTGTAATGCTTTTGCCTTAATGTCATCGCTCCTCACTTTGTACTGAGATTGTGTGTCTCGCTTGGGAATTGTGCTCTTTTTTGTTCTCATTGTAGCTTGGTGCTCTATGCTGATAGGACCAAGTCCCTAGGCAGGCTTCAGCCATCGCTGGTATGCCAGGTCGCGATGCCGCAGTCAAGGCCAGGAGGTGAGCGGCCCGTGGTCCAGTAAGAGCCCCTGAGACGCGGTGCTCAGGAGGTCCCCTTTAGCATGCAAGCGGCTCCCTGGAGGCCGAAAAGGAAAACGACGTTGCCCGAGCGAGACCGCGAAGGTAAAAACACCGAGTCATGTGGTTCTGGTTAACATGCAGGGGCGACTTATCTTGCGATGAACTCCTTGAGGGACGCCTGGCTATGCCCTTACAATAGAGCTCCTAGGCGAGGCTCGTGTCGGTCTCTCCCCCCTAGCTCAAGTAGGTTCTCTACGTCCTCGGGTCCCGGCCCTCGAGCGAGGCTCAGCCGCCGCTGGTATGCCAGGTCGTGATGCCATGGTCAAGGCCAGGGGTGAGGGCTCAAGAGCCAGTAGGAGCCCCTGAGATGCAATGCTCAGGTGCTCCCCCTTTAACGTGCAAGCGGGTCGCATCAAGGGGAGTGGCCAGCGAGGCTACCCTAGTTGGGCTCCATAGGTTCCTGCGAATCAATCTGAGAAAGAGGTCTTAGCACGCGTGGCACTTGCCTTGTTTTTGTTGATCTTTCCAAAAGAATGTGAAGGCACTGAGGACCCAGTGAGGTGACGTGTGCGGGGCAGGCCGCGCTTTAGAGCTCGGCCTCTCGGGTTTTTTGGCGCTGCAGGGGCAGACCCGAGCACAGGCACCGTGCCAATTGTTCCTTGGGATGAGCAACCAGAAGGTTAGTAACGCGCGGGAGCTGCTAAGGGTGTCGGGGCACCAGGTGTACGAGTAATAATTATAAAGTAGCTCAAGGTAAGGCAAGTTCTGATAGATGCAAAAACGATACATGCCGTAGGGACGGGCCCACAAGACTTGGGGATGATGTAGCCCAAGGGGCGCCCCCAACTGAATGAAACGAAAGGATGATACATACCGCAGGGATGGAACACATGGTTTGCGGATGATGCAACCCATGGGGCGCCCCCAACTGAACAGACCAAAACAGTGTCACCTGGCACCGTTGCGGGAGAAGTGTTGGGGTAGCTGAAGGCACGCGCCGCTGAAGTTGCTCCTCATGAGTCGCCTGGCTCCTGGGTCTCGCGAGGCTCCTGTGGTCCAGGAGTCTCACGAAGGATTAGTGTCTCCTCCGCCAAGATCTCCTGGTGCTTGGTGAGGGAGTCATGTATTCAGGGGTCCCCAGGCGTCCGGGTCGATGAAGTTGGGCCGTATTGATGGGCCACGAAAGTAGAAGCAGAAGACTCTCCCCCGTATTTGGTCAGGACTCCTATGTACGTAGAAAGGCAAGCGTAATGTCCGGATGTATCTATTACTTCCTCCCCGAGTCACCTTTGTAACCCTAGGCCCCCTCTGGCGTGTATATAAGCTGGAGGGTTTAGTCTGTAGAGGCTAACATCAGAATCATGACATCCTCATAGGCTAGGCTTTAGGGTTTAGCCATTAAGATCTTGAGGTAGATCAACTCTTGTAACACATATTCATCAAGATCAATCAAGCTGGAAGTAGGGTATTACCTGGACCGAGAGGGCCTGAACCTGGGTAATCATCATGTCCCCAGTCTCCTGTTACCATTGATATTTAAACACATAGCTTGGCCCCCCCTACCCGAGATCTGCCGGTTGTGGCACCGACAATGGTGCTTTCATTGAGAGCTCCGTTGTGCGCTTGCGATTAGCGATCGATGGACCGTCTCCTCATCAATGATGAGATCACCCTCAGAAACAACTTGACCCTTGGCCAGTTTCTCCAGCTCGGCGGGTTCGCTGTACGCGCCCGCATGGCCTCCGGGCCGGCTGCACTCCCTGCGGTCATTGAGCATCACCCATATCTTGACTCCGACCGCTCTGATGATGTGACCTCGGCAGATCTCTCTCCTTTAAATGAGCCGCTGGATTGCATCGCCGCCCTAGGGCTTTCATCCCCAGGAGATCAGATAAGACCTAAATCCGGTCAGGATGGGATCGATCCCATCCCGATCACTCATCTAGTGGTGGCAGTCAAGGACAGAGCCGAAGATACTCCCCCTCTTGAGACGGAGACGGTCATAGTTCGGATCTCCAAACCCGTCGAGCCGAACACGCCCATGTCGGGCGGCACTTTGTGTCTTCCGAGCTCTGGGATTGACGCCAGGCCCATGGAACGTTCAGATACTGCTGAGCCCAGATCGTCCACATCGGAGGTTGTCAAAATCCTGAATACCACGTTGGGTCGGGATTTAAAATTATAACACCCACTCACCTTGGGAGAAACTCTCCAAGTAAATCCAGACTCCCACACATAAATGATCTGGCGAACATAAAGCAGCAGCCCAAGGAGACAGTTAACCACTTTTGGCCAAATTCCTGCTTGTCAAGAACAAGATTAAGGACTGCTGCGACGATGATGTGGTCCCCTTATTTCACCGCAACTTCACATATGAGGGAGTTTTGAACGCCCTCAACTGACGTCATGTCCTGAGTTTCACAGACCTGTCGCACTTAGTACGAAAGTACTACACAATGGAAAACACTTGGATAGCCCAGAATACACCCCTATAATAGTCTGTATCCAGACAACACACTGTTAAGGAAAAACGGACATACCCTAGAAGGTCATTCGATAATATGCCTATTGGCAAGAAGAACAAACCTTCTACAGTACGCAGGTCCGTACTGGACGAACTACTCGATCAACCTTGCCTAATACATGCAACCCCGGATAATATCCCAAACCACTGCTTTAGGGCATGTTGGGTACTCCGGCAGGTAGGAAAGAGCGGTGCAGCAATCCTCGCCACCGCAGTATCATGAGAGAAGGACGTTGGTGTCTTCACTGTCTTCGAGACGTTCTCCTCAAACAACCGCCGCAAGAGAGCGAATCACGAACTTGCCGAGGTCTACCAAATTAGCTCTACAAGCCCATGGAGCAACACGTCAATTAGTTTTTCTGCCGAAGACGCACCTCGAGTCCGGCCGATCCGAGCAACAACAGCTGTTGTACTAGATCCAATAGTAGACGGCTTTCGCCTCACTACATTACTTATGGACGGAGGAAGCGGACTGAACATCATATACGAGGAAATGCTGCAAAAATGCAGGTCGAGAAATCCCGCATTAGGCACACCAACACAACCTTTAGAGGAATTATTCCTAGCCAAGAAGCCCGGTGTTCGGGAAGCATTAACTTCGACGTAGTATTCGGCACATCCGATAACTACGGGTCGGAGGAACTGCTCTTCCACATTGTTCCCTTCAATAGCGGATACCACGCCCTTTTACGACGGGACGCTTTTTCACGCTTTCAAGCCATACCACATTATGGGTACATGAAGCTTAAAATGCCAGGGCCCAGTGGAGTAATCACATTAACAAGTGATCCGGATAGAGCACTCCGCTCCAAGAACAAAACAACATCTTTAGCCTTAGAGGCATTAACCGAAGTCCTCGCGGCCGAAGAATTAACTACCTTACGATCCATAGTGAACAAGGACGATGTAATCCTCGCCAAAAGATCGAAATCTACCTCCTTCAAGACAGCAAATGAAATCATAAAATTCCAAGTGCACCCAACGGACCCTAATAAGACAGCGTCTATCGTGGCACAACTAGATTCGGCAGTAGACAGTGTGTTACGCGCCTTCCTTCGGGAAAATTGGGATATATTTGCCTGGCACCCTTCAGATATACCGGGAATCCCACGCAGGCTGGCCGAACACGGCCTCAATATTATCAAAGGGTTCAAACCAGTCAAGCAGTCACTGCGACGATTTTCTGAACCCAAAAGACAAGCAATGGAAGAAGAGCTAGCCAAGCTATTGGAAGCCGGATTCATCAGAGAAATTAAGCATCCGGATTGGCTAGCCAACTTAATCATGGTGCCGAAGAAGGATAAATCCTAGCGCCTCTGTGTCGACTTTACAGATCTAAACAAGGCTTGCCCTAAGGATCCCTTTCCTTTGCCCCGCATTGATCAAATTATCCATGCAATGGCCGGACACGACTCGTTGTGCTTCCTTGATGCTTACTCCGGATACCATCAAATAAAGATGAAGGAATCCGATCAGGCCGCAACGACATTTATCAACCCGTACGGTCCTTTTTGTTTCAACACTATGCCCTTTGGATTCAAAAACACTGGCGCCACATATCAACACATGATTCAAACATGCTTAGAAAAAGAATTGGCAAGACGGTGGTGGCATATGTTGACGACGTAGTCGTTAAGACCAAACACGTTGATGCTTTGGTGGATGATCTCCGCCTTATATTTGATAACCTTCGAGAATATGACATAAGGCTCAATCCGGAAAAATGTGTCTTCGGCGTTCCGCCCGGGAAGCTATTACGGTTCATTGTATGCCATAGAGGAATCGAAGCAAACCCAGCTAAAATCCGGGCCTTGTTAGAGCTCAAAACGCCAACCGATCTCAAAGAAGTGCAAAAAGTAGCAGGCTGCGTAGCGGCCTTGAGCCGCTTCATCTCCATGTTAGGAGAGAAAGCATTTCCACTTTATAGATTGCTATGACGCACTGACAACTTCGAATGGGCGGACGCGGCCACAACTGGAATGGAAGAAATAAAAACTCTATTAGTGAGCAACCCAATCCTAGACGCCCCAGGTGTTGGCGAACCAATGTTGTTGTATATGTCAGCCACTCATCAGGTAGTGAGTTCCATGCTCATCGTCGAACGAGCCGAAGAGGGACATAAGTTTCCCATTCAAAAACCCGTATACTACGTATCCGGGGTTCTCACACCGTGCAAATCGCGGTACCCCCACTATCAGAAAATTGCCTATGCGGTCTTCATGTCATCTCGGAAACTTTGACACTACTTTCAAGAATGTTCGATCACAGTGGCATCTGAAGTACCACTTAACGATATTACTAACAATAAAGGCGCCATTGGACACATAGCCAAATGGGCCATCGAGCTTTTACCGTTTGAAATATCATATAAGCCACGCTGGACTATTAAATCCCAGGTGTTGGCTGACTTTGTCGCAGAATGGACCAAAGCAGAACTCCCTAAAGAGTATGGCTCATATACCCACTAGATAATGTACTTCGACGGTTCCAAAATGCTAGACGGATTGGGGGTTGGCGTAATATTGATATCTCCAACTAGGGATACAATCTCGTACGTACTACAAATTATGTACACGGACTCGAACAATGCGGCCAAATATGAGGCACTACTACATGGTCTCCGCCTAGCTGTATCCATGGGCATACAATACCTAGAGGTACGCGGAGACTCAAACCTCGCTATCTCCCAAATAAACGGAGCGGATGTACTCGCTCGTATGGGCGCTAAACGTGACCTAGTCCCGCCTAATACCTTCATGGAAAGACGGTTTAAGCCATCAGTAACATGGCAGGACGCGAGCAGCGATACTGATTCGGATCCAAACACACCCCCGGCCAAACTTAACCCAGACGTCATCAGAGACTCAGACATGGAGATAACTTCTTCAGCTCATGAGATCATGGCTCTCATAGCCCCCTGGATAGAGCCCTTCTTAGCTTACCTTAATAGGCAGGAGCTCCCCGATGACCAAAATGAGGCCCGCCGCATAGTCCGGCGTTCTAAAGCCTACAAAGTTCACGAAGGTGAACTATACAAGAAAAGCACTATTGGTGTTCTCCAAAGGTGCACCCCGAAGAGGAGGGAATGCAAATTCTCACTGAAATACACGATGGAATGGGTGGCCACCACGCTGCAGCCCGAGCGCTTGTGGGCAAAGCTTTTCAAGCTGGCTTTTTCTGGCCCACTGCCCGAGAAGATGCCCAGACCCTAGTCCAACATTGTGTTAGCTGCCAGCTCTTTGAAAATCAAAGTCACATGCCCCCCACCACTTTGAGAACAATCCCCATTACTTGGCCTTTTGCGGTCTAGGGGCTTGATATGGTCGGACATCTTAAAGGGGGAAGCCATAAAAAGAAATACTTGCTGGTGATGGTAGATAAATTCACTAGATGGATAGAAGCCAAGCTAGTAAAAATAGCTGAGGCAGGGCCGGTGATAGATTTTATATCTGGTGTAGTACACCGTTATGGTGTCCCGCATAGTATTATCACAAATAATGGCACCAACTTTACGGCTAACGAGGTAAAAAAATTGGTGCGCAAAGTTGGGTATTAAACTTGATTATGCTTCCGTGTACCATCCTCAAACAAACGGTCAAGTCGAAAGAGCCAATGGTCTGATAATGATCGGCATTAAACCCCGACTAGTGCGCTCCCTGCGGGAGTCTGATAAACACTAGGTCGAAGAGCTTGACTCCATACTCTAGGGGCTGTGGACCACACCTAATCGGACGACCGGATACACACCTTTTTTTCATGATGTACGGCGCAAAGGTTGTTCTGCCCTGTGACATTATTCATGATTCACCCCGAGTGTGCATGTACGAAGACAGAGAAGCCGACCTACATCGGCAGGACGACCTAGATAGACTTGAAGAGGAGCGCGATATAGCGCAGGCCCGTTCCACATTTTATCAACAACATGCCAGGCGATACCAGAGCAGAGAAGTGCGGTCCAAGACATACAATGTTGGCGAACTCGTTTTGCGCCTCTCGAAGAATAAGAAGGACAAGCTCAAACCAAAATGGGAGGGCCCCTTCATTATCGAAGAAGTACTCGCTGGTGGAGCCTATCGCCTTCGGAATGCGCAAGACAACCGCCTTGAGCCAAACCCGTGGAACGCTGCAAGGCTCCGACAATTCTATGGATCGTTCGGTAGCAATTTTTCCCCTCCTTTTAAGTTAGGTCTTGTTTCTTATCTTTTATTTTTCTCCCTCCCCTTTTTACTTTTTATTTCATTGGTAAGTATTCCACTCACCTGAACTACCACGGGATAAGTATATCTTTGAATGTATCTACCTCAAATATACTTGGGGGCTTCTTTGACGAAGCCCATTATCAAAAAGCTTCTTGCTTATAATGTCGTCTGTTTTTACAGTCATTCCTTGCCATTATATGCACCAATATGACTTAAGTTTTGGCCAAGCTGGGTTGCCTGGCTCCTATGCTTACCCTACGTTCCCGATTGTTCCGCTAGGGTGTAAAGGGAACACCTTTGTGATTGTTACAACCGGGTAATCTGGTGGTGTACCTCAGACTGGGTGAAGCCGAAAGCTAGCACTCTTAAGGGAATAATCGGTCGGCAGATACACGACATATCGCTTTTAACGCATACATTAACTATCACATGATATGGCATCCTACAATCCTTTTTACAGGATCAAAAGCCTAGGCCTGCATATGTACGCATGCTGACCCAGGGAAAGGAACCCTTAACGAAACTATTCTGTCTGGAAGATGTTTCTTACGTTAAATAGTAATATAACGTAACTCCCCGAAAACAGTTTGTCTGTTCAAGCAATTATGACCGGATTGCCTGGTTTCCCAACATACCAAGTGTTTACCACATAGATAGTATTCGGAAACACTCCAGCCTTTGGGTTTATGGAGGTTAAAACAGAAGGTTGTCCATGACAATCTTTTTATAATTTCGGCCGGAGATAAGTTCGATGTTAACGTCCATCGATACATAGAATCAAGTGACTACTCTTTCTCTATTCCCTCTATACGGATGTCTAGTCTACAGTCATGTTTGGAAAACTTGGCAGCTGTCTCCACTTGGTCATACACCAAGCTCACATGGATTTCTTGTCCATCCGATCCTCGAGGTCCCACGCGGGACATATGATTTGAATCAAGATGGGTGTAGCGTGTCTTCACCATGGCCCAGGCTTGTCGAGCACACATGCGACATGCTAACGCTTTCCATAGTTCGAAGCGGCGTTGAGCCCATTTGAACAAGTCCGCCAAGTACTCCATAGTTTCTGGAGGGGAATCGCCCAGCCATATTCTTCATGGCCTTCTGAGGTCGCTCATGTACTCTGGAAAGCTCTTGCAGCACGTCACCCTCAAAATCGGACACTTCCCTCTCAGGCTGCCCATTTAACAAACCTGCAGGAATAGTTTTATGAAAACCTTTCAAAATAAGGCATAAAACTTTCAAAATAAGGGACTATAAGGAGAGCTAGGTATAAGGGACATACTGAATATGCTGCCTTTTAGCTACTGGTTCTCTTCCATGGCATTTGAGAGTTGGGCTCTAACGTCCTTTAGCTCCTATTCCAGCCTTACATTTTTATCCTGCGCTTGGTTTCTTTTATCTATGGCTTGCGTTAATACACGCTTGCCAGCAGCTGTTTCCCCTTTGGCATATTTTTTGTCCGCCGGAGCAGCCCTTAGCTTCTTCTCCCATTGGTCGGTCGGCCCTTTTGCTGTATTTCAATCAGTATGTACTTAAAAACTAGTGACCCGCACAAAGATCATACTGTCCGGACACCATTGTTCTAACCACCAGTATCCTTTTCGGATTTCTTCGAATTTTCCAATTCGGTGGTGACAGTGGTCCGGCATTCTTCCAGCTCCTTGGATAAGATGTTATTCTTTTCTTGGAGCACCTGCAAAAATACAACGATCCTCAAATCAGTTGGACCAACTTCTTTAGGTCTCGAGGGCTACTAGCATGGGAACATCAAAATTTATACTTACCCGCATATCTTTTGAAAGCTGGTGAGTGGCTCTAGCGAGTCTGTCTTGAGAGGCTTGGATATAAGAATTTGTAGAACTGAGGGCGTTGAACGCCTCCTCAGAAAAGGCTGGGTCACGCATGGCCGCTTTTCGCCGCTGGTGAACCATCGCGACCTCCGCTTCGGAATTAGTGACAGACATTTCATCAGAATCCTCTTGAAGGGGACAATCCGGTGCTGAATCTGATTAGCCCTTGTCCTCGTAGATGGGCCGGATGCCGGATTGGTTGGAGCTTGATCTGTAGGATTTTCGGAAATAGTCCGGTGTGTGTTCCTCCTAAAGGAAAAATAAGGCGGAAAGTTGTAATACCGGCTTCACCACCCAGCATGTGTTAAAACAAACATACCACTTTGAAGGCTCAGTGGTGTTTGCGGTCCTCTTTCGCTTCAAGGCCTCACCCGATGCCGGCGTCGCCCTCTGGGATGACTATCTTCGCACAGTTCAACGTGCGGAGCGCTGGCCCTTTTGAGGATGGAAAAGTGCGGTGGGTAAGGCGCACCAGGAATCTTCTCTTTGAGGAGGTATGTCATGGGTACTTACGTGAGAAGAAGGAATGATGCCGGGGTAATCGGCTACAATAGCCACCACGACGCCATCATGACAGGCTTGATAGAAGACTCCATCTTCTAGCTCTATGCCTATGTCCGGATCTTCATCGCATCCGGGGCCTGCATTTCAAAATTGGTCCTCTGGCTGTGGGGCGGGACTACTAATCCCCTCGACCACCTTCCTCCACTCCTATCGGGAAAAACCGAATTCAGTTCGGTCAATACATCATAACAATGAAAAAACGAGCGAATATAGTGGTCAAGAGAAAGACTTACCCAGTCAGTAGGATTATACATAGAAAACCCTCCCAACACTCCAAGCGAAGAAAGTCTTGCTTCTCTCCCTTATAAAGACCTTCTAGGATGGCGGCTAGAGCGGCAGGGTCGTCCAGACCCGGGCGTAAGCTGCGTGAGGCATCATTCTAGCTATTGTAATTCCACAAAGGAAAACCTCTAGCTTGGAGCGTCTGCACACATCGCTTTATTGAAATCGCCATCACTTCAATTATTGATAGCCCTGAATTGGCAAGCAATCTGATCTTGCCAGCCAGTCTGCTGACCTCAACACTCTCTTCTTCTGAGGGACTGCGGGGACACCAGTAGAAAAGCATCTTTGGAGGAGCGTTGGAATATTTGGGGAGGCCTTGCCGAACTGGATCTGGCAGGGCAACGTCCTCAATGTAAAACCACTCCGAAGGCCACTCTTCAGATGCCTTCTTTGGAGTGCCGGACAGACAGCCTGTCCCTGCTATGCACCATACTTTGGTGCCACCAACTACAAATATGGACCTCTCCTCAGAGCGGGGGACAAGGGAGAAGAACTTCTGCCACAGCTCAAAGTGAGGCTCGCAGCCCACGAATAGTTTGCATAAAGCGACGAATCCCGCAATGTGCAGGATAGACCCCGGCATGAGATCATGCAATTGAAGACCATAGAACTCGAGGAGCCCCCAAAGGAAGGGGTGCACGGGAAAACCTACTTTCCTTAGAAGGAAGGGGACAAAGCATACCCGTTCTCCATAGGAGGGGTTGGGGCAGCTCTCTGCCAGGGTTGATTGTTGATGGAAGTTAATCTGGCCCAAACGGGGACTAGATCCTCAGGAGGGAGATATCCTTGTGCTTGAAGCTTTCTCATATGCGCATGGTATATGGAACAACTTTTCCAATCACCCGCTTGAGGGCCATGAGGGCGCGAGGAAGAGCTGGGAGCGCCGGCCATGTTTGAAGATATTTTGCAGGCACTAGGGATTTTTCCGCATGGAATGGAACGGAATGGCATCTGAGATCTAGTATCTTTATATAGGGGCCTTCCCTACATAGTCAAGGGGGTAATTGCAAAAATACCCAGACGGTTCACATTCGTTGGACACGTGGAGGCAAAGGCGACGGCGGCGAGGAATCGACGGAATACAATATTAAAAGAAGTCGAACTATCATCCAGAAGGACTCACCTTGCAAGACCGAAGACATGAAGCCGGACACAATCTCATCCTTGAAGGCAAGTTCGGGGGCTACTAAGGGAGTCTTGTATTCAGGGGTCTTCAGGCGTCCGGGTAGATGAAGCTAGGCCGTATTAATGGGCCATGAAAGTAGAAGCAGAAGACTCTCCACCATATTCGGTCAGGACTCCTATGTACGTAGAAAGGCAAGCATAATGTCCAGATATATCTGTTACTTACTCCCCAAGTCACCTTTGTGACCCTAGGCCCCCTCTGGCGTGTATGTAAGATGGAGGGTTTAGTCTGTAGAGGCTAACATCAGAATCATAACATCCTCATAGGCTAGGCTTTAGGGTTTAGCCATTACGATCTCGAGGTAGATCACCTCTTGTAACACATATTCATCAAGATCAATCAAGTAGGAAGTAGGGTATTACCTCGATCAAGAGGGCCTGAACCTTGGTAAACACCGTGTCCCTAGTCTCTTGTTACCATCGATCATTAAACGCATAGCTTGGCCCCCTACCCGAGATCTGTCGTTTTTGACACCGACACTTGGCCTCGTGAGCAGCTAGGATGCTCCGCATGTGGCGCTGGTGCAGGGCAGATATGTTTGGCAAGCCGAAAGGCATGCGAACATAGCTGTGAGGGGGACCCTCACACCGGCCTGCATGGGACGGCTAGAATAGCTCCTGAGACGCGGCTCTATTGAGGCCTGGGATGTTGACGCGGACTTGCAGCCCCCTGCCCTCATCGGTAGAGGGAGCGGTGCTTGGTGGTGTCGGGCGACGCTCACCTCGCATCGCCCTTGCCTCCTGAAGATCCTTAATTAATGTGGGGACCCCGACTCATAAGTCGTGATCACCGAATGCACGTGTACAGTGATCCTAGAGATCATTGCTCACTGAACACACAGAATCTGAATAACAAGAGTCTTACATCCATACATACCGTATTACACAAATAGGACCATTATGGTCAAGTCTTGAGTATATCATTGCAACGGAAATCTTCAATAACAACTTGGACACATGCCATCTGCCTTAACACTGCAGGCATTCTGACTGGGAAGCGTCCTAGCTCGCATGTTCGTCACCAAGAGTTCTTCAACATATCTTGTTCTTTCATGCCTGGCCAATAAAATAACCAGTGGCAAGCCAATGAGTACTTTGAATGTACTCGCAAGCAACCCAAGTGTGATGACAGAATAATTATGCATGGCTCTACTACTAAATTGGTAGTTTTGCGGAAAGCTAGTTTTTCATATGCAACTATGATCAACATATAACAAGGGCATGCATGCGTCTGCAACAAGTATCAGGAGGTTACAGACATCGACATCGTGAAAGAGTCATGAACAACTCTTGCTCACGCTCATCGTGACTTTCTCACAATAACATCAACAAATTTACCCAAACCGTGTTGTCTTCCAGAAACTTATGGACATAGTCTAAGCAGCAGCACCCAACTTTCCTTGACCGTGGACACGCCTATTCGAATAGTTTGACACTCTGCAGAGGTTGCACACTTTACCCACAAGATCCGGGAAGCTCTCGTGTCATCCACGATCCCGCAGTACCTCAAGTACTCGGGGGAAACGCCCGAACATTACCTTTCCCTAGACGACACTAACATAGGGTCCACTCGTTGGTGCACGGCCCTCGTGTACAAACAAAAGATCGTGTGACTTGCCCTTTTTACAATATCACGCATACACAAAGGGACCAACGGTGTGTCCGGTGCCCTGTAAAAACAGTCATGGTCGCCTATCCAAGCACGACCCCGTCCCGGGAGTGACCTCAAGTCTTCCCCATCACTAGTGATGTGGGCACCATGCTAGTATCAGCCTAAGTAGTCAATAATGCCCCGTCCCATAAGGGGTAGAGTGGTTGCACATGTATAGTTGGGACGGTAATCACACGTAAATCTAATCCATATATGTAAACAACACTTTCATCAAGCCTCGGTACACTACTTCTTCACCAAGTAGTGCCCTAGTTCCTCATCATCTCCTAGGGGCATTAGTGGCACCCACTGGGTTATTGCAAGTATGTCAAACCACACTTGTTTCTTTCCATGCATAACCCTGACCCATTTTGCGTAGCCAACTATTATAGCATATATCTATCTACTCCCACCGACATAACCCTCATAGGAAGGTAGGGTCATGCTTGACACAAGTTTCAACGGTAAAGAACAAAGGTACCCACCAAAGTGGTCACCACCTCTACATGATTCCGATGCATTGATAATAAGGTGCTATGAGGCATGCATAAAAAGGTTTCTCGAACATGGTCAAAGGGCTGCTTGCCTTGTCCTTCCGAGTCTTCAAACCTTCTGGTCCATCTCCAAGTACTCCGTTTATTTCATCAACTAACGATGGAAACAACCATAATAAGCAACACAACAAGGCAAAATTAAAAGTGCTCTAAAAATAGAAGTTGGAATTTTCTAGGATACCTCAGGTCATATGTAAAATGACCAAGGTGGTTTCACTGGAATATGATCAATGAATGGTTTGGAACATTTCAATATGAGGTAATTAGGGGATTTGTGGATTTGCAAGAGGTGTTCAGAAGAATTATTTTGAAAAATGGTCAGAGGCACCTATCTAACAGGGAATGATTTTAGAAGCAGCTAGGAGTTGGTTTCACTTGATTTGGAGTTCAAATGAATTTCCTAGGATTTTGCAAAGCTGATAAATATGAAGAAATGGCTCATTATTTTGTGGGGTACAGAAAGTATTAATAAAAATGTTCATAAACTAAGTTATGAACTTAGAAGCATCTAGGAATTTGAATCATGGCATTTGGATCAATTTTGAGCTCTCTGTGATTTTCTAAAGTTCATCATATAAATGGAAAAATGGCATTTGATAAATATTTGTGAAGATAAAGTCTCTGGAAAAATGTGCATGTTGCACCATGTGATAGAGCATGATTTTATGAACTACTAGAAATTTGAATCATCAAATTTGGAGTTCATTTGAATATTTGGGAGATTTTATAATTTATCTGGAAAAAGAAAAGGAGAAAAAGGCAAGGGCTTTACCCTTATCCAACGTACCGGGCGTTAAATAAGAGTGGGCCGGCCCAGTGGCTCAGCCGCACGAGTGGGGAGAGGTGACGTCGAAGGCGGCTTCTCGTGGGTGTGCCTTCGTGCAGGGTAGGCGGCTCTGGCTGGAGCCGTTTCCACTTAAACGGTTGGGGCCCACCCACCGGGTCACTGATGAGCGGGGCCTGGTGCTCAGGCCGTCTCCTACCTCCCGCTCGAACAGAGCAGGGGCAGGGGAGACGAGGCCGAGCGGGCGCCGACGTTTCCCCCCGGTGATCCCAGCTACCTCCGGCGACGCCCAGCACACCAGCGGGTTCAGGGGGTCACGCCGTATCCGGAGAGGTGCGCCACGACCTCGAAGGCGGTCGGCTGCGAGCGCAACGTCGGCCGTGGCGAAGGCCGGCGACGGTAAAGATGGGCACGGCGTGGAAGGCACGGGGAGGACGGGCTGGTGTGCAGGGAGTGTTGGCGGTGGTGCTGGTGACGCTCTGGAACAGAGAGGTGGGAAGGAGGAGCTCTCAGTGATGCGAATTTAGGCGGAGGCCGACGGCATTGCTCCGGCCATGGAGGTACAAGGAGGGCCTGAGAAGAGGGATGGCTTGGTCGAGAGGATGCTCGGGAGGGAGAAGGAGAAAATGGAGCAGCGAGGGGGCTCGGGGGAGGCCTTATATAGGCCAGCCCGAGGTTCACCGCGGGTGGTGCGCCGACGAAGCTGTTGCCGTCGCTGCAAGCCACAGGAGCGTGCGTGGGCGTGTCTGGGGTGCTCCTGGGGTTGGTCTAGGGCGAGGGTAGAGAAGAGAGATAGCGGGGAAGGGCCAGAGCATCGCGCGTGTGGGGCTGCCCATTGGAGCGCTCGGGCGGCCATGGCGCGCATGCGAGAAGGGGCGAAAGAGGGGGAGAGAGGAGGGGGACATCACCATGCCGTGACGCGGACGTCGAGGGACGTTGTTTGGCGTGCTGGGGAGGCCCGAGGTGGTCAGGGCATCGGGATGGGGGGCGGCTACAGAGCGCCAAAGCACTGTAGCGCGCTCCAGAGCGCCATTTTGGCATGCGAGGGCATGCCATTGGCAGTTGAGCGTGGCCAAGCTTGCCTACTAGCTTTGGGTTGTCACTGGGATGCTCTATGAAGCTTAGGAGGTAAGGTAGGAGGGACGGGTAAGAAGTAGAAGGGTGGAAAGGTTCTGCCATGGTGAAAACAGAGAGGTAATCGGGGGTTTTACCCCCTCCAATGATTGAGCTGAGGCATGGGTGAGTTACTGGAGGTAGAAGGTGACTAGGAGATGCTGTGGTAAAAAGTTGAGCTCAAGGAGAATAGTGGAAGTAGTCAAAATGGTGATTTTTGAAAAGTGACAGAAGGTGTTTGATGCAAATTTTGGCAAGCAAATTAGCTCCACTTGACATGAGACTTAACAGGATCAAATGGTGTATAGAAATAGGGTATTCCACCAAGTTTGAGCTCATTTGAAGAAACTTGCCAATGTAACTTTGGTGAACCCTAGAAATCAACAGAAATGGATTTTCCAAGATTAAGTTAAGCAAATCATCTCTCCTTGATGCACCACTTGGTGTAGTGTCATCATTTGGGGTTGTGAGCATGTCCACAAAATTTGAGGCCCCAAGTAAAAAGTTGGCAATGTAAAGTTGTTCAAATTTGGATCTGGTCAAAAAGGGTTTTGGGGCACTTAGATCAAGTTATCCTTCTCCAAAACTTGTGCCATTTGTTCTAGATGCGTAATTAGACCATTTTAGTATGTGCACCAAGTTTGAGAGCATTTGGACAAGTTTGGCAGTGTAAAGTCGCTCAACCTTCAAAATAGACAGAAATGGTTTTGAGGGGTTTAGATGATGTTTTCTTGATCTTCAAGGCATGAGGCTTTTTAAGATCATCAAATATGTCATATCTGACATGATAGAATTTCCCTGGAATTTTTGGAGAATATTTCCTTTGTAAATATTTCAAAAGATTGAAATATCAAGAAAGGGTTTTGGAAGGATTTGCCCAATAGTTTGAACATGACCATGTGTTGAAACTCTCATATATGGACAATATATGTCCTAGGAGTCTCTATGAATTTTGGCAAATATTTCTGAAACAGTTAAATAATTTTAACCTATTAAAGACCATTTCTGGCCTAAAGAAAAAGCATTTAAATAAAATATAAAAATAACTTTTAAAATTATAATTTTGTGGTTTAAGGGAGTCCTATACCTAATAGGATTCAAATATACTTTTTGAAAGATTTTTCACACCCTAAATAAGGTACTTGCAGTACAAACCTCAATTCAGGGGTTTTTGGAAAAACTAATTTTAGAAAATACTTTTTGGCCAAAATATATTTATAAGAAAATACTATACTGTTCTATACACATGGCATGATCATTGGGAAAAGGTTTTGGATCAAGGAGATGAAGTATAAGAGTTGGATGATTTATTTGATTTTTAGAGCACTTGCAAACAGCAAACAGAAAATCAATCAAGCAAAGTCAAAAACACTCAAAAGTTTTTGCCAACCCATATTTTAGCATGACTATTAGCTTAAGTGTTGTGGCATGAAAATCAGGGTGTGACAGACCTACCCCCCTTACAAGAATCTCATCCCCGAGATTCCCAGACTAGGCGTGGAAAGGAATACGGAGACTTGAATACGGGGTAGTCTTCACTTCTTCTTGCTGGTTCTGCTTCCGAGTGGTGCTCCATGGAATCTTGAAGTACTTGGTGGTGTGGTTTGTCGCTTGTTGCCCTTTTTGATGCAGGTTGTTGAGGGGTCTCTTGCATAGGTTAGGTTGAGCTAGACGTCAAGGGTTTGGTGATCGATGTCCTTGCAGGGGCCGGGCTAGTTAGGAAGTTAAGAATATTCCCAGAGTTGTGACTCGTGGAAAATTTGGTGCACGGTGGGTAACTCCGGTGGTAAATCTAGCTAGTAGCCGTCTACTATTTGTCTTGCAGTGGTCTTGAAGAAAGTGGATAAATCTTGGTGTGAGCGTCCCTTTGACATGGAAATGCTTGGTTTCTTCGAGAGAAGTGGTTTGCAGACACGCCCGGTCTTTGACGCGGAAGTTTTATTTCTTGCTGATGGTGGTCGGTGTAGTTCTTCCTTCTTGACATGCCGGTCTTCAAATGTCTTCTAACCAGCTGCACAACTCTTTTCCCATCTTCGGGTAGTCAAGTATGTTGCCAAATAAAGATGAAAACTAACTTGTCCAAGTACTCCATGAAGTCTATGGGGTAGAAAGGTAGGCCGGGGTATTGGTGGTGGTCTCCGTTGAATATTGGCAATGGTATTCTTGAATTAGAGTCAAGGCCCGTGGTCAGGGTCTGACCATGTTGTGGCTTGGTGGGGCTTAAGGGTTTGAAGGATTCTAGCGTGTGAGTGAACGTTTATTATCTTATCCTTAAGCACGGTTTCTGAGATGCCAATAGCTCTATCTAGTACTCCAAACAAATAACTTTATACCACTAAAAGCATCATCTCGCAAAGGTCAACTCCAATTACCATGCATGCCATACATATCCTCATGGCTCCCAAAGGGAGGTCTAATAAAATCATACATGTCTACGATCCGCGAAAATCATATGTATGGCTACCCCTAAGAATCCATGGGTAGAGCATACAAGCTTCTATGCTTGAATTAAACACGACAACACAAGCACTCAACCTATCACTACTAGAAAAAGGCATACTAATGGAGCACCTATTTTGGCCATTAATGGCGCATTAGTGGTGCGCCATTAGTACCACGCCATTAGTATTTGGATAATATTGGCGCACCACTGGTGCGCCATTAGTATCTAGTATACTAATGGCGCACCACATGTGCGCCATTAGTATAGGGCACGGTGCGCCATTAGTATGCCTCCCAGGTGGGGCATGTATAGCCAGGTGCTTTGGCATACTAATGGCGCACAACTGGAAGATGCGCCATTAATAACTTTGGCATACTAATGGCGCACTGCTTAATGATGCGCCATTAGTATCCTTTGGCATACTAATGGCGCACTATGATGTGATGCGCCATTAGTATGAATATTAGGTTATTTATTTATTTTTTAATTTTCTGTTTTTTGCACAGGTTACAAAATGTATTATTGGATAGAATATAGACATCACACATCAACAACAGATTCATCGAATACAATAGAAGATTAGTCTCTGAATACAATTCATCATATTAGTCTCCGAACACAATTCATCATATTAGTCTCCAAATTGAAAAGACCGAACAAAGATAGAACATTATATTACAAGTCTCGAGACCGCGAGTAGCGAGTTTGTCTTCACATTACAAGTCGATATCGATCATCTAAACTACCATCGCATAGAAAAGAGCTGCGGTCATCACGATGAGCATCATCACAATGAAACTCGTCTTCATCTAGTTCCTCCAACGCTCCCTCCCCTCTCCCGCTAGATAGCGGACGTATCTAGATTCCGCCTCGGCCCTAGTGGTGTACCCTTTGTAACTGTTACCGCTGAATCGGTGAACCTGTCTCCGACACTCCTCCCAGTCGTCGTAGACTCCGGGAACCTTACCCTTGTACACGACATACAACTGCATCGCTATGCACTAGCCAAACGAAACGTTAGTACCAATTCATAGACAATACATAAGCAATATATAAGTATGCAACAGAACGACCGGAAGAGAAAAGCAAGACATTAATAGCATCGATTACATCTAAGTTGAACGACTCTCGAAACCAAAGAGACATACTACAAGTTCATTAAAGTTTAATTACAACATGAGCCAATCGATGTTTCAGAACTAGACACAACATCACTACTTTCGACTCGACTCAAGGGACCGGAGCGTGGATGAAGCCGCCGTCTATCGTGGGAGTCATGAAATCACGGGCGTTGTCAGCCTGCATTTGTAGCATTGTGTCGATGTCACTGTTGGACGGTTGATTTCTGAGGTAGAACTGCCCCGAGGTACGAAGGACATCTTGATGGATGATTTCCGCAAACTCCGACTGGATGCGAAAGAATTCTTGTCTGATGTATGCGTCCTGGATTGCCGACACGCTCGCGGCCCAATCTTTGAGTTTACTCGGTAGCAGAAGTTGATGATGATCCCGTACGATCGCCCGCATGTGATGGATGGCATAGTAGGCACCCTTCTGACCGCCAGGCGGCTGCTTGACACAGTAGAACGTCGTATTGTGGGAGAACACGTGCTTGCCAGTCTTACGAATAGGCCTGGTGAAGGTGCCTCCAGATTTGGCGTAGCCGGGGAGAACATCATCAAGAACCTTCTTGACATTTGTGTAGTCTACGTTCGACTGACGGTCCGGGTCGAAATACGTGGCCATGGAATATTTGGGGCTTAGGAGGATGAGCGTGCAACGTGTGTCACTGCAGAAAACACGGATTGTTAAAAGAAAAATGATCGAAATCTAAGAATTCATATGTTATGGGGCGGTTGAGGGGATGTCACACCCTGCATTTTGTAACATGTTATTTGCATCAATGAAGCATGAAAATTTGGACTAGCAAAATTTTTTGGCATCATTTGGCTTTTATTTGGAATTGAGTTTTTCTTCCTATGCTTTTCATGTGCTCATTAAAGTCAACTGTTACCTCTTGTAGAATTCATCTCCATACCTAAAACTTCTGCCCAATGATCATGCCAAGTGTTATATAGCAGTATAGTATTTTCTTATAAAAATAATTTGGTCAAAATGTATTTTATAAATTTAGTATTCCAAAAACCCCTGAATTGAGGTTTGCACTGCAAGTACTTGATTTAGGGTGAGAAAATTATTTCAAAAAGTATATTTGAGACCTAGTAGTCATAGGACTCCAAGAAACCACAAAAGTATAATTTTAAAAGTTATTTTCCTATTTTATTTAAAAGCTTTTTCTTAAGGCCAGAAATGGTCTTTAATAGGGAAAAATTATTTAAGTATTTCAAAAATATTTGCCAAAATTCAGGGAGACTCATAGGACATATATTGTCCATATATAAAAGTTTCAACACTTGGTCATCTTCAAAATAATGGGCTAATCCCTCCAAAACCCTTTCTAGATATTTCAAGCTTTTGAAATATTTACAAAGGAAATATTCTCCAAAAATTCCAGGGAAATTCTATCATGTCATATATGACATATTTGATGATCTTGCCAAGCCCCATGCCTTGGGAATCAAGAAAACATCCTCAAAACCCTTCATAACCATTCTGTCCATATTTGAAGTTTGAGCAACTTTACATTGCCAAGCTTGTCCAAATGCTCTCAAACTTGGTGCACATGCTAGAATGGCCAAATAAGGCATCTAGACCAAATGGCACAAGATTTGGAGTAGAGCAACTTGATCATAATACCCCAAAACCCTTTCTGTTCAAATGCAAATTTGAACAACTTTACATTACCAACTTTTTATCTGGTGCTTCAAACTTTGTGGGCATGATCTATACCCCAAATGATGGAACTACACCAAGTGGGGCATCAAGGGGAGATGATTAAATTGACTCAAACAAGATGAAGCCATTTTTGTTGATTTCTAGGGTTCACCAAAGTTACATTGGCTAGTTTCTTCAAATGAGCCCAAATTTGGTGAAACACCCTATTTTCACATAACATTCAATCCTGTTAAGTGTCATGGCAAGTGGAAGTCATTTGCTTGACCAAACCTTGATCAAACACCTTCTGCCAAATTACCAAAACCATCTTCTTGATCACTTTTACTATTTACCTTTGCCACAGCTTTCTACCACAGCTTCATCTAGTTACTATGTACCTCCAATAACTCCCCCATGTCCCCAACTCCATGATTGGGGGGGTGAAAACCCTAGTTCACATTGCTGGACAGCCATTTTCTACTAAGTTACCAGCTTCTCTTCTCTCTTACAGCATCTCCAAAGCATCCAAGGCCTCAGCCGAGCTGCGTGCATCACCCTGGACCCCCCCAGACACGGTGGACGCGCCCAGAGGGCCAATGGCATGCCGTGGCATGCGATAAGGCCGCTCCAGAGCGCGCTACAGTGCGCCCCCGCACTGTAGCTTCGCCCAATCGCCTGTCCCCGACAGCCTCCAGCTCTCCCCTTGCGCCAGTCGATGCCCCTCGACGTCCGCGACCTCCCCTGGCGCTGTCCCTCCTCCTCCGCCCTCCAGTGGCTGTCTTCACACGCGCGCTGGCCGCCCGCAGCCTCCACTCTTCGGCCTCACACGCGCGCGCTGACTGGAAGCTTCCCCGCTCCTCCTCTCCCCACTACGAGGCGTAGGACTCGTCCACGAACCTCCCCGACTCTAGCACAAGCACCAGAACGGCCTCTGGCCTCACCCAGGACCTCGCCGGCGCATGAGTCCACGGTGGACCGTGGGCTCGGCTATATAAGCTCGCCCGAGCCTCTCCAACGGCACCATCAGCCTCCCCTCTCCCCCAGTATCACTCCAGCACCACCCACTCATCCCCGGAGAGCCTCAGTGCTCAGGATCGACCGAAGCTCCGCCGCGTCGGGCAGCCGGAGATCTCGCGGTACAGGCCTTCTCCGCCCCTTCTCTCGCTCGATTTGGAACAACCGCACCCCATTGATGCTTTCCCCTTACTTTTCCCCCCTCTGCAGCTGCCGGAAACGAGCTAGCCAGCAACCTCCCGACGACCCTCCGCCGTCCCACCTCGCCGCCGGCGAACCAGACCTCCCCGGCGAGCCGCACTACCTCCACTGCATCCGCGACTCGCTGCTGAGTCCATCCCTGCCCTCCGTTTGCCCCGCCGTGCCCGGATTCGCCGCCGGTGAGCTCGCCGTCGCCGTGGCAGCAAGGTTGAAGATGACAGGCGGGCCCCGCCTGTCATCCTCACCATCCTCTCCCTTCCCTCACAGCCGCTGACCGCCGGGCCCCGCCCGTCAGGTTTGAAATCCTGACGTGCGCGCGCTGGCGCCCGAGCGGCTGGGCTCTTCGCCCTGGGCCGCGCACTATGGCCATTCTGGCCCAGTGGCACAGGGCTGTTTCTTTTTATTCTTTTCTGTAAAAACTTCAAATAATTTTACAGAAATGAATATTTGTCCAAATAAATTAATTCCAACTCCTAAAATCTTGTATTATTCCAACCTATTTAATGGTGTCACTTTCACACATATCCACGAAACTTTTCTGTTCTATTCAAATTTAAATTCAAATTTGAGCTATAAACCTCCTGTTCTAAAATCCTTAGATTCCATTCTGCAACTCCAAAACTCAAACTAAGAATTTTTGCCATCTTAGTTTTCCCTCTGGTATTTAACAAAAATAAGTTGACATTTTTCTGAGCACTTTGATTTTTCTGTTTTCATAGTGGTCTTATTTTCCCGTTGTTATTTTTCGACGATCAGATCCCGTATTTGACGAAGTTGCTGAGGAAGAAGGTGGAGAAGGATTTGAAGACTGTGAAGACCAAGTCAATCCAGGCAAGCAGCCCTTTGACCATGATACACTTGTATTCTTCGGAACCCGTTTGTTTCCGAATACATAGTGATAAGAATGACGGTGGTGACCTAGTTGAAACCACCACATGATGCATGCTTACTCATGATCTTGCTATGTGCTAGATGTCATGCAAATGGTTAGTAGTGATGCTTAGTGATGCATGTGTGACACGAAACCTTCGTGGTTGAAATATTTGCATAAACCCCATCGGGTGCCCCTAATGCCCGAGGGTGATGTTGAATTAGGTCATCACTTGAGAAAGAAGTGATGTGCCGGTAAAATCTAATGCATGGGTGAAATAATGGATTAGATTTGTGTGTGACTAACGTCCCAACCAATCATGTGCAACCACTCTACCCCTTATGGGACTGGGCTTTGTTGATTACTTAGGTCGGTACTAGCATGGTGCCCGCATTACTAGTGACGGGAAGACTTGAGGTCTTTCCCGGGATGGGGTTGTGCTTGGATAGACGACCATGACTGTTTTTATAGGGCACCGGACACACCATTGGTCCCTTCGGGTACGCGTGACATTGAAATTAAGGCAAGTCCCGTGATCTATTGTTTGTACTCGAGGGCCGTGTACCAACGAGTGGACTCTATGTTAGTATCGTCTAAGGAAAGATAATGACCGGGTGCTTCCCCCGAGTACTTGAGGTACTGCGGGATCGTGGGTGACACGAAAGCTTCCCGGATCTTGTGGGTAAAGTGCGCAACCTCTGCAGAGTGTAAAACTATTCGAATAGCCGTGTCCACGGTCATGGACAGTTGGGTGGTGCTACTTAAACTATGTCCAGAATTTTACTTCATCTGTGAAATATGTGTGTGTGATGAGTCAAGGTGGTGACTTGACTCGATGAGTTGAATCATATTCAGGATGATATCGGTAACCTGTCTTCGAGGTTACGTGAAGTTATTGATGCATATTCTTGATGGTAGAATATTTATTCTAGCCCAATGCTAGATTGCTCATTGTTGTTCTATTGCATTGTTACTTTGAACCAAATCATGGGTTGCTTGCGAGTACATTCAAAGTACTCATTGGCTTGCCACTGGTTATTTAATTGGCCAGGCATGGAGGAACAGGAATATGAAGAAGAGTTCTTTGGAGATGAACATGCGAACTAGGACGCTATCCCAGTCAGAATGCCTGTAGGGTTAAGGCAGATGGCATGGGTTCTACCTATCATCGAAGTCTTCCGCTATTTGAGTTATTTGCTATTCATCCCTTGAGGCTTTATCTATGTAAGACTTGGCCATAATGGCCTTAATTTATGTAAGACGGTATGTATGGATGTAAGACTCTTGTTATTCAGCTTCTGTGTGTTTAGTGAGCATTGATCTCTGGGATCACTGTACACGTGCATTCGGTGATCTCGACTTCTAAGTCGGGGTCCCCACAGGGGAGGACTTACTCGGGAAAGTAAGGCACGAGGAAGTTATCCTTATCTTGGTTTGCCAGAATGACGCCTTCGAGGTAAGAACTCGCGACTTGCCGGTCCCCAGCGCTGCCCAAGATCTTGGCACGCATGTAGAAGGGGTCGACTATCACGATGTCCGTGGTCTTGTCGCGAATGATACGCATCTCCATACTCTGCGAAAATAGCCGAACAAAGGTGTAGTGCCGCAGATGAAGGTTCAACATAGCGTAGATGTCATCAAACCGCAGGACGATCGTACCCCCGATGGAGTTATCCACAAAGCCCATGCCCTCTGGCACCTTGGCCGCGAAAACTGGGTATGCCACATCCTTCTCTCTGAGATGCCGCTTCTCCAAAGAAAGAACACTATCATGCAGACTCCGCATAGCACCGGTTGCAGCATCGAGCATATTTCTTGGTAGCCCGTCCTGAGCACGGATCGTACTCGGTGCCGGCTGGCTCGCACCCTTGTTAGTATTTCTTTTGCGTGCCTTCTTCTTCTCCTGTAATGGGACCGAGTTATGCTCACAGACCGCCTTCTTGAGTGTGTTGGGGCTGATAATATTTTGCACCTCGCCTATCTGAGGCTCGGTGAAGTCGGCAGCTGGAGGCGTCTCCTGAGAGCTGAACGGCAGACGACGCCTGTTGCAACTTGGCTTCTCCGCGGTACCAGCTAGATCGCACACGTCTTTTGTTGGGTTGGGTTCTTGAGAAGGAGGCCCCATGAAGTCGCCACCGTACCCGCCATGATCGGCAAAGTACTGATCGACGTTGGCAAATGTATCGTCGTCGTCGTCGTTCTGATCATGTTCCATATGCATGTTTGGATCCAGTGGCATAGGGATGTCCGGCACCGTTGCGGCGGTCTTGCCATGGGGCCGACTTGGCGCCGGCACGACTGGCGGTGTTGTTTTTGGGGTGGTGTCCCCCGCCCCCAAACGAATATGGCTCTTCGGCCAAAGGAGGGGCCAGCTCAGGCAGGCGCTGAGGGTCATCACGTCATCATCGTCGGCCCCGACGAGTCGAATCGGAGGTAGCAACTCGTCACAGCCTGGCAGCACCCGAACTAGTTGAACCCTAAACAAGTTGGGTGGCATCTGGGTACCGTGGAACACGGGGTTGCCCGGTTGAACGATTTTGCCCTTGGCAACATCGACCAACTCGTTGTTCACGAAGTGCAGGAGAGTGCACGGAACGTCGGCGGCGCCCTGCGAAAACATGTAGGGCGTCAGGGATGCCCAGTCAAAGGCAAGGAGTTGAAGTCCTCAGCCGAGAGAGGCTTAATTAGTTACCGTGATGATGGCGTCGAGCTCGGCTAATGTAGAGGCACCGCCAACGGCGGGCGTGCAGTTGACGGAGGGGCCGCTTGCTGCAGAGGTGCCGGCCAACGTACACCCGGGTGCATTAAGCTCCCGTGCCGGCCGGCGTACACCCGGGTGCTACTCAAACTATGTCCAGAATTTTACTTCATCGGTGAAATATGTGGGTGTGATGATTCAAGGTGGTGACTTGACTCGATGAGTTGAATCATATTCAGGAAGATATCGGTAACCTGTCTTCGAGGTTACGTGAAGTTATTGATGCATATTCTTGATGGTAGAATATTTATTCTAGCCCAATGCTAGATTGCTCATTGCTGTTCTATTGCATTATTACTTTGAACCAAATCATGGGTTGCTTGCGAGTACATTCAAAGTACTCATTGGCTTGCCACTGGTTATTTAATTGGCCAAGCATGGAGGAACAGGAATATGAAGAAGAGTTCTTTGGAGACGAACATGCGAACTAGCACGCTATCCCAGTCAGAATGCCTGTAGGGTTAAGGCAGATGGCATGGGTTCTACCTATCATCGAAGACTTCCGCTATTTGAGTTATTTGCTATTCAGCCCTTGAGGCTTTATCTATGTAAGACTTGGCCATAATGGCCTTAATTTGTGTAAGACGGTATGTATGGATGTAAGACTCTTGTTATTCAGCTTCTGTGTGTTCAGTGAGCATTGATCTCTGGGATCACTGTACACGTGCATTCGGTGATCTCGACTTCTAAGTCGGGGTCCCCACAGAGCTGGTATCAGAGCCATCCTGACTGTAGGAAGCCTTAGTTAGCATGGGCGTTAGTTAGTTCAGAGCCCCTTTTCAAAAAACCTTCTGAACCTCTCTCCTTTTCTAAAACCTGAGATTTCTTCAGCTTATTAACCTCTCTTATTCCACCTTTGTAGATGGCCGCTGTACCTGAAGAGCACCTGACTACTGGGTTTCCCCTGCTTCTCGAGGATAGCCTCCAGGAGTGTCAGTTCCACCGAGCGCCCATCCTCACATACCTTGAGCATTGGGTTAGCGACACTGAGGTGGAGTACCATGTGGAAGTGATCGTGAAGGCAAACGATCCTCCCACAAGTTGGTTCTTCGAGGGACCCCAGATGGCAACATTACCTCTCGCTGTCGAGGCTGCTGCACTCAAGGCACTAACCCGTCTCCGCGAGCTTCTTTCGGAGATGGCAGCCAAGATGACAACCTGCTTCTTGCCTTACCGGAAGGAAGGTGAAGATGAAAGCCGCGCACTAGCCCCTCCATTGAAGGAAGGGCTCTCGCTTCGATTCCAGACCTACTTCAGTCTGTGTGCCGACAGCTTGGCACAAGATTTGGCCGCGGAATCAATGAAGCTCCGAGAAGAACTTCACAAGACCAAGGCACTTCTTCGTCGAGCTCAAGAGAAGACAAATAGGATCAAGAAGGAAGGAGCACCTTCCGGACAGTCCGCTATCGCATATCGAGGCGGAAGGCCCTCCGAAGACGTATCTTCCAAGGATGAAGAACCACCTCGGCGAAGCCGGATGACGGCAAGGGAATATCGCAAGCTTTTCCCTGCACCACCGACGAAGCACCGTCGTATCCAACTCCTCCACTCCCCCACACCCTCAAGTGACAAGGGGGCCCAGACAGATGAAGACAAGGAGGAAGACCCAGAAGAGCCGGAATACGCGACCGAGCATTCCGCCGCTTAGGCATTATTCGCTACTCGGATATGCCAGTTAGTGACCTCTACGGTAGGATAGGTTGTGTAACCCCTATGCGCAGTCGAGTCCTTGTATGGTTCATATGAAACCATGTAGTGTTTGCTTTTGTTGTGTTTGAATGTATGTCGTATTCTTCCTTCGGGAACATGTAAACGACTGCATCACCTATTTGGTTTTTAATGAATGTGTATTGGCCTATCGGCCCTTGCATTATTTGATTAGTGTCACACCCACCCCCTTACTAGGCACCCATCTATCTTGCTTTCCCTCTTCCAAGTCATGAGACCTTTTACCGCTCCAACAGGATGCCTGTTGTAACTCGTACTGGTACCTCTACCCAGCAGCCTGAAGCCGGAGCATCCGCTCAGTCAGAGGCAGGCCACGACCAAACCAACGACCAAGCTCCACCACCACCACCTCCTCTGAACATGGAAATGGCTCAGCTTCTCCAAGCTTTCCGGGAGGAACGCCAAGCCAACACTGCAGCCCTTCAGTTGATTGCTCAAGCTGTCACCAACAACCGCCAGCCGGCAGGGAATGGCAATGGACGTTCCACGTTGGCAGAGTTCAAGAAGCATGCACCGCCAACTTTCATCGAGACTGCTGAACCCCTGGATGCAGACGACTGGGTCTGCACCATTGAGGACTTGCTGGAACTAGTCGGATGCACCGAAGACCACGAGAAGGTGGCTTATGCAGCCCACTGCCTCGGGGGGACTGCTAGAGCTTGGTGGGATGGATTCAAGGTCATGCATGCTGAACAAGACATCACTTGGGTCAACTTCAAGGCAGAATTCCGCAAAGCCCACATTCCTTCCGGAATCATGGCTATCAAAAAGCGTGAGTTCCGAGCCCTGAAGCAAGGGAGTGGCACTGTCAAGGAGTACATGCAGAAGTTCAGTGTTCTGTCAAGGTATGCCCCTGAAGATGTCAGCACTTATGCTGCAAAAAGGGAGCGCTTCATGGAAGGCCTCAATCAGACTCTGCAATACTCACTTGTCGTGTGCGACTGCCCGACCTTCCCTGACCTGGTGAACAAAGCACTTATGCTTGAAGACAAGCGGCGTGCTTTGGAAGACACTCGCAAGCGCAAGATGGTCAGCAAAGGAAGTTCCAGCAACCAGAAGCCTCGTCCGTGGCAGTCAGCCCCGGCCAAGCCAACCTATCAGCAACCAAGAGCTCCTGCACCTCGCACCAACTTTCAGCCTCAGCAGTATGCCAACCCAAGGCCAGCTTTCAACCCCAAAGACAGTGGTGGCAACAAGATCAATAATCCAAACCAAGTCACTTGCTTTGGATGTGGTCAGTTTGGACACATCTCAAGGGTGTGCCCCAACAAGAAGCCTGATGCCCTGCGCCCCAATGCACAGAACCCAGGACAAGGCCGCGGGATGCCACCAAGGAACCCAGCTCCTCGCAACCCGCCTAACCATGGGAAGGGGCGTGTGAATCACGTCACTGCTGAAGAAGCCCAGGAAGACCCGAACGTCGTGCTGGGTACGTTCCTTGTCAACTCAGCACCTGCAACTGTCTTGTTTGATTCTGGAGCAACGCATTCATTTGTCACTCAAAGATTTGCATTAAAAAGTGGCATGACCCCTACACCCCTGAATAACCCTATGGTGGTACAAACCCCCAGAGCCGAGATGAGAGCCAAGATAGGCTGTAAAGGAGTCAGTATTACCATTAACGGTGTAGACTTCCTAGCAGACCTCATCGTCCTGAGATCACAAGGCTTGGATGTGATCCTAGGCATGAATTGGCTCAGCAAGCACCAAGGCTTGTTAGACTGTGCCAATCGGACAGTCACTGTGACTAATGACCAATGAGTCGAAGTCAAATTTTCTCCCAACTCCTCTTCCGCTCAAGCCATTCAAGTCAACTGTCTGTCTGAAGTTGGGCTAGAGCAAGTACCGGTGGTATGCAAATATCCTGATGTCTTTCCGGATGAACTACCGGGAATGCCCCCTAACCGTGACATTGAGTTCATCATCGAGCTCGTGCCCGGAGCAGGACCCATCTATAAGTAGCCTTATAGAATGGGGACGGAAGAATTAGCCGAGTTGAAGAAGCAGCTGGAAGAGCAGTTGAGGAAGGGATTTATCCGCCCAAGTGCCTCCCCTTGGGGATCACCTGTTCTGTTTGTGGCAAAGAGGGACGGTACCATCCGCTTATGCATTGACTATCGTTCCCTCAATGAAGTTACAATCAAGAACAAATATCCACTTCCCAAGATTGAAGATTTGTTTGATCAGCTCAGCGGAGCCAAGGTGTTCTCAAAGATCGACCTCAGATCTGGGTACTACCAACTAAAGATCAGACCCCAAGATATTCTGAAGACGGCATTCGTAACCAGATATGGCCTGTACGAGTGCACGATCATGTCCTTTGGGTTAACCAATGCCCCAGCATACTTCATGTACCTCATGAATGAAGTCTTCATGGAATATTTGGACAAGTTTGTTGTTGTCTTCATCGATGACATTCTTGTCTTCTCGAAGACGGAGGAAGAGCACGAGCAGCATTTGATGATGGTCCTAGACAAGCTTCAGGAGTACCAACTTTATGCCAAATTCAGCAAGTGTGAGTTCTGGCTGCATAAAGTTGGATTCTTAGGTCATGTCTTGACCAAGGAAGGATTATCAGTTGATCCCGCGAAGATCGAAGCTGTGACCCAATGGCAATCTCCAACGACCGTCAAGGAATTCAGAAGCTTCCTCGGACTTGCGGGCTATTACCGCAAATTCGTGGAAGGATTCTCTAGCATTGCACGGCCAATGACTCAGCTCCTCAAGAAGGACAAGAAGTTCGAGTGGACGCCAAAATGCAAAGAGAGCTTCCAAGAACTCAAGAAGAGGTTGACCACCGCCCCAGTTCTGGCAACACCCGATATTCACAAGGAGTTCGTAATATATTGTGATGCCTCTCGAACCGGATTGGGAAGCGTTCTGATGCAAGAAGGCCGACTCATAGCATACCTCTCTAGGCAGCTACGACCTCATGAAGAGAACTACGCTACTCACGATCTTGACTTAGCGGCAGTGGTTCATGCCTTGAAGACATGGCGGCATTACCTCCTAGGGAAACGGTGTGAGATATACACAGACCACAAAAGTCTGAAGTACATTTTCACCCAAAAGGAATTGAACATGAGGCAGCGAAGATGGTTGGATCTCATCAAGGATTATGACCTCAGTGTTCAATATCACCCCGGGAAGGCTAACGTGGTGGCCGATGCCTTAAGCAGGAAGGCTTGCTCTTTGAATGCCATTATTCAAGAAAGGCAGCCAGCCTTGTTTAAGGAACTCGAATAATCCAGTTTGGAATTGGTCACCCCTGGATTTCTGGATCATTTGGAAGTCAGACCGACCCTGATGGACGAAGTCAAGAAGGCGCAAGATGGACACGCAAGCATTGAAGGCATCAAGAAGAAGATGAAGCTAGGCAAGGCCTCGGGATTCTCCGAAGACGAGCACGGGATTGTTTGGTACAAAGGCCGCATCTGCGTACCAAACAAGATGGAGCTGAAGAACCTGATCCTGCAAGAAGCCCACGAAACGCCGTATTCCATCCACCCCGGAGGAACCAAGATGTATCAAGACTTGAAGGCAAGATTCTGGTGGCATGGGATGAAAAGAGAGATTGGAACCTATGTTGCAAAGTGTGATGTGTGCCAAAGGGTCAAGGCTGAATATCAGCGACCTGCTGGATTGCTTCAACTACTCAAGGTTCCTGAGTGGAAGTGGGATAAAGTCGGAATGGACTTCATAACCGGATTACCTAGGTCAAGTAGAGGGTATGACTCTATTTGGGTCATAGTCGACCATTTGACCAAGGTGGCCCATTTCATTCCTGTCAAAACTACTTATGATGGCAACCGGCTGGCAGCTCTCTACATCGACAGAATCGTAAGCCTTCACGGTGTTCCCATGGAGATTGTGTCAGATCGAGGAACCCAGTTCACCTCAAGGTTCTAGAAGAAGTTCCAAGAAGCCTTGGGAACCAAATTGTATTTCAGCACAGCTTTCCACCCACAGACCGGAGGTCAGACAAAGCGAGTAAATCAAATCCTCGAAGACATGCTCCGAGCCTGTGTCTTGGCATATGGAGCCAAGTGGGAAGATTGTCTCCCTTTTGCCGAGTTCTCCTGTAACAACACTTATCAGTCGAGCCTTCAGATGGCACCATTTGAGGTGTTCTACGGACGCAGATGTCGCACACCCCTCAACTGGTCAGAGACTGGAGAAGGGCTAGTCTTTGGACCGGATATTCTCCACGCAGCAGAAGAGCAAGTCCAACTATTCAGAGAACGTTTGAAGGTAGCCAAGTCAAGGCAGAAGAGCTATGCTGACACTCACCGTCGGGACATGAGTTTCCATGTCGGGGACCATGTGTACCTGCGGGTAACTCCTCTAAAGGGAACCAAGCGTTTCCACGTCAAGGGGAAGCTCGCACCAAGGTTCATTGGACCCTTTGAGATCACTGCACGACGAGGAGAAGTGGCTTACCAGTTGGAACTACCACCTGAGCTATCCGATGTGCACAATGTGTTCCATGTGTCACAACTCCGGAAATGTCTCCAAGTTCCGAGCAAGCCTAATCTCTACAACGATGTTGATCATCAAGCCATTGATCTGCAGCCTGATTTGACCTACCGCGAGAAGCCCATTCGCATTCTGGATGAAGCAGAACGACGGACGCGAAGCCGCACCATGAAGTACTTCATGGTCCAGTGGAGCAACCACACCGAAGCCGAAGCAACCTGGGAACGTGAAGACTATCTTAGATCCGAGCTTCCCGATCTCTTTTAAGACCTAGTTTAGGAATCTCGGGGACGAGATTCTTGTAAGGGGGGTAGGTCTGTCACACCCTGCATTTTGTAACATGTTATTTGAATCAATGAAGCATGAAAATTTGGACTAGCAAATTTGTTTGGCATCATTTGGCTTTTATTTGGAATTGAGTTTTTCTTCCTATGCTTTTCATGTGCTCATGAAAGTCAACTGTTACCTCTTGTAGAATTCATCTCCATACCTAAAACTTCTGCCCAATGATCATGCCAAGTGTTATATAGCAGTATAGTATTTTCTTATAAAAATAATTTGGTCAAAATGTATTTTATAAATTTAGTATTCCAAAAACCCCTGAATTGAGGTTTGCACTGCAAGTACTTGATTTAGGGTGAGAAAATTATTTCAAAAAGTATATTTGAGACCTAGTAGTCATAGGACTCCAAGAAACCACAAAAGTATAATTTTAAAAGTTATTTTCCTATTTTATTTAAAAGCTTTTTCTTAAGGCCAAAAATGGTCTTTAATAGGGAAAATTTATTTAAGTATTTCAAAAATATTTGCCAAAATTCAGGGAGACTCATAGGACATATATTGTCCATATATAAGAGTTTCAACACTTGGTCATGTTCCAAATAATGGGCTAATCCCTCCAAAACCCTTTCTGGATATTTCAAGATTTTGAAATATTTACAAAGGAAATATTCTCCAAAAATTCCAGGGAAATTCTATCATGTCATATATGACATATCTGATGATCTTGCCAAGCCCCATGCCTTGGGAAGCAAGAAAACATCCTCAAAACCCTTCATAACCATTCTGTCCATATTTGAAGTTTGAGCAACTTTACATTGCCAAACTTGTCCAAATGCTCTCAAACTTGGTGCACATGCTAGAATGGCCAAATAAGGCATCTAGACCAAATGGCACAAGATTTGGAGTAGAGCAACTTTATCATAATACCCCAAAACCCTTTCTGTTCAAATGCAAATTTGAACAACTTTACATTACCAACTTTTTATCTGGTGCTTCAAACTTTGTGGGCATGATCAATACCCCAAATGATGGAACTACACCAAGTGGTGCATCAAGGGGAGATGATTAGATTGACTCAAACAAGATGAAGCCATTTCTGTTGATTTCTAGGGTTCACCAAAGTTACATTGGCTAGTTTATTCAAATGAGCCCAAATTTGGTGAAACACCCTATTTTCACATAACATTCAATCCTGTTAAGTGTCATGGCAAGTGGAAGTCATTTGCTTGACCAAACCTTGATCAAACACCTTCTGCCAAATTACCAAAACCATCTTCTTGATCACTTTTACTATTTACCTTTGCCTCAGCTTTCTACCACAGCTTCATCTAGTTACTATCTACCTCCAGTAACTCCCCCATGTCCCCAACTCCATGATTGGGGGGTGAAAACCCTAGTTCACCTTGCTGGACAGCCATTTTCTACTAAGTTACCAACTTCTCTTCTCTCTCACAGCATCTCCAGAGCATCCAAGGCCTCAGCCGAGCTGCTTGCATCACCCTGGACCCCCCAGACACGGTGGACGCGCCCAAAGGGCCAATGGCATGCCGTGGCATGCGATAAGGCCGCTCCAGAGCGCGCTACAGTGCGCCCCCGCACTGTAGCTTCGCCCAATCGCCTGCCCCCGACAGCCTCGAGCTCTCCCCTCGCGCCAGTCGATGCCCCTCGACGTCCGCGACCTCCCCCGGCGCTGTCTCCCTCCTCCTCCGCCCTCCAGTGGCCGTCTTCACACGCGCGCTGGCCGCCCGCAGCCTCCACTCTTCTGCCTCACACGCGCGCGCTGACTGGAAGCTTCCCCGCTCCTCCTCTCCCCTCTACGAGGCGTAGGACTCGTCCATGAACCTCCCCGACTCTAGCACAAGCACCAGAACGGCCTCTGGCCTCACCCAGGACCTCGCCGGCGCACGAGTCCACAGTGGACCGTGGGCTCGGCTATATAAGCTTGCCCGAGCCTCTCCAACGGCACCATCAGCCTCCCCTCTCCCCCAGTATCACTCCAGCACCACTCACTCATCCCCGGAGAGCCTCAGTGCTCGGGATCGACCGGAGCTCCGCCGCGTCGGCCAGCCGGAGATCTCGCGGTACAGGCCTTCTCCGCCCCTTCTCTCGCTCGATTTGAACCACCGCACCCCACTAATGCTTTCCCCTTACTTTTCCCCCCTCTGCAGCTGCCGGAAACGAGCTAGCCAGCAACCTCCCGACGACCCTCCGCCGTCCCACCTCGCCACCGGCGAACCAGACCTCCCCGGCGAGCCGCGATACCTCCACTTCATCCGCGACTCGCTGCTGAGTCCATCCCTGCCCTCCGTTTGCCCCGCCGTGCCCGGATTCGCCGCCGGTGAGCTCGCCGTCGCCGTGGCAGCAAGGTTGAAGATGACAGGCGAGCCCCGCCTGTCATCCTCACCATCCTCTCCCTCCACTCACAGCCGCTGACAGCCGGGCCCCGCCCGTCAGGTGTGAAATCCTGACGTGCGCGCGCTGGCGCACGAGCGGCTGGGCTCTTCGCCCTGGGCCGCGCACTGTGGCCATTCTGGCCCAGTGGCACAGGGCTGTTTCTTTTTATTCTTTTCTGTGAAAACTTCAAATAATTTTACAGAAATGAATATTTGTCCAAATAAATTAATTCCAACTCCTAAAATCTTGTAATATTCCAACCTATTTAATGGTGTCACTTTCACACATATCCATGAAACTTTTCTGTTCTGTTCAAATTTAAATTCAAATTTGAGCAATAAACCTCCTGTTCTAAAATCCTTAGATTCCATTCTGCAACTCCAAAACTCAAACTAAGAATTTTGGCCATCTTAGTTTTCCCTCTGGTATTTAACAAAAATAAGTTGACATTTTTCTAAGCACTTTGATTTTTCTGTTTTCATAGTGGTCTTATTTTCCCGTTGTTATTTTGCGACGATTAGATCCCGTATTTGACGAAGTTGCTGAGGAAGAAGGTGGAGAAGGATTTGAAGACTTTGAAGACCAAGCCAATCCAGGAAAGTAGCCCTTTGACCATGATACACTTGTGTTCTTCGGAACCCGTTTGTTTCCGAATGCATAGTGATAAGAATGACGGTGGTGACCTAGTTGAAACCACCACATGATGCATGCTTACTCGTGATCTTGCTATGTGCTATATGTCATGCAAATGGTTAGTAGTGATGCTTACTGATGCATGTGTGACACGAAACCTTCGTGGTTGAAATCTTTGCATAAACCCCATCGGGTGCCCCTAATGCCCGAGGGTGATGTTGAATTAGGTCATCACTTGAGAAAGAAGTGATGTGCCAGTAAAATCTTATGCATGGGTGAAATAATGGATTAGATTTATGTGTGACTACCATCCCAACCAATCATGTGCAACCACTCTACCCCTTATGGGACGGGGCTTTGTTGATTACTGAGGTCGGTACTAGCATGGTGCCCGCATTACTAGTGACGGGAAGACTTGAGGTCTTTCCCGGGACGGGGTCGTGCTTGGATAGACGACCATGACTGTTTTTATAGGGCACCGGACACACCGTTGGTCCCTTCGGGTACGCGTGACATTGAAATTAAGGCAAGTCCCGTGATCTATTGTTTGTACTCGAGGGCCGTGTACCAACGAGTGGACTCTATGTTAGTATCGTCTAAGGAAAGATAATGACCGTGTGCTTCCCCCGAGTACTTGAGGTACTGCGGGATCGTGGGTGACACGAAAGCTTCCCGGATCTTGTGGGTAAAGTGCGCAGCCTCTGCAGAGTGTAAAACTATTCGAATAGCCGTGTCCACGATCATGGACAGTTGGGTGGTGCTACTTAAACTATGTCCAGAATTTTACTTCATCGGTGAAATATGTGTGTGTGATGAATCAAGGTGGTGACTTGACTCGATGAGTTGAATCATATTCAGGATGATATCGGTAACCTGTCTTCGAGGTTACGTGAAGTTATTGATGCATATTCTTGATGGTAGAATATTTATTCTAGCCCAATGCTAGATTGCTCATTGTTGTTCTATTGCATTGTTACTTTGAACAAAATCATGGGTTGCTTGCGAGTACATTCAAAGTACTCATTGGCTTGCCACTGGTTATTTAATTTGCCAGGCATGGAGGAACAGGAATATGAAGAAGAGTTCTTTGGAGACGAACATGCGAACTAGGACGCTATCCCAGTCAGAATGCCTGTAGGGTTAAGGCAGATGGCATGGGTTCTACCTATCATCGAAGACTTCCGCTATTTGAGTTATTTGCTATTCAGCCCTTGAGGCTTTATCTATGTAAGACTTGGCCATAATGGCCTTAATTTGTGTAAGACGGTATGTATGGATGTAAGACTCTTGTTATTCAGCTTCTGTGTGTTCAGTGAGCATTGATCTCTGGGATCACTGTACACGTGCATTCGGTGATCTCGACTTCTAAGTCGGGGTCCCCACAGGGGAGGACTTACTCGGGAAAGTAAGGCACGAGGAAGTTATCCTTATCTCGGTTTGCCAGAATGACGCCTTCGAGGTAAGAACTCGCGACTTGCCGGTCCCCAGCGCTGCCCAAGATCTTGGCACGCATTTAGAAGGGGTCGACTATCACGATGTCCGTGGTCTTGTCGCGAATGATCCGCATCTCCATACTCAGATAAAATAGCCGAACAAAGGTGTAGTGCAGCGGATGAAGGTTCAACATAGCGTAGATGTCATCAAACCGCAAGACGATCGTACCCCCGATGGAGTTATCCACAAAGCCCTTGCCCTCTGGGACCTTGGCCGCGAAAACCGGGTATGCCACATCCTTCTCTCTGAGACGCCGCTTCACCAAAGAAAGAACACTGTCATGCAGACTCCGCATAGCACCGGTTGCAGCATCGAGCATATTTCTCGGTAGCCCGTCCTGAGCACGAATCGTACTCGGTCCCAGCTGGCTCGCACCCTTGTTAGTCTTTCTTTTGCGTGCCTTCTTCTTCTCCTGTAATGGGACCGAGTTACGCTCATAGACCGCCTTCTTGAGTGTGTTGGGGCTGATAATATTTCGCACCTCGCCTATCTGAGGCTCGGTGAAGTCGGCAGCTGGAGGCGTCTCCTGAGAGCTGAACGGCAGACGACGCCTGTTGCAACTTGGCTTCTCCGCGGTACCAGCTAGATCGCGCACGTCTTTTGTTGGGTTGGGTTCTTGAGAAGGAGGCCCCATGAAGTCGCCACCGTACCCGCCATGATCGGCAAAGTACTGATCGACGTTGGCAAATGTATCGTCGTCGTCGTCGTTCTGATCATGTGCCATATGCATGTTTGGATCCAGTGGCATAGGGATGTCCGGCACCATTGCGGTGGTATTTCCATGGGGCCGACTTGGCGCCGGCACGACTGGCGGTGTTGTTTTTGGGGTGGTGTCCCCCGCCCCCAAACGAATCTGGCTCTTCGGCCAAAGGAGGGGCCAGCTCAGGCAGGCGCTGAGGGTCATCACGTCATCATCGTCGGCCCCGACGGGTCGAATCGGAGGTAGCAACTCGTCGCAGCCTGGCAGCACCCGAACAAGTTGAACCCTAAACAAGTTGGGTGGCATCTGGGTACCGTGGAACACGGGGTTGCCCGGTTGAACGATTTTGCCCTTGGCGACATCAACCAACTCGTTGTTCACGAAGTGTAGGAGAGTGCACGGAACGTCGGCGGCGCCCTGCGAAAACATGTAGGGCGTCAGGGATGCCCAGTCAAAGGCAAGGAGATGAAGTCCTCGGCCGACAGAGGCTTAATTAGTTACCGTGATGATGGCGTCGAGCTCGGCTAATGTCGAGGCACCGCCAACGGCCGGCGTGCAGTTGACGGAGGGGCCGCTTGCTACAGAGGTGCCGACCGGCGTACACCCGGGTGCATTAAGCTCCCGTGCCAGCGTCGGAGACACCAATGCCGCCTCCGCCAGAGACACCAATGGCCCCGCCATCGCGTTCTGCGAGTTGCTGGCCGTGAAGCTAGGAATCGGGGGCGGCCCCTGTTGGCCGCCCGCAATCCACGCACTCAACCCCTCGATCAAGGTAGGCACAATGGTGGTGATCGTCGCTCCGAGTTGTTGTTGCACTTGCTCTTGGACAATCTCCTAAATCCGCGCCACCTGTGCCTTGAGTTCTTGAACTTCGCGCGCCTGGCTTTCCGAGCTGCCCTTTTTCTCCTTTAGCCCACCAACATTATAGTATGACGACCATTTTGTCGACAAGCCTTTGCCGGCCACACGACCAGCTAACGTCGGCTTACTGAGCTTATCATTGTTCTTCATTACATTCAACGCCCTATTTAGAGTGGTGTCCCAATGTCAGGACCCCGATCCTAAGTCACACCGATCTAGCTGTAACACGTCATATCACTTTGCGGCCTCACGCACGGTATCCCCACGGGTGCCACCTTACCTGGCCCGGGACCGTTTGCGCATTTTGGCACACGTATATGACAGTGTCGCTAGCATCCATATGACAGAGAACCCAGGCCAACATGGCTAGTTATAAACCAAAAGTGGCACTAAATTACAGAGACAGGCCTCCATGACCCAGCAACGAACGTGTCGGTCATCAACGTATGAACCCAAGTCGTAGCAAGCTACATGGACTTAAAGGAACAACGCGTGACATTTACCCTAAGGGACAGACACAGGAACGAAGAAGGACACATGCCGGCCAGCCTATGTGTTCCGAGCAGTAGGAAGCTACCAAGGCTCATTGGAAGCACTAGGAGGCATTTCCCTGTAAGATAGGCTACCAAAGGAAAACAACTAGGTGTCGGATCCCACACATACCAAGCATTTCAATCATACACACAATATGCTCAATATGTGCAAATACAACATTGCATCACAACAGAACTCTATGACTCAAAGTACTTTATTTAAGAGGCTCCAAGAGCCATACATAACATATCCATACAGGTAGGGGTCACATGACCCAACACTCAAGTCATACAGTCATACAAGCACAAGCGGAATCTACATGTCTGAGTACAGACAACTTAGAAAATAAAACATGCTTGGTGTAGCCTGACTATCTACAAGGCCCTTCACAAGCTCCAGATCTCCGTCTGGGTAGCTAGCTACTCGTCGACGTCAACGTCTATGTAGAACCCATCAGAAGGGGCAGGGTTCTCCTCTGCAACAGTTATTAAGCAAACATGAGTACAAAGGTAATCAGCAAGTCTAACAACAGAACCTATCATACATGCAACATTATCAATAGGGGGGTAGTGGAGTTCATAGCAGAAAGCCAGCTTTGACTCTTGGCTAACCTATACTACAACTCTCAACAGATTGCAAGATATTACTACGTACACGAGTCCTCTACTCACCACAGCAATACACCACCGTGGATTCTCTTCCGTCATCCTACGGAAGGGCCATCCATGGCACTCACACTTGTCTTGAGGCTTTTAGTAGTATCCATCAACTTGTCTATGAACTGTAAGAGTAACCAAGTAGTCCGTACCGTGAACAACGGCTATTCGAATAGATTGATAACCCTGCAGGGGTGTACTTCCTCACACATGTTTTCACCACTTAGCGTCTGCACATGACATGTGCTCG
>LR738715.1:569344248-569410483 GCA_902687465.1 Secale cereale
ATGTTTATGTCCGAGGACTTGAGAGCGATTAGAGACGCAAGGAGAACAAGTCTATCGACAAGGATTTCATTCCCATGGCTTACTCTAGAGGTTTGCCATCTAGAGCCGGGAGTTTGAATTTCCATGGTGGTGGGCATGTCACAAAAAGTCATGTTGTGCATTCGAGCATAGCTCTCAGATATGAACGAATGAGATGCTCCAGTATCGAAAAGAACAGATGCCGGATGGCAGTTAACAATAAGCGTACCAAGGACGATGTTAGGATCCTCATAAGCTTCCTCAGCAGAGACATAGTTGACATGACCACGTGCAGTGGGGATTGGCTTGACATAATTCACCTTGCCGGTTGGCTTACCACGGCCAACGGGTTTTCTTGGCTGGTTCTAAGGACACTCACGCATGTAGTGCCCCGGTTCTCCACACTTGAAGCATGTCACAGTGCCAGTGCGTGGAGCAAAGTTGGTAGGTGGTCCTCCATAAGTCTTGGCAGGTGCATACTATTGAGTTGGGCGAGGCGCCTCATAGGATGGCCTCGGTGTGTACTTGGGTGGCAGAGCAGTGTTAGGAACCCACACACGGCGCTTGTGAGAGCCAGAGCCAGATGAGGAACCAAAATCACGAGGATGCTTGCGGGTGGCTTCGAAATCAGTCTGGCCCGTCTCGGCACTGATAGCTTTGTTTACCAGCTTCTGGAAGGAGGTGCACTCGTGCAGTCGTAGATCTCGGCGGAGTTCGGGGCTGAGTCCCTTACGGAACCTCGCCTGCTTCTTGGCATTGGTGGACACTTCCTCAGGTGCATAGCATGCCAAGTTGCCAAACTCGCGACTATAGCCATCCACGGTTAACCGGCCCTGGGTGAAATTGCAGAATTCCTCCCGCTTGCGATCCATGAGACCTTCCGGAATGTGATGTACATAGAATGCCTCACTGAACTCAGCCCAAGTAGTGATTTGGCCAGCAGGACGCATAGCCTCAAAGTTCTCCCACCATAGACTGGCAGGGCCCTCAAGATGGTAGGCGGCGTAGATAACCTTGTCAGCTTCGGCCACACGGGCAGAGTGTAGCTTGTGGGTGATACTACGAATCCAGACATCCGCATCCAGAGGTACGGTGGAGTGATGGAACTTCGGTGGGCACATCTTGATAAAGTCGATGATTGACACCACGTCATTCCTCTGACGAAACCTGGTGTTCTGCTCTATGCATTCCAGCAGATGGTTGGTCTCTCTCTTGTTTCGTTCTGCCTCGAGCATAACTTCAGCCAAGGAGGGTGGCTGGGGAAGATTCTCATCTCTAGCCCCACTAGCCTCACCCTGCTCCTGAGCAGCAGGAGTGCTGCGAGTGTTGACCATCCTAGGAAAACAAAACAACGGTTTAGACAAGGATGGCAAAAACTTGACATAGGAGTGCAGAATGTAATGGATGACACGGAATGCAGAGATGTTCATCCGTACGACATGGTAATATAGAAACTGCCATATATACACCAGTGGTCATACACACCATACATAGTTTAGTAAAAGCCAAGGCTAAAGTACAACTGCGGTGAAAGACGATACATCCCATCAGAGGCATTCCAAGCTCCTATAAATTATTTAACTACACCTCCGGAATTCAGTACTAGCTAAGTCATATTCCACAAGACGCACAGGACTATGGAAATACAACAACTACGATACTACTACTGCCACGATCTAGCTCAGACATTCCCGTAATAATCTTCATAAAGATTACCACCGTAGCCTGGAAGTGGAACAGATGGGTCTTGAAACTATCGAGCACTCGAAGGCTGTGGACCATAGGGACATGGATGTGGCCTCGGGCCTGATGCTGGTGGTAACCGACGCCCACGTGGAGGTGTAATACCCCTAACATCACGCCAATCCATACGATCAGGCAGACGAGTCCGCACGGGGTACAAATCCCGCATATCCAGATATCCGGCATGCACATCAGGTGCAAGACGTGTCAATGTAGTCCAGTGGGCGGCTCGAGTGTTATACAGCTCCATTCGGAGGGCACGGACCTCACGGTCCCTATCCTCCAGCATCTGGACAGTAGTCTGAAGGAGTGGCTCCTCATGAGCAGCATTAGTATACAGACCAGTGTGGTAGCCTTCCTCTCCGGGAAGTGAGGCTGGCATGTAACAGAACTCAGTGTTCAGCAACAGGGCATGCCTAGCCCGGAGGATGGTCATCATCGAATAAACGGATCCTGCACTGCCATCTCGATAGTAACCCCGAGTCCATAAGACCAATGGATGGGGTCATTAGCTCCGGGATATGAGGGGTATATTCGGACTGTGCAGAAATACTAACTCTGATTCAAATCCCGGTACTGTTCCTCCATGGTGTACTCAGGATACCAGCGGTAACCGGTCTCAGTCAACACACGGACTAGCATGGCCGTGTGACCGGGCACATTAATGCACCGAGTCAAACGAACCACTTGGTGAGGTGTGCGGCCAAACATCTAAAACACGAGGTAATGCAAAGGCATTAGTGTTTCTGGAAGAAATCGGGCAGCATAACAACTGTAAATGCTCACAATTTTTTTTTGAGACATCATACAAATGATAGCATAGCCACTCAACAATATCATATCAAGGTTCCGGGTCCAACAAATCAACATACTAAAGGGGTAGAAACTGAACTGAGGCTTGAAACCAACAATCCTAGGAGCCTACGGATTAGTAACACGTGAACCTAGTAAGGATAAGAGGCCTAGTCCTAAATCCCCGTGGAAACAATAGACTGACTCAGATCAGAAGGGCATAAGGTAAAGGAGTAAAAAGAGCCTTACGTTCCCTTCCACAATCAATTCCCCTACATATAACTAAGAAATTTTTCTAGACTCAACATCGACCAGTTTGGCTTGAGAAACCTACAGGCAGTCCGGCTCTGATACCAGCGCTGTCAGGACCCCGATCCTAAGTCACACCGATCTAGCAGTAACACGTCATATCACTTTGCGGCCTCACGCACGGTATCCCCACGGGTGCCACCTTAACTGGCCCGGGACCGTTTGCGCATTTTGGCACACGTATATGACAGTGTCGCTAGCATCCATATGACAGAGAACCCGGGCCGACATAGCTAGTTATAAACCAAAAGTGGCACTAAATTATAGAGACATGCATCCATGACTCAGCAACGAACGTGTCGGTCATCAACGTATGAACCCAAGTCATAGCAAGCTACATGGACTTAAAGGAACAACGCGTGAAATTTCCCCTAAGGGACAGACACAGGAACGAAGAAGGACACATGCCGGCCAGCCTACGTGTTCTGAGCAGTAGCAAGCTACCAAGGCTCATTGGAAGCACTAGGAGGCATTTCCCTGTAAGATAGGCTACCAAAGGAAAACAACTAGGTGTCGGATCCCACACATACCAAGCATTTCAATCATACACACAATATGCTCAATATGTGCAAATACAACATTGCATCACAACAGAACTCTATGACTCAAAGTACTTCATTTAAGAGGCTCCAAGAGCCATACATAACATATCCATACAGGTAGGGGTCATATGACCCAACACTCAAGTCATACAGTCATACAAGCACAAGCGGAAGCTACATGTCTGAGTATAGACAACTTAGAAAATAAAACAGGCTTGGTGTAGCCTGACTATCTAAAAGGCCCTTCACAAGCTCCAGTTCTCCGTCTGGGTAGCAAGCTACTCGTCGACGTCAACGTCTATGTAGAACCCATCAGAAGGGGCAGGGTTCTCCTCTGCAATAATTATTAAGCAAACATGAGTACAAAGGTACTCAGCAAGTCTTACAACAGAACCTATCATACATGCAACATTATCAATAGGGGGGTAGTGGAGTTCATAGCAGAAAGCCAGCTTTGACTCTTCGCTAACCTATACTACAACTCTCAACAGATTGCAAGATATTACTACATACATGAGTCCTCTACTCACCACAGCAATACACCACCGTGGATTCTCTTCCGTCATCCTACGAAAGGGCCATCCATGGCACTCACACTTGTCTTGAGGCTTTTAGTAGTATCCATCAACTTGTCTATGAACTGTAAGAGTAACCAAGTAGTCCGTACCGCGAACAACGGCTATTCGAATAGATTGATAACCCTGCATGGGTGTACTTCCTCATGTTTTCACCACTTAGCGTCTGCACACGACATGTGCTCGGCAGACTTCAAGCGAAAGCCGACATGGGTGTAGACCACGACCTAACCAACCACTCAAGTCTCTCGTCCAGGTTTATCGCCTATTTGGATTCCAACCGTGGGGAGATCCGGCCGGGGTGTCGCTCACAGCCCCAAACGATGTGTACAGGGTTCCCGAGTCACCAAACGGGCGCTCGGTACACCTGGCCACGTACCTGTCGCATCACAGCCCACCCCGAGGGTCAGCGCTGTGCACGACCACCAGTAAACTACAAACACCAGAAACTAGTTGCAACTCCTGGACAGAGAACATGGGTAGTCAATAAGTCGAGCGGGGTCATATTTCAGGGCCCAATGTGTGGTAGTAGCTATAACTTGAACCACACATACAGATCTCAGGTCCTATGGTCGGCTCCAATGAAACAACCCACCACGTACTCCTACATGGCCTTTCATCGAAACCTTTACCAAACATGTTCCACACTTCCCTCTCTTTACCGAGTATGATCATTTCACTCTGATCCATCACCCAGATGAACCAAACCTGACACAACTCTAAGTATAGCAGGCAACATAAACAAATAGCATGGTGGATCACACATCACATGGCTCAATCAACTCCTACACATGCTAGTGGGTTTCAACTATTTACTATGGCAATGACAGGTCATGCAAGGGAATAGGGTTCAACTACCGTAGCAAGTAGTAGTTCACACGCTGTTGCGTTAATGCAGTAAAAGAGAGCAGGAGCGAGAAGATGGGTTTGTATCGGAATGATCAATGATTGCTTGCCTGACAGAGTGGTTGTCGGGTACTGCTCTTCAGTTGGATACGCATAAGTATCCTCGGGAGCAAGACCTAACACTGAGGATTACGGCGATACAATCAATAAGCAAACAAATGCAACAATATGATGCATGCTCATGACATGGCAAGATGCATGTGTTTTGGGCTAATGCAACTATAAACAGAAGGGTTTGAGCCCATTTGAATCAAAGATTCAAATTGAAACTCAAACTATTATTTAATTAAGTGCAATATCATGTTTTAAAGTAATAAGCAAGGTTAACTTGCTCAAACATGCATGAAACCAGTGCCATTGGAAAGATTGGATTTTTCTGATCAATTTTCATATATAAATCTTTTCCATCTGAGCTACTGTTGAATTTATATGATTTTTTGAAGTTTAAAGCATTTTCTGGAATTTCCTGATTTGTTTTTAAATCAAATAATCCCAGAAAATCCTTTACTGCGTCAGCATGACATCATGCTGACGTCAGCCAGTCAACATGGCATCCAGGTCAAACCTGACCAGTTGGTCCCGCTGGTCAGTCTCTCAGCACTAACTAAAAAGAGATTAACACTAAACTAAAAGTTAACAGGGGATGGGCCCCACATGTCAGTGGCTCACTAAACTAATGACAACAATTAGTACTTAACTTAAAACCTAAAATGAAATTAGTCAACGGCCAGCCCCACACGTCAGTGACACAGGGGGGGTCCAGGCGTGGTCAAACAGGTCAACCACACCGGCGTCTCGCCGCCGGCGAGAGCCAGGACGGCGGCGCGGCTCGGAAACTGTGTTCCGATGACCAAATTAGCGGCGGAGGGCACCTACAGAGTGCTAGAGGAGTCGCGCATCCAACAGGATAGGCCGGAGCAGCTGGGGTGGCCTCTAACGACGGTGGCGACCTCAACGGCGGTGGCCGGAGCTCGGGTGCCGATGCAGACTACGGCACAGGGCACCGGAGGTCCAACAGTTGGTTCCTACGGGTGCTACGAGCGCTCAGGAAGACGACGGGCATGTGCACGGAGCAAAATGGGCACCGGAGCCTCGTCGACGGCGGGCTTGTGCGGCAGCGTGCTACGGCGAGCAAGGGAGCGGCATCTACGACGAGCAAACGGAGCGGGGAGGAGAGGGGTTCGACTCAGGAGCTCACAGGGAGGCGGATGAGATGCTCAGCGGGCTCGGGGAAGCGTCGAGGCGGGTGCATGGTCGCCGGCGATCTCCACGGCCGTAGGTTGAAGACGGCGACGGTGAGGGTGAAGCAGGGCTTCTGGCGTCGTGTAGCTCGATGGGGAGCTTCGGGGCAATGCGGTGGAGCTTCTGGGCTAAACAGCTGGGCGAGAGAGGCACGATGGCTACGGCGAACGGCGTCGATGGCGACGGTGGCGCTCGGCCGCGAGGCGTGGAGCGAGGGAGACGAGACAGGGAGAGAGGGGAGCGGTCGAGGGGGTCAAGGGGGTCTGCGTGGCGTCGTCCGGTTCAATCCAAGGCGTCGAAGTGGCCAGCCAGGCAGGCAGGAGGTGGCCAGCGCCTCGGCGGCGCTCGCCACCGAGCTGCTTCGTGCGCTGGCACGGCGAAGAAGATGGGGATGCCCCTGGTGGGCTGGGCCCTCTGGGCCAGGCAGGTAGGTGGCTCAGGTAAGTCTGCTACTTCCTATTTTTTTCTATTTTACTTTCTATTTCATTTCTTTTGCAAATTTGTTGAATTAATAAAAATGCCAGAACATTTTTATAACTCATAGAACTAGTCATGCCCACTGTATATAATATGAACAGTATGGAACATTTTAGTTTATGATTATTTGGGCACATAAAATATTTTATAGCATTTAAATGCCCAAATGCAAATACCATATGAATTATTCCGGAGACCTTGGATGTCCTAGAAAATTGTGCACCATTTATGGCAGAGGTTTAAGACCAAGGCAGAAATGATGAACATTTTTGAAGGGCATTTTGGGTACATTGGTAAAGATTTTACCAAACCCTAGTTGTTAGAAGAGGGGTGATGGGGTTTCTGCCACTCCCATTTCAAGTTTCTTTGGAAAGTAAACATAATGCACACTCTAGCTAGTCCTAATGCAAGCACTGACTAGGGATGTGACACCCAAGGGTTGCTCTTAGTCGACCCCGCGCTACTGCTTTCAGTCACCCGCGGAAGGAATGTGAACCATTTAGAAATTTGGCTTCATTAATTAGAATGCAACCTTATGGAGCTAATTACGCGGGGGTGTATTCCTTACCAGAACAAGCTCAAGCGCCCTGGTCTTCGGATCCGTGGTAAGCTCCTTTTTTTCCGGGTCCTGACAAAGTTCCTGGTCTGTTTGTCACCGTATTTATCGAAGAGGGGCAGTAGGCCTTGCTCGGCACGGTCCACCTCCTCCTTTTCCCATATAGGCTCCGCCACTCTGTAACCGCCGGGACCGAGTGTGTGTTCCCCTAAGTTCAGCTCCCGCATTTCTTTCCCCCACTCACTTGATTCGGATTTTGCGGTGCTCGAGCAATTGATCTTGAAATCGTTGTAGTCATCTTCGGTGATCGAAGGATTTTTCTCCTTGATCTTCTCATCACTCTCAACTTTCTCGATCATTCTCTTCACCGTGCTTTTCCAAGTAGATAGGGCCTTGCTCATCTTCATGAGGGCAGCATTGTTCACTTTATTCCCTTTGAGGCTTGTGTTTTCAAATTCAGCGGGGAACTTATATCGTTCGTGCAGCTTCGTGAAGAGGAGATTGCGCAAATTCCCTCGGTCAGGATGCCTCAGGTTCTCGGTGTTGATCGAGACGGTGCTCCGGAGAATGCACCCGAGCTGAAGCGAGTACCCCTTGACTATTCGTTCAGGCGCCATTGGATTCCCGTCGGAGTCCACTTCAGTAACTTCCTCCTTGAGGGTGCGAAGCACGGTCGGGCGCCGGTCCTTCCGTTGCCTCTTCGGTTGGCTGCCATCTATGCGTGCGCCGCCATCATCAGTGGTGGCATCCTCGGCGGCACCATCAGTGGTGGCATCCTCGACGGCACCATCAGTGGGGTCATCCTCGGTGGTACCATCAGTGGTCTCAGGATCGGTGGGGAAGGCGGCGTCCTCATACAAGTGAGGTTGTTCCTCCATCTCCTGGGACAGCTCCCAGAATGCCTTGCCGCCCGAACCCCCGGCCTCATCGTTGTTGGCCATGTTTCTCTCTAAATAGGAAAAAAGTTTGGTCAAAAAGTTGGTTATTGTCAAGGAACAAGATCATGGTCTCATCATTTAGGGTTTGTCGCCACCGAGGCATCCTAAAAGCTAAGCTTTTATCATTGAGGGTTTTTCGACGCCGAGGCACCCTAAAAGCCTAAGCTTTCATCATTTAGGTTTTTATCGACACCGAGGCACCCTAAAAGCCAAGATTTTATAATTTATGGTTTGTCGACACCGAGCCACCCTAAAAGCTAAGCTGGGAAGGAGAATTCTAAGTTGGGCCTAATCACTTGGCTCTATTGCCGCCTATGGTTTAATGCAGCTAGAATAAAGGGGCACTCGATCCTACTTAGTTAACTACTAAGATACCCCGGCCCATGCATTAGTCGCAAGTACCCCATATGTCCTATTTTTAGCAAAGTCATGCTAAAATTCACGGAAAATTTCAGCATGACCTTTGCTGAAAATAGGACATATGGAGTACCGGAATTTGCCGGAACGGAAGTTAATCGACATTCCAGCAAACTCAAGGGCCTCTCGGGTGGACAAGGCAAAAAAGGCCTCCATCACAACATGGAAAATACATTGGCATGTGAAGAGGTGAAACAATATATGCATCTCCAAGCAGTATCATTCAACATTTTGGACAAACCACTACAAGCAATACTGGATCAGATACAAGAAGAATATGAGAAAATGCAGACAAATACTAACAGATTGAGGTGTTTAACTTGTGGTGCTCTCTGTGCTATTAACATTTCAAGTCAAAACCTTTTCTGGTTAGTAAGTGTTTCTTGAGCATATGTATGTAGTAAGTGTTTTTGCTCTCAGGGTTATTTACTAGCAGTACTAGCAGTTTTTTTTCTTCTTCATTAACTGTACTAGCAGTTTTTTTTCTTCTTCATTAACTGTATTAGCTATTTACTAGCAGTACTAGCACTTGGATCATATGCTAATGCTACATTGATACATCATCATGCTGGGTAATATTAAATAAACATTGGCCATACCAGAATTTCAGTAACTACGACCTGTAAAAAGACCTAATGACAAATCCAGTCAAATTAAGCCCATAGGAAGAGTTGATTAATTCAGTAAGCTAGTATCACCACTTATTCTAATAAGTGGCGCAGGAAGTAAAATTCACTCACTATTGCTCGGACGCACACTAGTATCATGCGTTCATTATGTAGAGCTCCAACATACATGTGTACATTCTGCAGATCGGGGGGTATGTTACTGCATGTACCTTTTCTGTCGAGGGTGCTCCACTGGGGACTCCACAGCCGTGATGCAATGGCGGCTGTCCTCCCGGCTGATGCTGAGCGGACTGTAGGAGGCGGCTCTACAATGTTATGGGAGAAATTGTTAGAATATACTACCAAATCACAGCATAACCCTACCAAGAGAACAATGATGTAAACAGCACAACACATGAAAACAGAGTTTACTTACTCTGGTAACCGGAAAACTGGCTCAAAGCTGTCAAACCACAGCACAAATCTGCACACAAAAACATGAAGTAAGTCAGGCAACAATAGTATAAGTGGCAGTACAAAAGTAATATACTCTACAAGTAATAAGTAAACTAACAAAGCGAGAGTTTGACAAATAACTTGAAATCAACGAAGAAGGGCACAAAAAAGTTACCCTCCATGGAAACAGAGGTGATAAGCAACAAGTCACAAAAGAAGAGCAATGCTGGCACTACATCCTCATGAAATGTACCCAAATATATTAGCAATCAAACAGAATGCACATCATAAACCCTACTCAACCCTTCCATCTCTACCAATATGGAAGGACTCCACTCAGAGCACAATTAATAAAACAGTACAAGCGTGGTAGGTAACATAGTATACATCATTTGTAGTGTTGGAACCCAAATTGTCCCGAATATACACATAAACAAGTGAAGTAAGCCATCTAGCAACTATTTAAGTGTAGGAAGATATGAACCGTTCTTAAAATAAGTTTGCAGGAAGATCAAATCCACAAGGGACAGTCACACACACACACACACAATAAAATTACATGCCTTGAGGGGGAATTACATGCCTGAAGAGTTCCGTTTATTAAATTGAGCAAGATAACAAATAGGAAGAACAGACATACATGCAAGGGGGAATTGCTAAAGACATGAGTGTGCACATATCAACAGTTCTACTAATCCATGTTAACAATTCATACACCGACAACATATGTTTTTGTCACATGATACTACAGTTGCAATCTAATAATAAGGCATGTAGGCACAGCCGTGGACAACAAAATGTGGCTGACAAGTTTCTGAAGCATTCAACAGCATCGACCAACCCATCACCACCATGAATCAACTGTTAACTCTACGAATCGATGATGATGCCAAATTACACTAAAAATGGGTACACTACTGGACATGCCAAAATTAGATTGTGCAATTTCTATGGCACTATGCAATTGGCACACCGAGCAAAATCTGAGGATGCACTAAACTGACCATCACTGCACAAAAAACTATCAGCACAGATGGAGCAGAGAAAACCGGCATCCAATAGGACATGCAATCAATTCATAACACAATCATATGTACAGTTTGTTCATGCTCTTGTTCAGAGTACTAGTGACTGCCTGAACCCAAAACAGAGCATCACATCAAAGAACTTCACCAGGAGCCATGGCGCATCACACACATACATATCCTACCATCCCGAGATCTCAACTCTCACGGGAAAAAAGAAAGAAAGCAAGCAAGAAGAGATCCGGAGGAGGGAGGATGGCGAGCGGGCGTTACCCTGAGGCGCTCGGAGAGGACGGAGGGCGTGATCTGCTAGTACTTGGGCACCTCGGTGAGCAGCTTGTCGTAGGTGGCCTGGTCGAAGAGCATCACGTTGTTCACCTTCTCCTTTTGCTTGCCGAGTAGGGTCGCTGGCGAGGTGGGAGGTGGAGCACGGCGGCGACGGGGGGAGGGAGAAGGGGATTGCGGGAGGAGGAGGAGGAACCCCGTCGGGGAGGGGGGCGGCGGCGTCAGGGGCGCGGGGGCGGCGACGTCGGGGCAGCGGCGTCGTGAGAGGAGAGGGGAAGGGGATCGAGGGCGAGGGCGAGGGAGAGACAGGGAATAGGGCCGGGGACGAAATATGGATGGGGCATCAATACTAATGGCGCACCCCCCCTGGTGCGCCATTAGTATTTTTTTATGATTTCTGTTCCAGCCAACAGGTTATCTTCCACCAAACCGCTTCCACATCAAATCCCCTCTACTAGCTCGACTGGTCAGCACCCAGTTCTCACACCAGGAGGTCCTGGGTTCGATTCCCAGGCTCCACAATTTTTTTATGCATTTAAAATGTTGTTTGATACTTATTTGTGTTTAAATATTTTCAAACTTGTTTAAATCATAACAGTAATTTTTTTTATAAAAAAGTAATAATTTTTTAAAAAATATCATCAAATTTTCTATTTGAATATATTTATGAATATGAAAAATATCACCAACTTTATTATTTGAAAATATCATGAGTTCATGGGTCGGCGGCGGCGGCCGGTGGAGCGGGGGAGGGTGCGGGGGGTCGGCGACGGCGGTTGAGTAGGGGAGGGGTTCGGGGGGTCGGCGGCGGCGGCCGGTGGACCGGGGGGGTGCTCGGCAGCGAGGGGGACCGGATCTGGCGAGGTGGGATAGCGATCGAGATGGAGGGGTATCGAGATCGAGTGTCCATGAAATTTAAAAATATTCATGATAGTTCAAAAAGTGCCCATGAAATACAATCGAGAAATGAATGCTACGATTTAAATACAATCGATCTTAGCTAGCTATCTGTTCACAATCTTCTTGCCCTTCTTTTTCGCAAATGGAGTTCTTCTGTGGAACGGACGTCCTTTAGGTAGGGTGGTCCTGCTTCTTCTTGTGGTGTATGCAGCTACTTCATCATCGTCGTCATGTTCGATCCTCGGGTCGCCGTACTTGTAGAAGTCTTGCTCATTGGCTACTCCATCCATTCCGATGATCTTCCTTTTGCCTCTCCTCACGACAACACGACTGGGCTTTGACGGGTCGGTAATGAAGAAGCATTGGTCAAGTTGGGAAGCCAGTACCCATGGCTCATTTTTCGCGGTGACGTTTGCGCCCGCGGTCTTGGATTTGGCTTCGGGTATAACCATGGTGGTGAAATACCGGTCTTCTTTTAGGACGCTCTTGGCCCATCTGACACGGGACATCGGGACCTTCTCTCCAGCGTAGCTCAGCTCCCAGATCTCCTCGATCCTTCCGTAGTATATGTCCTTGTCATTACCGGTGTAGGATTCCATCGTTACCCCGGAGTTCTGATAACCATCGCTCTTCATGTCCTTGGCCTCGGTGTAGAATGTGTAGCCGTTGATATCGTACGCCTCATAGGTCATCACGTTGTGCTCGGCGCCCTGTGACAAGACGAATATGAGTTGTTCTTCCGCGGAAGAATCCTCATGTAAAGGGTACGACAGAAGCTTCTGCTTGAACCAACGCGTGAAACATGAGTTGTGCTCTTTGATTATATCTCCGTCCGTCCTCTGTTGGCCTCGGTCATTGTACGTCTTCTCAATAAAGGTTTTGTGCTCTACCACCCAAGGATCGACCACGTCTATGTGTTGTAGCGCGACTAGGTTTGCTCTTTCAAAGTCGGCGAGTCGACCCTCGAAGTCGACATGCATTTCGCGGCGACCCTCACGGTGACCCCATCCAGCGAGCCTACCGAGGTGCCTGTTGATGGGCAGACCAACGGGTTTCTCGATGCCTAGATAATTCGTGCAGTAGGAGATGCACTCTTCGGTCAGAAACCCCCTGGCTATGCTTCCCTCTGGACGTGACATGTTGCGAACGTATCCTTTGATGACACCATTCATCCTTTCGAACGACATCATGCTGTGCAGGAACGTCGGCCCGAGTTGGATGATATCGTCCACGATATGGACCAGCAGATGCACCATAACGTCGAAGAATGCGGGCGGGAAGTACATCTCAAGCTCGCATAGTATCACCATGATCTCTTCCTGTAGCCTTCTGAGTTGCCTCACGCCAACAGACTTCCGAGAGATGACGTCGAAAAAGTTGCATAGGCCAAATAGGGTTTCACGGACATGCGCGTCCATGATCCCACGGATTGCAACTGGAAGTATCTACGTCATCAGCATGTGACAGTCGTGAGACTTCATCCCGCTGAACTTTAGCTTCGCTGGGTCTAGGTATCTGCTTATCTTCCCCGCGTAACCGTAAGGAAGTTTTACTCCTACGAGGCAGGTGAAAAACTGCTCGATGTCCTCCTGACTTAGAGTGAAGCACGCGGGAAGGTACTCATTTCTGGTCCTCTTGGCCTTTTTGCCTTTGCAACGACTTTCCGTGTCCTGCTTCGCCTCATCATCATCATCATCATATATTGTGTGAAGCGCATGCCTGATGCCCATTGATTTCAAGTTTGCCCTTGCTTTCGGCCCATCTTTGGTCCTCTTTGGCATGTTGAGCAGGGTACCAAGCAGACTCTCGCACACGTTCTTCGTGATATGCATTACATCAAGGCTGTGAGGCACACGGTGGATCTTCTAGTACGGCAAGTCCCAGAAAACAGACCTCGTTTTCCATACCTTCAGCAGTGGCTCTGGCGCCTTTCGCTTCTTTCCTGGCTCTGGCGCCTTTTGCTTCTTTCCCGGCAGTGGGCAATCTTTCCAATTTTTCAACAGCTCGTCTATTTCCTCGCCGCTCCTCGTACGCGGGCGTCCTCGGGGTTCGGTTTCACCATCGAACAGATCCTTGTGTTTTCTCCATAGGTCATCGTCGCAAAGCCACCTTCGATGTCCCATGAACACGGTTTTCGAAGACCCGGGATCTCTATCTAGCTGGCGATACGTTTTGTCATCCATGCACCTGACGCATCCAGAAAATCTGTGGACCACCTGCCCTGCGACATATCCGTAACCGAGATAGTCGTGCACCGTCGTGAGCAGCGCGGCTCTCATAGGGAAATATTATTTCTCTGCGGCGTCCCACGTATTGGCTGGCATTTTCCACAACGTGTCAAGCTCCTCTTTCAACAGCCCCAAATACAGATTGATGTCGTTCCCTGGTTGTTTCGGTCCTTCAATTAGCATACTCATGTGAATGTACTTCCTCTTCATGCACAACCAGGGGGAAGGTTGTACATCCACACGAACACATGCCAGGTGCTATGTGTGCTTCTCTGGCTGCCAAACGGATTGACTCTATCGGTGCTCGCGCCCAGCATGATGTTCCTTGGATCGTTCCCAAATTCTAGGTCTTCGAAGTTCAACGCTTGCCACTGGCTCGCATCCTTAGGGTGACTCAGCATCTTCTCTTTTTTATCTATCTCCGGATCATTTGCGTCATCTTCTCGCTTCTTCTCCTCCCTATCCGCGTGCCAACGCAGGAGCTTTGCTATCTTAGGGTCCGCGAAATACCGCTGCAGACGAGGAGTGATCGGAAAGTACCACACCACTTTTCGAGGAGCTTTCTTCCTCTTCTTGTATCGAGTGACGCCGCACACCGGACATATGGTAGACTCCGCGTGCTCGTCCCGATAAATGATGCAATTGTTCATGCACACATGGTATTTCACGTGCGGTAAATCTAGAGGACACACGATTTTCTTCGCCTCCTCGAAACTGGTCGGGCACTTGTTCCCCTTGGGAAGACGTTCGTGTCAGAATGACATGTTCTCGTCGAAGCATGCGTCGGTCATTTTGTGTTTTACCTTCATCTCCAGAGCCATGAGCGTTACTTTCAGGCGGGTATCCTCGGGCCTGCATCCTTCATACAATGGAGTAACCGCGTCTAACTCAAGTTGATCCATCTTGGCTTTCTCTCGGGCGGCAGCTCTTGCGATACACGTCTGCTTGAGAAGCAGCTCTTGAATATGAGGGTCCTGCGCCCAGCCCATCGATGGTCCAGCGTCGTCTGCTTCGCCGGCATCATCATCTTCATGATCATGCCCGTCGTCTGCTCCGGCATCTTCCTCATCATCATGTCCTACATCTTCTAGATGATGACTATGTACAGCATCACCGTCGTGATCATCTCCTGGGGATTCTTCGTCTTCTCGCCCGCCCGAGCCACGGTGGTTGTCTGGCTGCCCTTCCTCATTTCTTGCCCGGCCCCCATGGACGACTTCGTAGTCATCTTCATCACCTTGCCACCGATAGCCATCCATGAAACCACGCAAGAGCAGGTGGTCCCGCACCTGCCCGAAATCCGGGTCCCCAATAAGGCTCTTCAGCTTGCATCTTCGACACGGACATCTTATCTCCGTCTCGTTCTTTTGAAGCATCTCGGCCTTCGCGGACCTCAAAAACCTATTCACGATGCCTTCGGTCATCGTGCGGACCATGGTCGCCTGCGGGGTAGAGCAAAACGATATTTTAGAACCAAGAAAAAATTTGGCATGACTTTCCCTAAAAATAGGACCAAAAAGAATGCTTAATGCCAAAATTCTCGCCGAAACGGAAATGAATCAACATTCTGGGAAAAAATTGGCAACTATCGCATTTCAAATACCGGTACACCTCCAAACACAAACACATATGCAACACCACGAACATACATATATCTAGCTAGGGCATAAAAAGTGCATGTGCACATTGTTGTAGGGAGAACAACATAAATATAACTTCCCCCCTTACTTACCTATCAAAACAAGGTAATTTAACCACTTAATTTGAATGAATCTATGCTGGAAATGAGGTGAAAAAGAGGAGGCATCCGAGACAAGGAGGAGGTGGAGATAATGAAGTGGGGAGAAAGTGAGTGTGGGTAGGAGAGGTTGTCCAAAATATCTTGTTGCTGCCCACTTACTAATGGCGTACCAACTCTAAATGCGCCATTAGTAATCCAGGTTACTAATGGCGCACCTTCTGGTGGTGCGCCATTAGTAGTTTTGCAAAAAAAAAAATACTAATGACGCACTGTTCCACAGTGCGCCATTACTAGTTTAAACTAGTAATGGCGCACTATGGAACAGTGCGCCATTAGTAGTTTTGCAAAAAAAAGAATAAAAAAATCAACATTAGTGGCGCACTTTCCGACAGTTGCGCCATTACTAGTTACAACTAGTAATGACGCACTGTGTCTGGATGCGCCATTAGTATGTTTGGACAGGCGCACTAGTTCAAAAAAAATTGATACTAATGGCGCACCCTGGGCCAGGTGCGCCATTAGTAGTTTCAACTCTAATGGCGTATCAGAAGGTGGTGCGCCATTAGTATATACTAATGGCGCACCGCTTGTCCGGTGCGCCATTAGTATCAATCCCATCTATAGCCCTTTTTCTAGTAGTGTATCCTTGCAAGGTTCAAGATATTGCATCTCTATTCTAAGGAAACACGTCATATGCCACTCCAAGATCTTGTTTCCTTTCTATAGATCAACTCCAATAGGCCATTAACTTCCATCAATCACCACATAATCCAACAATTCTACAAATCTGATGTCTACGGTGTTTCACAAGGTCTCAAGTCCCTATAATACCCAAATACTTGGAAGGGCTATGCATTACGATAGTATGTCCACCAAATTCCCAGCATCCGGGTCAAGTAAACTCCAAGGTCATGATTATATAGATCCCTAAATCAACTCCGACAAATAATCCAATCTCCTAGTTTATTGTCCACTGAGAAACATGGAATCATGATCGGGATCATCAGTCTAAACCCAATTTACTCTGAACCATGCAGACATATCTAGCATCTATACCCAACCAGAATCACCTACTTAAATCCAAATGTCATGTCCAACGAGAATTCCTACATGCTTCCCCAAATTCATTATCGTCTATCTCCCATCAATATCATCTGATCAAGTCAAATCCATATACTTCCAAGAATTTCATCTTGCGATCACAATTTCCCTGCAAATCCATTTTACTCCAGGGTGATGAAAGTTACACTACTCTATTAATCATGATCCCACCAACATGAAAACCTCACAATCCATCAAGGCCTCAGATAATTATCGCAGTCACCGATATAAAGTCACCAAATCATCTGTCCTATATCCTCAGATTGGTCTACCTATGGCATTGTTAGTTCTTGTGCTATACTAGGATGAAGATGTGCCCACTCACTGTGTCCACTAGTTCCATTACGAACCCAGTTGTGTGCAAGGTTACAAAGGCTTAACTGGTTCTCTTGTAATTCTATGGGATAAGCACATGGTTAAGGATTCAGGCTGGAGTATCTCGTGAAGTCTGAAAGGGTCTAGGAATGGGTTTTTAGTCTAGAGGGGTAAACATAACTTCACGGGGTTGCACTTGGTCGTGGAGGTTGTAGCAGAAGTCTTCATTGTTAGTTGGTTGCCGAGTTGGAATCCTTGGTACTTCTTGTCTTGCTGGTCTTCAGTTGAGGAGATAGAAGAGAGGAAAAATTAGCATAAAGGAGGGAAATGCCTAAAGGGGGTTCTATAGTGCAAGGTGCAAACAAACAGGTGCAAAAAGGACGAAACAAAGGAAACAAGGCAAGGAAGATGATATAGCCATGTACATGTTGCCTAGGGCAAAAGTGCGACTTATATCAAAACACAAACACATAAAAATCAAGCAACACACAATCATGGTTCTATTCGAACCATCATACGGACTCGACTGCGCATAGGGGGTACACGACTCATCCTACCCTAGGGGTCCTCCGACTAGTAGTCGCGCCTTGTGCCTCGTGCAGTCTTCTGAGTTTCCTCAGGTGTTGCTATGTCCCTTGTAGTTGTTTGATGAACGATCCGGGTTGAGCCTGAACAATCTTCAACGAATTCTCGCCTGATGAGATGATGTGGTGATGGTGTCTCCTTGTAGCTGGCATTGACTTGGTCTTCTCTTGTCTCTTTAATCATGACGATCCCTTGTGCCTTCTGGGGCATCAAGGGTACCAGGTAGGCAATCCTTTATGCAATGGTATTAACAAGGCATAGTAGAGGTTCAACATGTCAGTTACGTTGATGATAACATCGACACCAAGAGCGGGGGACGAAGAGAACCGTTTTCCTGCTCACTATAGTGAGGCGGACCAAATGGCGAGGTCCTCATCCATCGGCGGTTGCCGATACAACAACGGTAGTGACAGGATTACTCTATTAGCGATGTATATCATGATCTTGCATAACTTATGTCATGTTCATCGTAGGCCAAGGTTGCATCATTTTGGGGCACCGTCAAGGGTGTCACCATCTTCTGGGTCTACGTGTCCTCATTCCTCGAGGATGTATCTCCTGTTGGCATCGTCTTATTGTTGTGTCGCCAATCTTGTGTTCAGAAGAGGTGGGTGAGTGTTTGGCAAGGTGTACTCCTTCTAGATTATCCATGAGGATTGCAAGGAAATCCAGTGGTCTGGGGCATAAGGGTTCTAGCGACCAAAAGTTTCGAAGGGGAAGAGATCAAGTATAGCCTAGTTTTTGAAAAACTGAGAAGGGAAGAGAAGTATAGATAGTTATCAAAACTAGTAATAGTTTTGAAAATAATTTTACTCTAACTAACGACCATGCAAACTAAGGCTTCCTACAGTCAGGATGGCTCTGATACCAGCTCTGTGGGGACCCCAACTCATAAGTCGTGATCACCGAATTCATGTGTACAGTGATCCCACAGATCAATGCTCACTTAACACACAGAAGCTGAATAACAAGAGTCTTACATCCATACATACCGTATTACACAAATAGGACCATTATGGTCAAGTCTTGAGTATATCATTGCAGCGGAAATCTTTAATAACAACTTAGACCCATGCCATCTGCCTTAACCCTACAGGCATTCTGACTAGGAAGCATCCTAGCTCGCATGTTCGTCACCAACAGTTCTTTAACATATCCTGTTCTTTCATGCCTGGCCAATAAAATAACCAGTGGCAAGCCAATGAGTACTTTGAATGTACTCGCAAGCAACCCAAGTGTGATGACAGAATAATTATGCATGGCTCTACTACTAAATTGGCAGTTTTGTGGAAAGCTAGTTTTTCATATGCAAGTATGATCAACATATAACATGGGCATGCATGCGTCTGCAACAGGTATCAGGAGGTTACAGACATCGACATCGTGAAAGAGTCATGAACAACTCTTGCTCACGCTCATCGTGACTTTCTCACAATAACATCAATAGATTTACCCAAACCGTGTTGTTTTCCAGAAACTTACGGACATAGTCTAAGCAGCACCACCCAACTGTCCTTGACCGTGGACACGACTATTCGAATAGTTTGACACTCTGCAGAGGTTACTACTATATCCTTAAGTTATTTCCTTTCTCGTTAAAGGGTGATGCTAAGACATGGTTTAATTCTCTTGATCCTGGTTGTGTGCCAAGTCCCCAGGATATGATGTATTACTTCTCTGCTAAATATGTTCCTGCTCATAAGAAACAAGCTGCCTTACGGGAAATATATAACTTTGTGTAAATTGAAGAAGAGAGTCTCCCACAAGCTTGGGAGGCTTCTCCAATTACTTAATGCTTCGCCTGATCATCCTCTCGAGATGAACGATATACTTGATGTCTTTTATAATGGACTAATCGATGCTTCCAGAGACCACCTGGATAGTTGTGCTGGTTGTGTTTTCAGGGAAAGAACATTTGATCAAGCGGAATTACTATTGAATAATATGCTGGCCAATGAAAATAATTGGACACTTCCTGAACCAGCCCCTAAGCCAACTCCGAAGAAAAGAGGTGTTCTATTTCTCAGTCCTGAAGATATGCAAGAGGCAAAGAAATCTATGAAAGAAAAAGGTATTAAACCTGAAGATGTTAAGAATTTACCACCTATTGAAGAAATACATGGTCTTGATAACCCAAGATAGGTAGCAACGGTAAATTCTCTTTATAGATTTGATGGAGGTGATATTCCTCGTTATAAGTCTGCTAGCCGATGCTTAGATGAGCTTGACAATTTTATTGTGAAACACAAAAACTTCAATGCTTATGTTGGTAGACAATTGCAAGATAGTGCTTATATGATTGAACGCTTGAGTGATTATCTATCTAGAGTTAAAGGTGAAATGAAACTTATTAGTATACATGCTTCCATGGTCACCACTCAGGTAGAACAAGTACTTAAGGCTCAAAATGATTTGATCAATGAATTAAATAGTAAGAATAATGATAATGCCATTAGAGTTGTGACTATAGGTGGTAGAATGACTCAGGAACCTCTCTATCCTGAAGGCCACCCTAAGAGAATTGAGCAAGATTCTCAGAAAGCTAATTTAGATGCACCTAGTTCTTCTAAGAAGAAGAAAAAGAAAAATGATAGGACTTTGCATGCTTCAAGTGAACCTATAGCTGACACACTGGAGAATCCTAGTGATATATCTGTTTCTGATGCTGAGACACAATCTGGTAATGAACATGAACCTAGTGATAATATTAATGATGATGTTCATGATGATGCTCAACCTAGCAATGATAATGATGTAGATATTGAACCCGTTTTTGATCTTGATAACCCACAACCAAAGAATCAACGTTATGATAAAAAATACTTTGTTGCTAGGAAGCACGGTAGAGAAAGAGAACCATGGGTTCAGAAACCCATGCCTTTTCCTCTGAAACCATCCAAGAAAAAGGATGATGAGGATTTTGAGAGCTTTGCTGAAATGAGTAGACCTATCTTTTTGCGTATGCGTTTGACTGATGTGCTTAAAACAAATCCTTATGCTAAGTATATGAAGGATATTATTAACAATAAAAGAAAGATACCTGGAGTAGAAATTTCCACCATGCTTGCCAATTACACTTTTAAAGGTGGAATACCTAAGAAACTAGGAGATCCGGGAGTACCTACTATACCTTGCTCCATTAAAGGAAACTATTTTAAAACTGCTTTATGTGATCTTGGAGCCGGTGTTAGTGTTATGCCTCTCTCTTTATATTGTAGACTTGACTTGAGTAAGTTGACACCTACTGAAATATCCTTGCAAATGGCTGATAAATCAACTGCTATACCTGTCGGTATTTGTGAGGATGTGTCTGTTGTAGTTACAAATGTTACTATTCTAACGGACTTTGTTATCCTTGATATTCCTGAGGATGATAGTATGTCTATTATCCTTGGTAGAGCTTTTCGAATACTACAGGGGCTGTTATTGATTGCAACAAAGGCAATGTCACTTTTCATGTCAATGGTAATGAGCATACGGTACACTTTCCGAGGAAACAACCTCAGGTCCACAGTATCAATTATATTGGAAAATTTTCAACTATTACTATTGGAGGTTTTGACTTTCCTCTTCCTACTATCAAGAAGACATATGACATTCTTATTGTTGGGGACATACATATCCCCATTGAGGTAACCTAGTGTTATTCGAAAATTCTCCGGTTTCATGCTATTCGGAAAGACTTTATTAACAAGACCTGATCAACCTTGTTAATGGATTCCTTTTGATGAGCATGGGATAGGTGAATCTAGATAGCACAACCTTCTGTATTCCCCTTTTACTTTCTGTTAATTAGGATAAATAAAACAAAAATAGTATTTTTTGTCTGTTTCCAGACTTATCCGTGCATTAAAAAAATACCCCGAAAATAAAATTTCTCCAAATGCCCTAAAAATGAAATATGATTTTTTCTGGAATATTTTAGAAAATATGGCACAGAACACACAGTGAGGGGAGCCAACACCTGTCCACGAGGGTCCAGGGCGCGCCCCCTGCCTCGTGTGCCCAACGTGGCCCCCTCCACTTATTCCTGCACCCACACTCTTCATCTGCCTCCCAAAAAAACCACCAACCAGCTCAAACCCGAGTTCTAACTCATCTTGCTGCCATTTTCGATCTCCTTGCTCAAAGCACCATTCACCAAACTTTTTGGGGAGATTGTTCCTTGGTATGTGGCTCCTCCATTGGTCCAATTATTTTTTGTTCTAGTGCATTATTTATTGCAAATTTTTGCTGCTGTGGTGACCTTGTTCTTGAGCTTGCATGTCAAATTTCTTGGTTCCAAGTTGTTCTAATGCATGATATAGTCTCTAGGCACTAGTAGGAGTTGTTGCTATCAATCTTGTTGAGTTTGCTTAACTTTTATTTTGAGTTACTAAAAATTTCAGAAAATTTCAGAAAAATGCATAGGAGAAACTTCCAAGGTGGTTCTTCAAGGAATCAAGAACCGAGGCAAGCGTTTCATGAGCCGGACGATGAACTACCAAGGGATGCTGACGTGTGGCCTTGTGAATGGCCGTCAGATGACTTTATGGATCAGGTTGGCATCAAGGATGAATTTTACGCATATGTGCGCAACGCTGACCTCGAGGGCTTCATACAAGATAAGTGCCCTCAATACCGTGGCTTAACTGACACCTTTGTGAGAAGGTTTAAATTTTCATCTTCACGTAATTCTCACACTGTCCTGTTTGACCTGTATGATAAATCTTACACCATGGACTTAGAGGATTTTAATGATGCTTGTAAGCTTCCACAGTGCGGCAGTATGGGTGATCCTCGCAAATCTAAATTTAGAGATTTCCTTGCTAGTATCACAGTGGGGGAATATAGAGAAATCACACGGGCTACCATAGGGAGCATCCATTTTCCTGCTATTCATTACTTTGTTCTCTTTATTGGTAGATGCATAAATGATAAAGATGAGGCTTGTCACATGTGTGTCCTAGATCTTAGTGTTCTCAAGAGTGCTGTACTAGGCGATAGACAATATAACTTGGGAGCCACTGGTGCATGTAGGCTACACCATAATGGTATGCATGGAGATTTATTTGGTGGGGTCTATGCCACTCGCATAGCCCGCCGTCTTGGTGTGCCTGTGCATGAGAATGATGAACCCTTACCTCCTGCTCATTTGGACTTCCATGCTATGACTTGTCACCGGTTTATAGAGAGGGATGATCAATCCCTCAAATATCGACTAATCTTTAACATGCATCATGCCATCCCTATTGTTCTTCCTGCCCCTACTTTGTTTGACTTTCAGGCAAAACGTAGATACACCATAACCATGGAGGAGGCAAATGCGTATCATAATATGACGGAAGCAGCCCGCCTTCGAGCTGCAGCTCAGCGGGCAGTAGCTGCTGCATCTCAGTGCAACCCCAACTACGACTTTGGATATCCGTCAGGCCAATACTGGCCATAGACCAACTTAGGCCAAAGGCCTAAGCTTGGGGGAGTACGTGTTTCTCATATATTCATGTTCACACACTTATTCTAGTTGTCGGTGCTCACACTCTTTCATTGTACCATCCATGTTTAGTTTCATTTCTTTTTCTTAGTCTTTTTCTTGTGTGTTAGAAAAACCTTAAGAAAAACAAAAAATATTAATTGCAGCTTCTAGCTAGTTTACTTTCCTTGTAGTAGTAATTAAAAGAAAACCCAAAAAGATTTCACGTTCTTCTTTTGCTTGTTGGGAGCTTTCCCGTGTAAATAGTTTCTTTTCTTTCCTTTGGGGGTTAAGAATAGAAGACCATGATTGAAAATGCTTAGTGGCTCGCTTATGCTTTATTGTTGATTTAACCTTGAGCCATATTACCTTGTCTTCTCTCTTGTATTAAATGCTCGCAGATTCCAGCTTAGTCCAATGCACGTGCACTATTATTATTATCCTCACCGTTCATTCGTGTGAGTGAAAAGCAATAAGGATGATATATGATGAACTAATTGAGATGAGAAAAGTTGGTATGAACTCGACCTCTCTCGTTTTTGTAAATATGATAGTTCATCGTTCCTGATTCAGCTTGTTATGAATGAAACATGCTTGCAATGACAATTAGAGATCATAGCTGCTTATGCCATGCTTAATTAGCTGAGAGTTTATAATGGTCTATCTTGCGTGCCAACATGATATTAAAATGGTTGTGATGTAGTATGATGGGGTGGTATCCTCCTTTGAACGATTTAAGTGATCTGACTTGGCACATGTTCGCGCATGTAGTTGAAACAAATCAAGATAGCCTCCATGATATTTATGTTCATCGTGATTTATATCCTACTCATGCTTGCATTCATTGTTGATTAATTTTAATGCATGGTCATGACCGTTGTTGCTCTCTAGCTGGTCGCTTACCAGTCTCTTTCTAGCCTTCACCTGTACTAAGCGGGAATACTGCTTGTGCATCCACTTCCATAAACACCAAAGTTATTCCACATGAGTCCACCATACCTTCCTATATGCGGTATTTACCTGTCGTTCCAAGTAAATTTGTATGTGCCAAACTCTAAACCTTCAAATGAAATTCTGTTTTGTATGCTCGAACAGCTCATGTATCAACTAGGTTGTCTATATCTTCCATGCTAGGTGGGTTATTCTCACGATGAGTGGACTCCGCTCATCATTCATGAGAAAATGGCTGGTAACCGGGATGCCCAGTCCCGTGCTCAAATCATAATAATTAAACAAAACTCCTCCAGGGTTGTTGCTGGTTTGGACGGTACCCGTTGTTTCGGGCTAGCCATGGTGTGTGCTTGTTGGTGGTTGGGGGAGTATAAACTTTACCATTCTGTTTGGGAACCGCCTATAATGTGCGTAGCATGGGAGATATCGAGATTCTTGGTTTTTATGTTGACAATGAAAGTATAGCGCTCAAAATGTTATTCATCTCTATTTAAAAATCGAGCTATAGCACCTCTACAAATCCCTGCTTCCCTCTGCGAAGGGCCTATCTATTTATTTTTATGCAGAGTCATCATCCTCTTATAAAAGAGCACCAGTAGGAGAGAACCTCTGTCATTTGCATGTATTACTATTAATTTGCATTGAGTATGATCATGACTGGATCTCTTTTACCATGAATTACAATGTCTAGTCAGTCCTTGATCTTTAAAGGTGCTCTGCATTTATGTTTTGCGGTCTCAAAAAGGGCTAGCGAGATACCATCTTGTTATATCATATCATGATTGTTTGGAGAAAGTGTTGTCATCCGAGGTTTATTATTATTGCTCGCTAGTTGATTATGCCATTGATGTGAGTAGACTTAAGACCTGAAAGTTATTGTGAATGTGGTTAGTTCATGATCATTGCTGAAACCATGAATGTTGGCTAACATATTTACAACAACAAGAGCAAACAGAGTTTGTCAAAGTTTTTCTTTATCACTTTCAGTTTATCAACTAAATTGCTTGAGGAAAAGCAAAGGTTTAAGCTTGGGGGAGTTGATACGTCTCCAACGTATCTACTTTTCCAAATCATTTTTCCCTTGTTATGGACTCTAACTTGCATGATTTGAACGGAACTAACCCGGACTGCCGCTGTTTTCAGCATAATTGCCATGGTGTTGGTTTTGTGCGGGAATAAAAAGTTCTCGGAATGACCTGAAAATCAACGGAGAATTATTTTGGAAAATATAAAAAAATACCTGCAAAAAGATCCAGACTAGGGGGCCCAAACCCTGTCCACGAGGGTGGGGAGCGCGCCCCCCTAGGGCGCGCCCCCTGCCTCGTGGGCCCCCTAGTGCTCCACTGACGTATCCCCAGATCCTATATATTCACTTTCGGGGAGAAAAAAATCAGGGAGAAAGAATTATCGTGTTTTACGATACAGAGCCACCGCCAAGCCCTAATCTCTCTCGGGAGGGCATATTTGGAGTTCGTTCGGGGCTTCGAAGAGTGAAGATCATCGCCATCGTCATCATCAACTTCCTCCATCACCAATTCCATGATGCTCACCGCCGTGCGTGAGTAATTCCATCGTAGGCTCGCTGGACGGTGATGGGTTGGATGGGATCTACCATGTAATCGAGTTAGTTTTGTTGGGGTTTGATCCCTAGTATCCACTATGTTCCGAGATTGATGTTGCTATGACTTTGCTATGCTTAATGCTTGTCACTAGGGCCCGAGTGCCATGATTCCAGATCTGAACCTATTATGTTTTCATGAATATATGTGTGTTCTTGATCCTATCTTGCAAATCTATAGTCACCTACTATGTGTTATGATCCGGCAACACCGAAGTGACAATAATCGGGACCACTCCCGGCGATGATCGTAGATTAAGGAGTTCATGTATTCACTATGTGTTAATGCTTTGGTCCGGTACTCTATTAAAAGGAGGCCTTAATATGCCTCAGTTTCCAATAGGACCCCACTGCCATGGGAGGGTAGGACAAAAGATGTAATGCAAGTTCTTTTCCATAAGCACGTATGACTATATTCGAAATACATGCCTACATTGCATTGATGAACTGGAGCTAGTTCTGTGTCACCCTAGGTTATAACTTCTACATGATGAATTGCATCCGACATAATTTCCCATCACCGATACAATGCCTACGAGCTTTTCACATATTGCTTGTTGCTTATTTACTTTTCCGCTGCTACTATTACAAAAACTACAAAAACACTACCGTTACTTTTATTGCTGCTACCGCCACTATCATATTACTTTGCTACTAAACAATCTTGCTGCAGATACTAAGTTTCCAGGTGTGGTTGAATTGACAACTCAGCTGCTAATACTTAAGAGTATTCTTTGGCTCCCCTTGCGTCGAATCAATAAATTTGGGTTGAATACTTTACCCTCGAAAACTGTTGTGATCCCCTACACTTGTGGGTTATCAGTCCTTAGTTAATCTTCGCTTAATTCGTACCCCCTGTTTCGAGTTACAAATATTAGCAACCAAACCAATATCAAATACCCAGGTGCTACTACGAGCATTAGTAAGGTACACATCAATAACATGTATATCACATATACCTTTGTTCACTTTGCCATCCTTCTTATTCGCCAAATACTTGGGGCAGTTCCGCTTCCAATGTCCAGTCCCTTTGCAGTAGAAGCACTCAGTTTCAGGCTTGGCACCAAACTTGGGTTTCTTTGTGGGAGTAGCAACTGTCTTGCTATTCTTATTGAAGTTCCCCTTCTTTCCCTTGCCCTTTTTCTTGAAACTAGTGGTGTCGGGGATATTACTATCAGGTATAAACCGGCCAGGAGGGTCCGGATTATGTTGGCAAGGTTATATTATCAGAAGCCCAGTAGAGTATGTAACAGGAGGTTATAACCCACGGAGGTTTAGGGCCCATGTATAAGGCCCATGGTTTGTAAACCGTTGTACTATGTAACTTGGATTGTAAGATAGAAAGAGTAGAGACCGAGGCGGACACGTTTATGAGCCGGCCTCGGGACTCTGTAAACCGGATTGGGCGTCGCCTCCTGTATAAAGGGACAACCCAGTGACGGTTCAGGACAAGAAACAACAGCTCGAGACACAGGCAAAGCAGATTCGCTCCCTGGTCATCGAAGCACAAGCAATACCACACCAAACTAGAGGTAGGCTTTTACCTTCATCGAAGGGGCCGAACTAGTATAAACTCCCTATGTCCTTCGTCCGCTTTAACCCCTTTAAGCTAACCCAAGCGATGGCCCCACGACTAAGTCCTTTTGCTAGGACATCTGCCGTGCTAAATCCATGACAGTTGGCGCCCACCGTGGGGCTATCGCACGATGGTTTCGAGTTCTTGAAGGGCAGCTTTGAAGGGCTCAAGGGTTACACAGTGGGCCGGATGACCAAGAGTCGTCGCGGCCGGATCTACATCGACGATGCAGGTTGGGGCCCCGACACCGATTCAATCGAATTCGGGTACCGGGTCCCCTTCGGCGACTTCCACGTCTTCATCGGCAAGATCGGCGAACCGGGGCCTGGGTCGGACATCTTCCCCAACATCGTCGAGTCGGCTCAGCGTGCGAGATCAGCCCGGATTCAGCCCGCCGTGAAGCACGTTTTCGTCGGAGCAATGCATGGAGTACAAGCCGAGGATGGATCGGATTCTGGTGGCGAGACAGTTGTCTATTCCGGCGATGAATCTTCATCCAGAGAGAACGAATCTTTATATCTGTTGTAGGACGGCCGGTCTGAGGGTGTGTCCGATGGTGATAGTATTCCGGGCCCCTTCGATCCGCCAAACAGGGTTGCTATTTTCATGGCCAGATCACAACCCATGCACCAGCCCTCGACGACTGGGGCGTTAACCTCAGAGGCAGCGGGTGCCAGAGCTGGAGACCTTCCCCCGTCGCCCTCTGACGTTCTATCCGCCTTAGTCGACACTTTGACAGCACTCGCAACAGAAAAAGTAGCCTAGGCCGACAAGGAGCAGCGTGATGCAGAGATCGCTCAGGTGAAGAGCCGGATTGCGCAAGCTAAGTTGGATCTGGATGCCGAGAAGGCCAGGATGGCTACAAGACAGGCAGAGCTGGATTCCCAGGCTTTCCGGCTCAGGTTAGATCAGAACACTTCGCAGGAAGTAATGTACAGAAGACAACGATCTCATTTGCCGCCGGTTTATGAGGCAAGGAATCTCTTTAGCACAGCAGGAGCAGGAACCAGTAACCATCCAGAGGTAAACCGGGGAGGAGCCCCGGGGACGGGCGCGTCGGTTCAGCCACCAGCTGCGGAGCCAAATCGCCAAGTTGTGCCGACACAGCACGTGCCCACCCCTCCCGGCAATTATTCTAACCCGTTGGACAACATTGTCGCCGCCGCTTCACGGCTGGCCGCCCTTCCCATTGAGGGGATGTCCCCCATAGAAATGGATGCACGATGGGCTAAGGAGTTGCTGGACACGGCATTAACACAGCAGCAAGCTTATTCCTATAGCTGGGAGAGGATTCATTCAACCCCCCGCCCGAGCCGGAGTTACACGAGGCACCAGGATGAACCGGCTATATCTAGCAGCGCGCGGAGACGGCACCGACAGAGGCAGGATAATCCTGCAGGAGCAGGAGCACATGACCAAGAGGTGGTGGACCAGGCCAGGCATACTGCCCGCAATGACACCCGTCAATCGACGCTGGTTCACCCCACCACCATAGAGACATGAATCATGTCCAGTTCCTTGTGGGTGCAGTGTCTCATCCCCGCTTTACGGAACGTGAAGTTACCCAAAGACTTCAAAGGTCCGCGCAAGGTACCCATCTACACGGCGGATCTGGCTCCGGAGGCGTGGGTTGAAAGTTATGAGATGGTTATGGAGATGCTTGATGTGGACGAAGCTTTGTGCGCCAAATACTTCACAATGATGCTTGAGGGCACGGCCCGGACATGGCTAAAGGGTTTACCACGTAACTCCATCGGATCATGGGGTGAGTTGCGTCGCCGGTTCATCAATAATTTCAAAGATACGTGCGAATAGCTGATGTCCGTGGTTGACTTAGCAGCATGTGTTCAAGGAGAGCAAGAGACCACAAGCAGTTGGGTGCGGCGAGTATTTGAAATCCTTCACTCCTCCAATAGCATCAACCCAAGTACGGCGATAGTAACCATGGAAGGCAATTGCCGGTTCGAGCCTTTGAGGATGAAGCTGGGACGGCTAAAACGTGATTGCAATGACATGGGAACGCTCATGGGCGCTTTGGTAAAGTATGGAGACTCTGATAACACCAAGTATCCAGATACAGACGGAGACAAGTCCGGGAAGGCGAGCAAAAACGGTAAACCGGCGCAGGTCAATCCGGCGGGCACAGGTTACAATGGCAAGCGTAAAGCGGAGGGCAGCTCAAACTTCGTGGCCAATACCAACGTTCAAGACAACGGGCAGCGACGCAAGGGTAGGCCGCCCCCATGCAACGGGAGGCCACCTATTAATCTAGATCGCCAGTTGAACATGCCTTGCCCAAAGCACGGTACAGAGGAAAACCCGGCTACGCATCTCTAGAAAGACTGTTTTATTATGCAAGAGTTTATGAAACAGGCCAAGTATAACCACACGCCCCCTGGCTGGTCAGGTCCCGGTTTTCAAGGTCTGGGTTATCAGGGTGGTGGATCCGGATCAGGATACCACGGCGGTAACAATAACCACAATGGCAACAATCAACATCAACATAACCAGCAACATGGTCAAGGTGGATACAACAACCAAGGGAATCAACATCGTCAGCAGGAGCAGCAATCCGGATATCAGAATAATCCGAAGGAGCTAAGCAGTGGGCAATATCATGTTTTCACCACGAGTCTGTGCAAACGGGATCAAAAGGTTCTAAAGAGAGCAGTACACTCTGTTGAACCGATGATACCACGTTTTTTGCGTTGGTCTGAGCAACCCATTGTATGGAGCAGAGAGGATCACCCGCCACGGGTTGATAATCCGAGTCAGTTGGCCCTGGTGGTGGCAACACAGGTGGGTGGTTATAAGTTCACAAATGTGCTTATGGATGGAGGCAGCAGCATCAATATCCTATACTATGATACTTTTCGACGCATGGGGTTGACAGATAAGAAGCTCCGATAGTCCAACACAGTGTTCCATGGGGTGGTGCCTGTTAAATTGGCTTATCCAGTTGGAAAAATTCATCTGGAAGTTACCTTTGGGGATGAGCATGACTCTAGATCGGAAACGGTGACCTTTGAGGTTGTAAAGATCAAGAGCCCATACCATGCTCTGTTTGGGAGGCCGGTTTATGCCAAGTTCATGGCTAGGCTGTGTTACGTTTATCTGCAGCTCAAGATGCCAGGCCACAAAGGAACTATTACGGTTCATGGGAGCCGTAAGATTGCATTGGAGTGTGAGGAAGGAGATGCGGCGTACGCTGAGGCGGTTTGCGCCACGGAAGAGCTTAAATTCTATAAGGACAATGTTGATCCGGCAGATATGTCCCCGCTGAAAAAGCCAACCATAGAGCATGATCCGGCGTTGAAGTTCAAATCGGCAGAGGAAACCAAGCAGGTTGACTTTGTTCTGGGCGATTCATCCAAGCAGTTCACCATCAGCGCTAACCTAGACCCCAAATAGGAAAGCGCGCTCATCGAGTTCATCCGTGAGAACCGGGATATCTTTGCATGGAAACCTTATGACATGCCAGGTATACCGAGGGAACCCGCCGAGCATAGTCTTAATATTGATCCGAAGTTTAAACCGGTCAAGCAGTATTAGCGCCGCTTCAATGAGGAGAGGTGCAAGGCTATAGGTGAAGAAGTGGCTAGGCTCTTGGCCGCAGGCTTCATAGTTGAGGTGTTTCACCCAGAGTGGTTGGCTAATCCGGTACTGGTGCTCAAGAAAAACGGAACCTGGAGGATGTGTGTTGACTACATAGACTTGAACAAAGCTTGCCCAACTGATCCTTTTGCTCTCCCCCGTATTGATCAAATTATCGATGCTACGGCGGGATGTGAGCGGCTAAGTTTTTTGGATGCATATTCAGGTTATCATCATATCAAGATGGCAGTTAAGGACCAGGAGAAAACAGCTTTCATAACTCCCCTTGGAGCCTTCTGCTATGTATCCATGCCCTTTGGGCTCAAGAGTGCCCAAGCAACCTATCAGCGTTGTGTGCAGAACTGCCTACAAGGGCAGATTGGAAGAAATGTCCATGCATATGTTGATGACATTGTGGTAAAATCCAGGAAGGAGGAGACGCTGATAGAGGATTTAAAAGGAACCTTTGACAACCTCCGAGTCTATAAGATGATGCTCAATCCAGAGAAGTGCGTTTTTGGTGTTCCGGCGGGCAAGCTCCTTGGATTCTTAGTGTCAAACAGAGGGATTGAAGCTAATCCGGAGAAGATCAAGGCGATCACATCTTTGGCTAAACCGGCGTGTATCAATGATGTCCTGCGTGTGGCGGGCCGTATTGCAGCGCTGAGTCGGTTCATCAGCCGTTTAGGAGAGAAGGCAATCCCGCTTTATCGGATAATGAAAAATACGGACCGGTTTGTCTGGAGTGATGCTGCAAACGCTGCGTTCGAGGATCTGAAGCGACAATTGGAAGAACCACCAGTCCTTGCTGCCCCGGTTGACAAAGAGCCGCTGCTGTTGTACGTGGCCGCCAATGGCCGTGCAGTCAGCGTGGCCATTGTGGTGGAGCGCAAAGAGGCAGGCAAAGAATATCCGGTTCAACGGCCGGTTTACTACATCAGTGAGGTGCTCATCAAGTCGAAACAGAGATATCCACACTGGCAGAAGTTGGTATATGGAGTGTTCATGGCAAACCGGAAGTTGAAGCATTATTTCCAGGGCCACCCAATCACTGTTGTCAGTTCAGCTCCGTTAGGGGATATAATCTAGAACAGAGAAGCCACTGGCAGGGTGGCGAAGTGGGCCATTGAGCTTAGCCCGCACGGATTAAAATATGTGCCCCGTACTGCTATAAAGTCCCAAGCACTGGTGGATTTCATTAATGATTGGACAGAGTTGCAAGCACCTGAGGAGAAGCCGGATCATACTTACTGGACTATTCACTTTGACGGTTCAAGACAATTGGAGGGCTCGGGGGCTGGAGTCGTGTTAACTTCCCCACGAGGTGATAAGTTTTGTTACATCCTCCGTTTAATGTTCCCTTGTACTAACAATGCTGCTGAGTATGAGGCTCTCCTCCACGGTCTACGGATGGCTAAGGAGATGAACTTGAGCCGGGTTAAGTGTTTTGGTGATTCAGGTCTGGTGGCACAACAAGTATCAGGCAAATGGGATTCCAAGGATCCACTCATGGCACCATATCAACGCAAGGTAGACGCAGTCGCAGGATACTTCAAGGGGTACCAGGTGGATCACATAGACCGGCGAAAAAATGAAACAGCCGATGCGTTAAGCCGGTTGGGCTCTCAGCGTAAACCGGTTCCACCTAATACTTTCTTGGATGAATTGCATAGTCCGTCAGTGCAGATACCTTCAGAAGAGGACTTGGTTGTTCCTGATCCAGAGGCACAGTTGGTCGCAGCACTTCACGTCATTCCGGATTGGATAGTCCCTTACTTGGCGTACATGAGCCGAGGTGAGTTGCCAGAGGACGAAGTCGAGGCCCGGCAGATAATCCGATGGTCTAAATCTATGACTATCGTCAATGGAGAACTTCATCACCGCAGCGTTTCTGGGGCGTTTCAACAGTGTGTATCATCAGAGGAAGGCTGCGATATTCTTCGAGAGATTCACGAAGGGGATTGTGGTCATCACGCCGGTTCAAAGTCCTTGGTAGCTAAAGCTTTTCGTTATGGGTTCTACTGGTTGACGGCTCACGTCGACGCAGAGGACTTGGTCACAAAATGTGACGCTTGCCAGAAATTCTCACGGCGTGCTCATGTACTAGCGCAGGAGCTGAGGATGATTCCAATTACCTGGCCATTTGTGACTTGGGGGCTTGATATGGTTGGACCCTTTAAAAGATCCCAAGATAAGAAAACCCACCTATTGGTAGTAGTGGATAAATTCACAAAGTGGGTTGAAGCAGAGCCTGTCAGTAAGTGTGATGCGGCAACAGCGGTTCAGTTCATCAAAAAGGTGATTTTCCGGTTCGGCTTTCCACACAGCATTATAACTGATAATGGCACCAACCTATCTAAAGGAGATATGGACGAGTTCTGTCAAAGAGAACATATTCGCCTTGATGTTTCGTCAGTAGCTCACCCTCAGTCCAATGGCCAAGCTGAGAGAGCCAACGAAGAGATCTTTAGAGGCATCAAGCCCCGGCTTATGGTTCCTTTGCAAAGAACACCGGGTTGTTGGGTAGAGGAGTTGCCTTCTGTCTTATGGAGCATCAACACTACACCTAACAGGTCTACAGGGTACACGCCTTTCTTTATGGTATACGGTGTTGAAGCGGTCCTCCCTAGTGATATCCGGCATGACTCACCACGGGTGGCGGCCTATGTTGAAGCGGATAATGAACAAGCAAGGCAAGACAGCTTGGACCGGCTAGACGAGGAACGGGACACGGCAGCAGCGCGATCAGCGATTTATCAATAAGATCTGCGCTGGTACCACAGCCGCCGGGTTAAGACCAGGACGTTTCAGGAGGGAGATCTGGTGCTCCGGCTCATCCAGGACCAGACAGATATGCACAAGCTATCCCCACCTTGGGAAGGACCCTTCATGGTCAGCAAAAATCTGCACAATGGATCATACTACCTTGCCGACGTTCGAGAACATAAGGACTCACGTACGGCAGAGGAGGAGACAAAGCGGCCGTGGAACATCGCTCTTCTTCGACCTTACTATACTTGAGCCATTGGCTCCGCTTTATGTACAATGTATATATTATGATTAATAAAATAAACTGGCGTCCCCAGAACACCGAGGAATCAGTCATCTTCTTCGCAAAAGAGTATCACATGGGGGCTTCGAAAGAAACCTTCCATGGCTTCTTAAACCGGCGCCCCTGATAGAATTAGGGAATCAGCCGTGTCTTTCACACAAAAGAGTATCACATGGGGGCTTCGAAAGAAAACCTTCCATGGCCTCTTAAACCGGCGCCCTTGACAGAATCAAGGAATCAGCCGTGTTCTTCACACAAAGGAGTATCACATGGGAGTTTCTACAGAAGCTTTCCATGGCCTCCTAAACCGGCGCCCTTGACACATCAAGGAATCAGCCATCTTATCTATACGAATAAGAGCCACATGGGGGCTTCCGCGGGCAAGGAAGTTTTCCCATGGTCTCTTGAGCCAGTGGCGGTATGAAGCCCATCATAAGATCACTGCTCTGGTTGTTTCGGAAATTTCCACGTGATGATGAGGGGTAAAAGAGGGTTTTGGTGCCTAACCCAGCTCAAACATATGCCCCGATGAGCAAATGGCTCACACACTACCCGGGGGCTCGCATCGAGTTGAATACCCTTGTAGTGAACATGGCTTGGAAGCCCGGTGCATGCACCTAAAACCCCGGATTAATCTGCCTGCATCAAGTAAATCACGCCGTCCAAGTAAACCTGGTATGACCCGTTGAACCTGTCACAAATCAATCCTTCGGGACCTTGAACTTGGCCACATTAAATTGACGATCATCGAGTTGATTACCTAAAGACAAAATCTTTACGAGATTTTGAAACATTGGGTAGCTGGACATCGATGATTTGGTTAAGGATTGCGGAGCATCTTGACAGGCTTTGCTAAAATGGTTAATGACAGTAGCCTGGCAGCTCATAAAAAGCCTCAAAATTTGGATCCTGGCAGCTCGTAAAAAGCCTCGACTACATGGTCTTATTTGCTCAAAAACCTTATTTTTATTTATTTTTATGTTTTCACAAATCTTTGTCTTCAAGGTCCTTGGTTTTTAACCAAGTCCATTGATGCGAGACTGGACAACTACAAGGTTGACCATCTGTCTACAGAGTTAAAAGTCTGGGTCATGAATACCAGCGAGAGTCAAACCGGCCTTCATCGTAAACCGGATCGACTATCATACTAAGCCGACAAGAGAGCCAATGGCTTCATCAGCACCCGCGCTTTACAATATTGCCACCGGTTTAAGGTCTACAAGCACACTTAATCACAGGTATGGGATATGTTTGTGTTTTATATGTGGTTCAAGCTATGTATTTGAAACATGTATCACGGCAGTATAATTTGTTCGGTGGTAAACCGCCAGGACATCTTTTAGCATTGTTCATGCAGACACAGGTAATATAAGCTGTTAAAGCTTTGCTAACAGAAGATAAATTGGGGAGTGCCAATCAAAATAATACCATAACAGTGGGACAAAGGCAGTATCTCAACTATTCTATTACAAGGCGCTGGCAGGCCCGAATAAATCAAAGTTTCTTGCAAAGTATTCAACATCTAAAAATTAAACCGGATGGTTTAGGATTCTTCTTCAACACGCTACGAAGGCTGAGATTGCTCCGGATCTTCGTCGACTTCTGGGAGCTGCTAGAAATCAGGAGCGCTCCAGTCAATCTTGGCGAGGGCACGGAAATATACTTCATCGTTTATAAGATCTGGCGGATCAATGTCAGGAGCGAAGGTGTGCTTACGAACAGGTAGGATCAGATTTTCAGTGTCATAAACCGGCCGCTCCACCCGCGTATTCTCTAGATCGTAACCCGGGTGATATCTTGTCAAATCCGCTTCGTCAGCAAGCTTACTAGCAAGAGGGCGCATGTCCTTGGTTAAAGAACGGAGATCTTCAGAAGAGAAGGCTGACCGGTCGTCTTTCATGATGGGGTAGCCGAGTAAATTGCAAAAAACCACCACAATTGGGGACCCTAAATCAAAAAACCACCACCTTTCGTATTTTTTTCAAAAAAACCGCCTCGTTTGTGCTAATAGTTTTCAGAAAACACTGATAGGTTACTAAACACGCGTTAACAACATTTCTGACAGATGGGGCCCGATGTAAGTGATGACGTGGCATCAAAAGCTCACGGTGTTTGGCCTGTACAGTAAGCTGCACATGGGACCCGCACGTCAGCCTCTACACTTCCTCCTTCACCAGCGTTGACAGGGGGAAATAATCACACCTGCATCCGACCAGCGCACCACCGGATTCAGGCGCCGGCCAGCTCGCGAGCCTCCGCCTCCACGATCTCCCTCCACCTCGTCCATCTATGCTCCTACACGCAAGCAGCAGCAGCGGCCATGGCCAGGCACGGGGGCGAGCAGCAGCGATGGCATCGTCCGGGGGCGTGAGCAACCACGCAAGGGCATGAGTAGGTGCAGCAACCACGGCCACACACGGGGGCGCGAGCAGCAGCAGCAACCACGCACAGGGGCACAAGCTGCAGCAACGGCCGCGCTCGTGCGCGCGAACAGGAGCACCGGCCATGCCCGGGTGTGCGAGCAGCAGCACCGGCCACGCGACGGGGCGCGAGCAGCAGCATCGGCCGCGCTCGAGCCGTGAGCACGCCGCAGCGGTGGCAGGAACGTGAGCTCTGCCCTGGTCCCGCGCCGGGATCCCTCATGAGGGCCATCTCCTTTCCCCCTGTTTCGCCGTTGCCCGCGACCTCCCGAGCGCCATGGTCGAGAGCATGAGTTCTTGCTCCGCCCCACGCCCAGCCTACCCGATGGGCGCCCGGTCCAGCGCCGCCTCTCTGCCCGCGGCCGCACCACCTCGCACTCAGGTCACCTGCAGCCCATTCCTACACTGTCGCGCGCCGGTGTTGTACTGCTGCCGACGGGATGCCCACTAGGTGTTTGAGGAAATTACTCAACAAGACCTAACGTCCGTCTCCTCGCTCTATTTGGCATCTGCCACGTTGACCTGACAATGGGACCTACCTGTCAGATTCGTTGTCAAACAGCTCTAATCGATCGATCAGTGTTTTCTGAAAACTGTTAGCACAATCATGGCGGTTATTTGAAAAAAAACGAAAGGTGGTGGTTTTCTGAATTAGGGTCCCCAATTGTGGTGATTTTTTGCAATTTACTCGGGGTAGCCATTCATGGCCTCCGCCGGATCAAAATCATGGACCCATGCCTTGGCTCGGGTTAATGCCATAAGAGAGCCAGCTCGCGCAGCAGATTTCTCCGCCTCAACAAGTCGAGCAGGCAGCACAGATAGCTTTTCCAGAGTGGCTTGGATGGTGGTCGGCGCCGGTTTATTATGCGACATGGCACTGATAGCCCTTTGTGCAAAGGAGTAGAGTTGCTCCACCAAGGTATAAGCAGCCTTCAGTTTTTTCCGAGCATCGTCTCCAAGATGAGTTATGCGCCTCCCTATGTACAATTGGCAAGTTAAACCGGAGCAGGATAAGATTACAAGAGTACAAACATACGAAGACAGATACTTACCGAAGATAGCAGATGTCATATCATCTATATGTTGTTTCAACCCGGATAACTCCTGCGTCACCGGATTGAGTGCAGCTTCAGCATCCTTTGCTCTTTTTTCTAGAGCGTCCCTTTGCACCTTCCATGTGGACCGCTCCGCTTCAAAATCCTTCTTGAGATTTTCCATGTTAGTTAAAGCAAGGACAAGTTCCTCCTTGGTTTTGGTTGAAGCAGTTTCATGGAAAGCCAAGCTATTCCGGAGTTCAGTTGCCTCCGAAGCTCTCCGGTTCAAATAAGCCTGCAGGAAAAGCAAAGTGTGAAAAGGAAAGTTCAATCAAGTCTCAAGCACATAAGAAATTATGCACTCGACACTTGGGGGCTAATGTACAATTGAAGTAAAGAAAGCAACTTTTTCAGACAAGTCCCAAGCACATAAATAAATTATACCCGTGGCACTTGGGGGCTAATGTACGTTCATTCTCAGACATAAGAGAAGTCCCGGTTCACCTACAGTGAGATAAACCGGTAATTGGGGGCCATTATGGCCTAAAGGTATGGTTGCAAAATACAAGCAGAAACGAGAGGCAAAAGGAAAGAAAGGTACCTCATACTTCTCCTTCATCATGTTGACTAAACCGGCTTCGTAGTCGCGGCTGGTGAAGAGCCGATTCAGATACCCGGAGTGGAGTTCCTGGGCACTAAGATGGTTATAACTCGACAAATCTGTACTCCAATTGCCTTTATCTTGCTGAAGTTTTTCCTCCTTGGCAGTGTGTCTAGCCAAGACAACATGCTCTGTGGGAGCAGAGAAGCCTATCCCGGTTATCTCAACATCTCCTGTCGAGGCAGCGGTTGGCTGGAGGGGATAAGCAGTGCGCGCCGGACTAACAGGAGCCGGGCTAGCCCGAGGAGGACTAACCCGGACAGAGCTTGCCGGCTGAGCTGTGTTTTCCATAACCGCACCCCGCGGAGCAACAAGATCTTCATGATCCATAGGTGAGGGATCATCGTGCCGAACTTCAACATTTTCCTCTGGAGGATTGGCCAATTCAGGATCCTCAGCCGGTTCAGCGATGGTGGTTTCGGCTGCCGGTTTATTTAATTTCGCGTTTTTGCTAGGCTTGGGCATACTGATAAAGGTTAAAAGAGCAGTGAGAATCACAAAGTCAAAATGGAAAGGTAAACCGGGCGTTTGGAAGGATGACTTACCCAGGAACGGTCTTAAGCACTGGGATTTGAGTGGCAGTAGACTCGCCGGAAGAAGACACAGGAGCCTCCTGATAGTTGGGATCAGACGGTTTAAGAGGTTTGCGAATAAGGCCTGCTTTTGGATGAAGAAGGGTTGGAGTAAGCAAAACCTCTGAGCGGCGTCTGCGAGCTGGCGTATGGGGTAATCCGGACGATTCAACTACGTAACCACTATGGCATGTAGTCCGGCGAGTCTCATGCTGTTGTTTCTTCAAAAGAAAGTTGGGATCCAATTGAGCATAAGGGTGAGAAAATGGATACTTCCTGGATGGCCGGCGAATCTTGGGTGGCAACGGTTCTGAATCAGATGAGAGAGAAATTACCTCAACTCCATCCGCTTTACTTCCCTCCGCCAGGTCTTGAGAAAAGACATTATTAACATAAATTCAGACAAAGGGAGATCAAAGGACATAAGAGTCAAGCAATACCTCAGAAGCCGGATCATCTTTTTCAGTATTTGAACCGGAAACGACATCAGCTTTCTTCTTCTTTACGGCAAAGCTCTTCTTACGGGTTGGCTTCGCCGGTTTATCTTGAGCTTTCTTCTTCCAGAAAGGATCATTGGCCTGTGCAAAGGAATAATAACATGTTGAAGACAACTGGTATGAACGGATTAAAGTGAAAAGAAAGGGATAGAAGAGTCTTACCGGCGGTGGTCGGTTGTCTGCGCAGAAAGGAGCTAAACCGGTCCGGCTGCAATCCTCCATAGGGATATTCAGCATCTTCTTTGTGGATTCAGTAACTTCGTTGTCAGGAAGTACTATTTTTTTATGACGCTGAGGATCTTCCGGTTTGCCAGTATATTCACACATTAAGCTTGAGCGCCGGCTTAATAGAAGAATGCTCCAAGAGAGCCAGCATCGAACAAAGTCAACCCCGGTTAAACCATTAGCTACGAAAGCCGTGAGCTTGGAAAGTTGAGGGGCATATCGGGCCCGGTCTTGGGCGCTTAGGCGCTGCGGCAAAGGATGACTTGGCGCCAGGCGGTAAGCGTGGTAACCCGGCAGTGGATTTTCTCCTTCAGGTGAAGTATCCTTGCAATAAATCCAAGTCTGGTTCCATTATTTGGGGTGGCTGTGAAGAGCGGCGTGAGGAAAGCTTACATCCTTCCTCTTTTGGATGCTCACGCCACCAAGTTCGGTTTGAGGCCCGTCCGAAAACTCAGTTCGGCGGTTCAGGTGGAAGAAATCCCGGAACAGCTCCACAGATGGCTCCTTTTGAAGATATGCCTCTGAGAAGACTTGGAAGTTGCATATGTTGGATATGGAATTGGGACCTATGTCTTGTGGATGGAGTAGGAAATTGGCAAGGACATCGCGGAAAAACTTTGAACCGGGCGGGCTAAAGCTCCGGGCCAGATGATCAAAGAAAACAAGGATTTATCCTTCCTTGGGTGTAGGAGGACATTCCTTTCCAGGGGCCCGCCAGTGCAGAACCTCTTTAGGACCCAGAATGCCAATTGAGGCCGCCTTTACTAGGTCGTCCTCAGTGATCCGGGAAGGGACCCAATTGCAAGCAACGAACTATTTTGCCATCTTTTCCAATGCGGGAGTGCTGAAAAATACAACACAAGACCCAGTTTTACAGATCTACTGAATGCAAACCGGCGTGTTCTGTGAGAGTATTGATTTAATTGACGGTTTAAGTAATGTACTAATGGTACCCCCTAATCCGTTGCAAGCATGAACGAGACAACTACCGGTTTATGACGATAGACGGAGGAAATTAAACCATCAATTGTGGAATGCAGACTTAAATCTAAACCGTCAGTACAAGCGTATGAGGCGCAGGTCATAATTAAACCGGTAACATAAGCAGATAAGCTGCAGATCTATGGTGTGAAAAACAACTTTCACATGAAGCAGAGGTAAAATATGGATCTACGACGCAGAGGAAAAGAAAAAACAATTTAGGTCAAATTCAGTGAAGGCAGCGGAAGTGTTCTACAGATCCAATCCAAATTAGTAGTATTGGAGAAGCTAAAGTTATGGCGATGGAGCGGAAGCGCACGCACGAGGGTTGACCTAACAGGTTCTTACATCTACAACTAAAAACAATCTACGGTAGTGAACTACGAAGAACAAGGGTTCCCAACGAGCTACGGAGAAACCCTAGAACAGAGAGCCATTGGGAGAAGAAATAATGTACCTGAAGAGGCGAAAGAACGGCGACGAATATCTGGACGTGCTTAGGTTGATGCAGCGGCCGGGCTTGCTGACGATGATGAGCTCGAAGGACGGCGGCGGAGGCTTGAGCACTTGAGACAGAGGAAGACGAAGCATAAGGGGGTAAAAGAGATGGGCCTCAGTCTCATTTATAGGCCGAAGAGATAAAACGGCAGGCGCGGGAATCGAGGAGACCGAAAATCGGATATAGATTGAGTTGTCGCCTTGATCTTCGGAACGGTACTAAAGAAAGGTAACAAACATATGTGGGCATTAAATGCATAGATGAAGTCATGACAGATTTGAGCGATTCCAGGAGATGACATCATGGCCGGTTTAAGAAGTATACAAGAGCTGCAGAAAGGGAAGTTCATACAAGACTTTGAAGACTGACATGAACAAGTTCAAATCAATTTGGGGCCTAATGTCAGGGATATTACTATCAGGTACAAACCGGCCAGGAGGGTCCGGATTATGTTGGCAAGGTTATATTATCAGAAGCCCAGTAGAGTATGTAACATGAGGTTATAACCCACGGAGGTTTAGGGCCCATGTATAAGGCCCATGGTTTGTAAACCGTTGTACTATGTAACTTGGAATGTAAGATAGAAAGATTAGAGACCGAGGCGGACACGTTTATGAGCCGGCCTCGAGACTCTGTAAACCGGATCGGGCGTCGCCTCCTATATAAAGGGACGACCCGGCGACGGTTCCGGACAAGAAACAACAGCTCGAGACACAGGCAAAGCGTATTCGCTCCCTGGTCATCGAAGCACAAGCAATACCACACCAAACTAGACCTAGGCTTTTACCTTCATCGAAGGGGCCGAACTAGTATAAACTCACAGTGTCCTTCGTCCACTTTAACACCTTTAAGCTAACCCAAGCGATGGCCCCACTACTAAGTCCTTTTTCTAGGACATCTGTCGTGCTAAATCCATGACAAGTGGTCTTGTTAACCATCAACACTTGATGCTCCTTTTTGATTTCTACCTCCGCATCTTTGAGCATAGTGAAGAGCTCGGGGATTGTCTTCTACATCCCGTGCATGTTATAGTTCATCACGAAGCCTTTATAGCTTGGTGGCAGTGATTGAAGAACTCTATCAATAACAGTATCTTCGTCAACTTTGCAACCAAGTTGAGTCATATGATTGTAGTACCCAGACATTCTGAGCAAGTGTTCACCGATAGAACTGTTCTCCTCCATCCTGCAGCTGTAGAACTTATTGGAAATTTCATATTTCTCAATTCGGGCATTTGCTTGAAATATTAACTTCAACTCCTAGAACATCTCATATGCTCCATGACGTTCAAAACATCGTTGAAGTCCTGGTTCTAAGCCGTGAAGCATGGCACACTGAACTATCGTGTAGTCATCAGACCGCGTCTGCCAGACGTTCAAAGTGTCTACATTGGTGGGAGGGGGATTGTCACCTAGCGGTGCTTCAAGGACATAATTCTTCTGTGCAGCAATGAGGATAATCCTGAAGTTACAGACCCAGTCCGTATAATTGCTACCATCATCTTTCAACTTAGCTTTCTCTAGGAATGCATTAAAATTCAAGGGAACGGTAGCACGGGCCATTGATCTACAACAACATAGATATGCAAAAACTATCAGGACTAAGTTCATAATAAAATAAAGTTCAATTAATCATATTACTAAATAACTCCCACTTAGATAGACATCCCTCTAGTCATCTAAATGATCACGTGATCCGAATCAACTAAACCATGTCCAATCATCACGTGAGATGGAGTAGTTTACAATGGTGAACATCTTATGTTGATCATATCTACTATATGATTCACGCTCGAACTTTCAGTCTCCAGTGTTCCGAGGCCATGTCTGTACATGCTAGGCTCGTCAAGTTTAACCCGAGTATTCTCCATGTGCAAAACTGTCTTACACTCGTTATATTTGAACGTAGAGCTTATCACACCCAATCATCACGTGGTGTCTCGGCACGATGAACTTTCGCAACGGTGCATACTCAGGGAGAACAGTTCTACCTTGAAATTTTGTAAGGGATCATCTTATAACGCTACTGCCGTACTAAGCAGAATAAGAAGCATAATAAGATAAACATCATATGCAATCAAAATATGTGACATGATATGGCCATCATCATCTTGTGCTTTTGATCTCCATCTCCAAAGCATCGTCATGATCTCCATCGTCACCAGGTAGACACGATGATCTTCATCGTAGCGTCATGGTCTTCTCGCCAACTATTGCTACTACTACTATCACTAACTCATAGTGATAAATTAAAGCAATTACATGGCCTTCGTAATTCATACAATAAGGAGACAACCATAAGGCTCCTACCGGTTGTCGATAACTTTACAAAACATGATCATATCATACAATAACGTATAACTCATCATGTCTTGACCATATCACATCACAACATGCCCTGCAAAAACAAGTTAGACGTCCTCTACTTTGTTGGCGCAAGTTTTATGTGGCTGCTACGGGCTTAGCAAGAACCGTCCTTACGTACACATACAAAACCACAACGATTTTTCGTAAAGTATGTATTGTTTTAACCTTCTCAAGGACCGGGCATAGCCACACTCGATTCAGCTAAAGTGAGAGAGATAGACACCCGCCAGTCACCTTTATGCAACGAGTGCTCGTAACGGTGAAACTAGTCTCGCGTAAGCGTACGCGTAATGTCGATCCGGGCCGCTTCATCTCACAATACCGCCGAATCAAAGTATGACATGCTGGTAAGCAGTATCACTATTATCGCCCACAACTCATTGTGTTCTACTTGTGCATATCATTTACGCATAGACCTGGATCATGACGCCACTATTGGGGAACGTAGTATTTCAAAAAAATTCCTACGATCACACAAGATCTGTCTACTTGAAGCATAGCAACGAGCGAAGAGAGTGTGTCTACGTACCCTCGTAGACCGAAAGCGGAAGCGTCTAGTGACTCGGTTGATGTAGTCCAACGTCTTCGTGATCCAACCGATAAAGCACCGAACGTACGGCACCTCTGCGTTCAACACACGTTCAGCTCGATGACGTCACACGAGTTGTTGATCCAGTTGAGCTTCACGAGAGAGTTTCGTCAGCACGACGGCGTGGTGACGGAGATGATGCAACTACAGACGTAGGGCTTCGCCTAAGCACTGCAACGGTATGACTGAGGTGTGTTTCTGTGGAGGGGGTCACCGCACACGGCTAAAACGATGTTACTTATGTGTCTTTGGGTGCCCCCTGCCCCCGTATATAAAGGAGCAAGGGGGGAGGTGCAGCCGACCAGGGGGCGCGCCATAGGAGTAGGATTCCTACTCCTAGTAGGAATAGGAATCCCCTTTCCTATTCCTACTAGGAGTAGGAAAGGAAGGGGGTAGGAGAAGGAAGGGGAGGTGTCGTGGAATTAACACGGCAGATGTCCGGTTTAACGGACTTAGTGATGGAACCATCGCACAGGTTAGCTTGAAGGGGTTAAAAGCACACAAAGGACACAGAGGGTTTTATACTAGTTCGGCCCCTTCGATGAAGGTAAAAGCCTACTTCTAGTTTGGTTTGGTATTGCTTGGGCGTCGATGAAGAGGGAGCGGATCGCTTGCCTGTGTCTCGACGGGTTGTTTCTCGTCCTTGAACCGTTGCCGGGTCGTCCCTTTATATAGAGGCGACGCCCGGTGTCGGTGTACTAAAGTAGGGGTACCTTAGTATCCCGACTTGTGCACGGGCAGTAGCAGCGTCCCGTGGTCAGGCTCGCCACGTGCCCGCCAAGGCCCACTCTAGTTCCCTTGAAGCCATTCAAGAACAAAGTATTCAAGTTAAGAAACAAGACCCTGACAAGAGGAGCTTGCCGGGAAGGCCGCTCCAGGCTCAAGATTATCCCTTCAGCACAAGACCCTGGCAAGAGGAGCTTGCCAGGAAGGCCAAAGAACAACATTTTAGAAGACAAGCCGTGGCGCATCGCGCGCCCCGGCAAGACCCGGAGAGCGACAAGCTTCTGGGCCCGGCGAGGTAGCGACCGCGGCAAGGTGCTTGCCGCGGCAAGCTTTCACTGTGTGCTTGCGCTCTAGCTCATCTGGCCACGCGTCGCCCTGGGGCCCTTCCTGTGGCACGTGGCGGATGGCCGTGCAGCCTGGGGTACACGGTGGCAAGCCACGATGACGAGGCTACCGTCGTGGCGAACGGAGACGCCTGGACGGACGCTTTTTTCACTGTTTTGGGGCGACGGCGACGGGCATTCAATGCCCTTGTCCCCCACCGTCTGGGTTAGGTACAAAACACTGTGCATATACTGTACATGCACTGTTACAACTACCACCAATTTTACGGTTTTACCCTCACTTACGTTGAGACCTGTTGGGAACCCCTTCGACCTATAAAAGGAGGCCCATGCACAACGTAGAGGAGGTTCTGAAACTTGATCACTCCCGCGCTCGGTGTAGCTAGTACTATAGATCTTATTGCTCCTGAGCCAAGAGCTCACTACAACCAAAGCAGGAGTATGGTTTTACGCATCCGTGCGGCCCGAACCTGGGTAAACTGCTCGCGTGCTCGCCTCGATCCGCTCTCCGTGCGCCCTCCGCTCCCTTGCCGTACCGAAAAGGGGCTCCGGGCCCATAGGTGTTCGTGGGCGATCAGTTTACCCGACATCTTTGGCGCGCCAGGTAGGGGGGCATCGAGGTTGTGCGAACCTGATCCGGCGTTCACGCGGGCGCAATCTTCAGCAACTTCACCAACTTCGTCAGCTTCATCGACTACATCAGCATGCCGTCGAAGAAGAAAGCTTCGGAGGTAGGAGGCCCGTCTGCGTCGATCCCACCACCACCAGAACCAACGGTTGGTGGGATAGACACTGGCGGAAGGGTGGACGCCGGCGAGGACACTCACGGCGCCGCCAAGTCCAAGGACAAGACGGACGACCGAGCGCACTCCAAGACCTCGGCGTCCGTGCATGCACCACGCCCCTCTCAGGAGGTGCCGGAACAGCGACAGCGTGGCACTCAGGGTACCATCGGCTTGCTGGGCCAAGGGCAAGTTGGCGGGTCGCGGGACGCTCAAGGCCAACGCGCTGGCACGAGCAAGGCGCGGTCGCCGGGACGAGACCCTGCTCCTTCTAACGCTGTTAGAAGTCTGAGCATATCTCGTTCCTCGCACCGCTCGCCACCGCTCCCCTCCTCTCCAGCGGAAGCTCTAGCTAGAGCTCAGCTGCTCCTCGATCTCCCTCCAGCGGCAGACAAGGCCGAAGACTAGAGGGCCACCATCCAAAGCCTCATCGCCTCCGCCAACAACGACACGCCGCAGCAGCCGGCAATGTCACGGCAGCGGCAAGTCAGCCAAGCGAAGGCCGATGGAGACAAGACCGCCGGGGGTGCAACTACCGTGCACTCCCCGCCGCGGAAACAGAAATCGCCGACTCGCCGGATCAACGTCGACGACGACTCCACCGCGTCGTCGGATCCACGGGCTCGCCGCGATCAACGCCAAGTCCTCGACGACAGGCGGCAAGAGGACGCTCGCACTCGCATCGAGCGTCGAAGAGAAGCGCGACGACAGTCCGACCAGCGCGCTGGGACCGCTGTCGACATGCACGCGCCCGGTGAACCGGGCGACTTGCCGTACGCATCGGGCTGCCCTGCGTTCACCCGTGAGCTGCGGCAAGTCCAGTGGCCCAGCATGAAAAACTTCAAGCCCGACGTACCCGAGAAGTACGACGGCAAGACCCACCACTCGGAGTTCCTCAGCATCTACACCATTGCTGTGCAGGCTGCCGGGGGACGCGACGAGAAGATTCTAGCGAACTACTTCCCGCTCGTGCTTAAGCCAAACGTCAGATCTTGGCTTAAGCACTTGCCGGAGAACTCCATCTCTTCTTGGGCAGATCTGTGCCACCAGTTTGTCGGCGCCTTCATGGGCGTCCACAAGCCCCACGGCCAGGAAAGTGACCTCCACATTCTAGCCCAGAAGGAAGGAGAGTCCCTGCGAAAGTACATCCAGAGGTTCAGCCGCGTCGAGCACAACATCCCGGATGTCCACCCTGCCGCGGTTATCAGCGCGTTCCACCAGAACGTGCGTAACCGCCGGATGAGGGAGGAGATGGCGATGACCAAGATCCGGGACGTCAGCGAGCTTTATGCTCTGGCTGACAAATGCGCGCGCGCTGAAGAAGGGAGGAGACTCCCCGGAGAGGATACAGGAGCAGCAGGAACAAATAGCGAGGATGCCGCCCCGGCAAGGAAAAACCGGAGGCGGAACAATAAGAAGAAGAAGAACAAGGAAGTACTGGATGTGGAGAAGTCCGGCAAGGAGGCTGGCGACAAGAAAACTCAGGCTGGTGGCTCTGGCAAGGAGCCTGCCACTGTAGCCGCCACCGACAAGCCGGACGGCTCCGACAAGCAGTACTGCAAGATCCACCGCACCAAGGGCCACGATCTCCAGAATTGCAATAGGGTCGAGTACCTCGTAGAGCAGCAGAAGGCCGAATACGAGCGTCGCAACAAGGAGAAGGCCCAAGGAGGCGGAGGAGAGTCCGGCAAGAAGAGGCCATTCAATGGCCGGGGAGGACGCCGCGGCAAGGCCAAGCAGCGGCAAGGAGACAGGCCTCCCCGCAGCCGCGACAAGGACGAAGACGAAGACGACGATGAGGACATGGATGACGGAGACAACAGCGAGCAGGAGTTCTAGAAGGCTACAGAAGTTCTGTGCGTCGATGGAGGTGCCTCTCTGCATACATCCCACCGCCAACTCAAGCAATGGGTGCGGTAAGTAAATGCAGCTGAGCCACCCGTCGAGTCGCACACGCTGCTGAAGTGGTCCAGCACGCCCATCATCTTCGACCTTGAGGACCACCCTGACCGCACAACAGCGGTCGGGTGCTTGCCGATGTTGGTTTCACCAACCATCCGCAACCTCAAGGTCACCAAGATGCTGGTTGACGGCGCGGCCGGCCTAAACTTGATCTCCTCTGCTGTAATCCGGAAGCTGCAGATCCCCGACGGCGAGCTAGAGGAAACCGGAACTTTCCAAGGAATCAACCCGGGAAGGAGCAAGCCGAAGGGGAAGATTACACTGCAAGTGACCTTTGGCGGAGAGCTAAACTTCAGGACTGAGAGGATCACCTTCGACGTCGCCGATATCCCATTGCCGTACAATGGGATACTTGGTCGTCCGGCGCTCGCCAAGTTCATGGCAGCCTCTCACTATGCTTACAATATGCTCAAGATGCCAGGGCCAATAAGCGTCATCTCTGTCCCCGGCGACAAGAAGGATGCGCTTATCTGCGCCGACAAGATCTACCGGGGTGAAGCAGCCGCAACGGACAGCAAGACACTTGCCACTGAAGCTCCCGGGGGGAAGAACAAGACCAGGTCCGGCAAGAGCTCTGGGGCCCACTCCGGCAAACGCACCTCTTCGGAGTGCTGCGCTGCCGTCGAGGACGCACCATCGAGCTCCACCGGCAAGTGCAAGAAAGGAATGGCAGCTCCACCTGCAACCATGAAGGTGTCCGCCAAGGAGGACGGCACTGGTGGTACATTTACCATCAGTGCTACGCTCGACCCCAAATAGGAAAGCGCGCTCGTTGCCTTCCTGCGGGCGAATGTCGACGTGTTTGCATGTCGACCGTCTGACATCCCCGGCGTTCCCAGGAAGGTAATTAAGCACAAGCTTGCTGTTTGTCCTCAAGCGCGGCCCGTCAAGCAGAAGGTCAGGAAGCAAGCAGTGGAGCGCCAAGAGTTTATAGCTGAAGAGATCAAGAAGTTGGAAGCCGCAGGCCTTGTTAGAGGTGTACTTCATCCCACGTGGCTAGCCAATCCAGTTGTCGTGCGCAAGGCTAATGGGAAGTGGAGACTTTGTATAGACTTCATCGATGTGAATAAAGCTTGTCCCAAGGATCCATTTCCCTTGCCGCGCATTGACCAGATCGTCGACTCCACGGCTGGATGTGAGTTGCTTTCATTTCTTGATGCATACTCCGGGTACCATCAGATATTCATGGCTGAGGAAGATGAAGAGAAGACCGCATTCATTACTCCATGTGGCACTTACTGTTTCATACGCATGCCCTTTGGATTGAAGAATGGGGGCTCAACATTTGCAAGGGTGGTCCACACTGCTTTTGAGCCATAGATACACAGGAATGTAGAAGCCTACATGGATGATATAGTGGTCAAGAGCAAGGACAAGGATACCCTGATTCAAGACCTAGAAGAAACCTTTGTGAATCTGCGCAAGATACAACTCAAGCTGAACCCCGAGAAGTGCGTCTTCGGAGTCCCCTCCGGCAAGCTTCTCGGGTTCTTTGTGTCCCAGAGGGGGATTGAAGCGAATCCCGACAAGATCAAAGCCATCGAGCAGATCGAAGCCCCGAAGCGCGTCAAGGATGTACGGAGGCTTGCTGGTTGTGTGGCTGCCCTCAGCAGGTTCATTTCTAAGTCTGCAGAACGCGCCCTGCCGTTTTTCAAAATCTTGAAAAAGGCAGGTCCAATGAAGTGGACTCCGGAAGCGGAGGCAGCGCTGCAAGACTTGAAAGGATACATGTCCTCCACTCCAATACTTGTCGCACCTAAGCCGCAAGAGAAGTTGCTGCTATATTTAGCAGCAACCAATCAAGTGGTTAGTGTTGCGTTGGTAGCGGAAAGGGAGGCAGAGGAGGAGCCCACAGCCCCGGCAAGCACATCCAGCGACAAGCGGGGGGCTTCCCCGACAAGCTCTGGCCCCGACAAGGACGGATCTGAGCAAGTGCAAAAAGAAGTGCGAAAGAAGATGGTGCAGCGACCAGTCTATTTTGTCAGCTCCCTCTTGCAGGGGGCTAGGTCAAGATACTCTGGAGTGCAGAAGTTGCTTTTCGGCCTCCCCATGGCCTCGAGAAAGCTGCGCCACTACTTCCAAGCACACGAGATAACAGTGGTCACTCGCTTTCCGTTAAAGAGGATATTGCAAAATCCGGAGGCAACAGACAAGATTGTCGAGTGGGCACTGGAGCTGTCAAGCTTCGGTCTTAAGTTTGAGAGTACTTCAACCATCCAGAGCCGAGCATTGGCAGAGTTCATAGCAGAATGGACACCAACGCCAGACGAAGAGATTCCAGAGACAAGCATCCCCGTCCAAGAAGCAAGCAAAGAATGGATAATGTACTTCGATGGGGCCTTCTCGCTGCAAGGCGCCGGTGCTGGTGTGCTGCTCGTCGCACCCACCGGAGAGCACCTCAAGTATGTTGTCCAAATGCACTTTCCCAAGGAACAAGCGATAAACAATACTGCAGAGTATGAAGGTTTGCTTGCCAGCCTCAGAATTGCTGCCGAACTTGGGATCAAGAAGCTAATTGTGCGGGGAGATTCACAGTTGGTGGTCCGACAAGTAAACAAGAGCTACCAGAGTCCTTTGATGGAAGCTTATGTCAATGAAGTGAGGAAGCTTGAAGAACACTTTGAAGGCCTACAGATGGGGCACGTTCCAAGAGCTCAAAATGACATCGCAGACGACCTGTCAAAGTGTGCTGCATTGAAGCTACCTGTGGAACCAGGAACCTTCATGCTCAAGCTAACTCAACCATCCGTTACACCATCAGTTGGGCAAAGCAAGAAGAGAAAGTTGGTCTCCGGTGACTACTTGCCGGCAGACCTTCCTGAAGCTGCCGCCAAGGTCCCCAAGATCAACGACCAAGTTGCTGAGGAACAGTCTGCTCCTGCGGACTCTAGGGTTCGTACAGTTGAAGCAGACGTTCCCGGCAAGTCTTGCCCCGGCGAGCTTGCCGGGGAACGTCCAGCTCCGGCAGAGCCGCAGGTTCTTGCCGTAGAAGCTGGCGTTCCCGCAGCAGCACTAATGCCTTTAGTCCTTGTCGTTGAGCCTTAGGCTCCAGCATGGGCACAACAAATTGTCCGTTTTCTTCAAACTGGAGAACTTCCCGAAGAACCAGAAGAGATGGAGAGGATTACCAGGCAGTCAAGTATGTACCAGTTCGTCGGTGATGAACTGTACAGAAGAAGACTCAATGGTGTAAGGTTGAAATGCTTTTCCCGGGAAGATGGACAGAAGCTGTTGGCAGAGATACATGGAGGCATATGTGGCCACCACATTGGCGCAAGAGCACTTGCCGGGAAGGCGTTCCGGCAAGGTTTCTTTTGGCCAGAAGCCCTCCAAGATGTAACTGCGCAAGTAACCAAGTGTGAAGCGTGCCAGTTCCATGCCAAGCAAATACACCAGCCAGCTCAAGCTCTCCAGACGATCCCTTTGTCCTGGCCCTTTTCGGTCTGGGGGCTCGACATCCTCGGCCCCTTTCCCCGCGCAGTCGGGGGCTTCGAGTACTTGTACGTCGCCATCGACAAGTTCACGAAGTGGACGGAAGTGGAACCAGTGAGAAAGGTGACCGCACAGTTAGCAGTCAGGTTCTTCAGATCGATCGTTTGTCGTTTCGGAATTCCTAACAGGATCATCACCGACAACGGCACACAGTTCACAAGTCGCACCTTCATGCAATACGTCCAAGACCTTGGCGCCAAGATATGTTTCGCTTCTGTTGCTCACCCGAGGAGCAATGGTCAAGCGGAGAGGGCGAATGCTGAAGTGCTGCGCGGACTCAAGACAAGAACCTTCGACAGGCTGCACAAGTGCGGAAGAAACTGGATTGAGGAGTTGCCGGCGGCTCTTTGGTCAATCAAGACGACACCAAATCGAGCCACCGGACAGACATCCTTTGCCCTTGTCTATGGAGAGAGGCAGTTCTCCCCACGGAACTCGTATACGGGTCTCCTCGAGTGCTCGCTTATGACGAACTCGAGCAAGAGCAACTGCGGCAAGATGATGCACTGCTCCTCGAGGAGGACCGTCTCCAGGCTGCTGTACGAGCTCCTCGGTACCAGCAAGCTTTGCGCCGCTATCATAGCCGCAAAGTCAAGCCAGGAGTCTCGAGGAAGGCGACCTTGTTCTTCAGCGTGTTCAGTCCGCCAAGAATTCCAACAAGTTGACGCCGAAGTGGGAAGGCCCTTATCGGGTGAGACAAGTCACAAGGCCCGGCGCTGTCCGCCTTGAGACCGACGAAGGCTTACCGGTGAGCAACTCCTGGAACATTGAGCATCTTCGCAAGTTTCACCCATGATGCGCGGTTGCCGTGATCCGCTCCGGCAACCATCTTTTGTACAAGTCTTTCCGCTGTCGCATGTAAACCTTTGTACAAAGCCGGGCGTAGACCTCGTGCATCAGTAAAACTTTTGCGCTTCGCACGGCTTGTCGTTTCATGCATTCTTTTTTTCATTGCATGTGTTATCTGACACTTTGTGTAGCACACGATCCCGGTAAGCAATGACAAGCTGCAAGGCTCCATATCTGTGTCTCCTCTCTTTTTCCTTTTTCTCTCAAGCAGAGGAACTGTTCCTCGCGCACAAGTTTACCGGGGGGGAAGGAGGCAGTGGTATGGACCAAATACTGTTCAAGAAAGGAAAGCCTTGCCGGGAAGCAAACGACACACAAAAGATAAGTTGCCAAAGTTTGAGCATTCAATTTTTTAAAGTCTTAGTTATTTTTCTTGAACGACCACACTTTGTATGGAAAACCTGTGCGTGGAGGAACCTACCCGTGGCTAGCCGCGCCCTTACTTTGTTTCGAGCACGCTCAATGACTTAAGTGAGCTGCGACAAGTGTCGTGCCCTTACTTCGTTTTCGAGTTCGCTCAGCAATCTAAGTGTGCTGCGACTAGCTGCGGTAAGGTTTCTTGCCGGCGGGGACATTGCCAGCAGGCTGCTGAAGTTCCGCACTCGGCGCTCGCGGCAAGGGTCCCTTTGCCGGCAAGTTCCCTAAATGCAAAGGGTGAAGGCATACAAAGTAAAGGAGTTGAACAAGGAAATGACTCTGCATCAATTACCCAAAATGAAATTATATTACAAGATAACTTGCCGCTGTTCTAATAAACTACTATCCATGACTTAATCGATAGCGACAAGGGAAGCAGAAAGAAGGAAGCCTAGTCTACGCGGTCTCCGTCAACCCTCATGATCTTGCCCACCTTGGCCACGATGTGGGCGACACGAGCCTTCAGCACTTCCTGGTCAGCTTCGGGCGGCAAGGTCCGGAGGACATTGTCAAGGTTGATCCCGGGATTGCGGAAGACGATCTTCGTCAACACTCGCTCCATAGTACCCATGCAAAGCCGGCGCGCCTCGTTCACCAGCTGCGTGGGGATCTTCTCCCGTAGTTGCGCGAGGGTCGGCGCCACTCCTCTGAAGAACAAACTCAGCTTGGCGCTGTGGGGGAGGTTTTCGTCGGGGGAGTACACGAGGTGCTCCGTCCCCAGCGCCACCATCTCCTTGTCGATGTTGGCGGCGGCAGCGACGAGCCCCTCGGTCCACTGCTCCACCGTCTGCTTAAAGTTATTTTGCGAGACGGCGGAGCTGTCCAGCAAAGCCCTCTCAGCGCGGAGATCCTCCTTCAGCTTCGTTTCACGGTTCCGGGCGCCATCAAGTGACTCATTGAGGGTGGAAACCATCAGCTCCAAGTCTGCAATGGAATCCCTGGCGTCGTTGAGCTCCTTGCCCTTATCGGAGAGACGGACCCGCAGCTCCGAGTGGCTGTGGGCGTCCTTCTCCCTTTCGAGTTTAAGCGCGGCGACTTTCTCCTCGCTCGTCTTCAGGTCGAGCTCCAACTGCGCCACCCTCGCCTCCAGGTCCCTCTTGGCGGTCTCTGCGGCAGCAGTGGTGTCCCTCGCCTCCTGCAGAGCCCCGCCAATGGACTGCTCGCGCGCGGTAAGGTCGTCCTCGTGGCTATCGAGGTCGACCTTCCGCTGACTCAGCTCTCCTTCCCGCCGAGACAGATCCTCGGCGGCCAGTCGCTGCTGCTCCTCAACCTCAGCCTTCTCGAGGATGAACGCCTGGTGCACCTCGGCGAGCTCCTCCCGCTCCTCCGCCAAGTTCCGGAGGGCCGCTTGGTTGGCGGCGCGGAGCTCCGCGGCGCGCTTCTCCAAGTCGACGCCAGCCTTGGCAGCCAGAGCCTCTCGGGACTCCAGCTTGGCCTGCCTGGCCTGATACAAGGCCAGAAGCCGGCGCAGAAGCTGCTCCTCTTCGGGCTCACTGCTGCTGCCGGGCGCGTCGACAAGCCTCAGCCCGGCGGAGGCGAGGACTTCCCCATCGAAGCTCTCCCCCTCCGCTGGCGCCTTTGATGAGGACGCCCACGGGACTTGGATGAAGACCCCGTTGGCAGCCTCCAGATAAATCCCCGGCCCAGTCGCAGCAGCGGAGGGGTCAGCGGCCGGTGCAGCGTCTGGCGCTCCCGTGGCCTCAGGGCCGTCAGTGCGGTCGCTGGTCCCCTCCCTAGCTGCCGCGTCAGTGGCCGCGGCGGTCTCGTCGGCGGCTGGCTCGTCGGCACCGGCCATCCCTTCAGCGGTGGCGGTGTCGCCAGCGTTGCCGCGTACGTCCTCCTCGGCGTTGACCTCTGTCTCCATCGGCTCCGGGGCGGGCGGATCTGACAGAAAAAGAAAAGTCGTCAAGCAAATATCCAAAAAGAAGAACTCAAGAGAAGGAAAGTACAAGGGTTACCTGCGCGGGCCTCTTCAGTAACGGGGTCCCTCGCCGGAGAGTTCTCCCTTGGCGGTGTGGTAGTGGCCCCCGCCGGCGGAGGGCCGCTGGCGCCTTCCCTTGGCGGGGTGCCCACCCTTGTCGGAGTGCTCGCCCTTGGCGAGGTACTCGCCCTTGGCGGAGTACCAGCCCTTGGCGGAGCGCTCTCCCTCGCCGGGGGGCTCCTCCTTGGCGGGGAGGGTGGGACGAGCAGCTCGTCGGGAGCAGTCTCTTGACGCTCCTGAGGCTGCGGCTCCACTTCTGCACAAGTCAACAAGCAAGCAAAACATTGGCAAAGATAAGAAACTCAAGCGCGCCCGACAAGCGAAGAAGTAAACAAGAAGACTTACGCTGGGGGCTGCGCTGGGGGCTGCTCTGCGGAGCACCAGGCTGATCCGACAAGCCTGTCGCGGGCGCATCTCCTGCCACGGCGACGGGCTCGTCCTCCTCGAGATCAACCACCGGGATCTTGGCCCTCTTCGCCATCCTCTGGGTCAGGGTCCTGGAAGCCAAACAAGATCAGAGTCAGGCAAAGAGAATTCAAGACAAGAGCAACAAAAATCAAAAAAAATATAAGGGTTGCGAATACTTACTCTTCCTCCTCCTTGTCGGAACTGAGGGCGGAAAAGTCGAAGTCCGCCTCGCGCGTCCCGGCGCGAGGAGCTGGAGGGGTAGGCTCCCTCGGGCGCTTGGCGGGCTCCGGAGCCATGGGCCGAGAAGACCCCGCTCCGGTCGTTGCCGAAGACCGAGGGGCGGAAGGAACGCCGGAACCGGTTCGGGAAGATCCCCCTCCGCTTGCCGCTGAGGCGCGGGGCGCCTCCTTGACGGCCTTGCTTGTCGTGGTGACACGCGTCGAGCGACGCTGCGGCTGCTGTCGGGGCGCCGGCTGCCTCGCCGTGTCAGTGGTCTTGCGGAGGCGCTTCTTTGGCTGTGGCGGAGGACTTGGTGGTGGCAGGAGAATTCTCTGAGGATGAGGAGGCGTCGTCGAGGTTCAGTGACCCGCCCGAGTCTTCGTCGGAATCGCCCGATTCGGCGTCCTCCTCGGCGGGCTCATTGGACTCAGTGCCCTGCCCGGCAGCCTCGCTCGTCCCGGCAGGCTCCCCGGCAGGCTCCCCGGCTGGCCTCAACAACTTGAGGATCTCTTCCTCCTCGGCCCTACTCACTGCATCCGTTGCTTCTGCCTCCTCCACGGAGTACCCAAACTCACCTGCGGCCTCAGCTGCGGCGACCTCCTCCATCCTGCTAGCAATATACGCCACGTCCCAGTCGGTGGTCGCGCGGGTGAGACCCTTCTTCTCCTCGGGATTGATTGGCTGTTCAACCAGGTTATCGAAGAAAGTTTGCACGGTTTCTTCTGAAGGCGCCAGCCAAGTGGGATCAACACCGTGGGAGTCGCACAGCGGCATTACCGCGCGGATGGCACTAAGTGAAGAGTTGTTGCATAATGGAACTACTCCCTGCGACGGGGCACACCACTCCGAGTGCTTGGGGTCATGCTTGAACAGCGAGCGGATCATTCCCTTGAGTTCCAAGACGGTGAAGTTGTAGTTCAGGCCGGGGCGCAGCCTCATGCGGTCTGCCGCGTTGCCGAACTCCCAGGCAGGCCTCTTCCTCTCCTGCAAGGGAGCAATGCGGCGGCGAAGGAAATCAGCCCCGACCTCACCTACAGTAAGATTGGCTCGCCGGAGACGAAGGATCCTAGTAAGGGCAATCTTCAGCTTCTCGTCCTCCGGGGCCAGATCACTCCAATCCTTGCCGCGCGCTATTGCAGCTCGGCGCGGGGAGGTAAACGGCTGGGGTTCCTCTTCCATAACCCAGCACCAATCAGCCCTCCACTCTTCCCACTTGCCGCGGAGCTCTCCAATCAAGTACGCCTCTTTTTTGTTGAGCCTAAAGATCCAAGTGATGCCACCGGACAGAGGGGACCCATACTCTACTCGAGGTGTGAAGAAATGGTGGAAGAGAGCTACGTTGGGGTGGACTCTGACGAAGTTTTCACACAGATGCGCGAAAACGGCCAAGGTTAAGACTGCGTTCGGGGTGAAATCGAGAAGGTGGAATCCATACGTGTTCATAATGTCGAAGAAGAACTCAGAGTATGCAGGGCAGAGACCGCAATGGAAGAACAGAGCGAAATAATGGTAACCTCCCGGATACATGTCGCAGGCTTCGGCGGGGAGGACCCTGGTGCGCGGGTGAGCCTTCGTCTCCCTCGACCAGAACAAGTAATACTTGTCCCTTAGTTCCCTCGCACCGAGCCTCGGCGGGAAGACCACCATCTTCTTCCGCATCGCTGCTAGCTTCGTCGCCTTGTCGGACTTCGCGCTCTTCGCCTTGTCGCTCTTCGGGGCCATGGCGGAGACGGCGAGTGGAACCGGCGGTGCTGGGGAGGCTGGCGGCTGCAGAAGAGGGGTGGAGCTCGTCTCTCTCTCGACCTTGGGGGAGGCGGAGAGCGGCGGGGGTTTCTGGAGCTTGAAGATGCAATGAAGCAATGGGGGGAAACTGCCCCTGTTTCCTCTGCTTTTTAGGGGGAAGTGGGGGACGTTCCGCATTTTCCCATTAAAGAAACATGCCACGATCTCTCCCACGACGCCGCAATCGACGCGTGCCGTTAGGGAGGGATGCGGCGGATACGGAGTGGGATACGGCGCGCCGTGGGCCGCGTGTGTCCGTGCACTGTTTTGGGCCTGGCCCAGAAGCGCTCGGCACCGTGTGTGGCCCAGGCCCGGGGGCTCCTGTCGGTGTACTAAAGTAGGGGTACCTTAGTATCCCGACTTTTGCACGGGCAGTAGCAGCGTCCCGTGGTCAGGCTCGCCACGTGCCCGCCAAGGCCCACTCTAGTTCCCTTGAAGCCATTCAAGAACAAAGTATTCAAGTTAAGAAACAAGACCCCGGCAAGAGGAGCTTGCCGGGAAGGCCGCTCCAGGCTCAAGATTATCCCTTCAGCACAAGACCCTGGCAAGAGGAGCTTGCCAGGAAGGCCAAAGAACAGCATTTCAGAAGACAAGCCGTGGCGCATCGCGCGCCCCGGCAAGACCCGGAGAGCGACAAGCTTCCGGGCCCGGCGAGGTAGCGACCGCGGCAAGGTGCTTGCCGCGGCAAGCTTTCACTGTGTGCCTGCGCTCCAGCTCATCTGGCCACGCGTCTCCCTGGGGCCCTTCCTGGGGCACGTGGCGGATGGCCGTGCAGCCTGGGGTACACGGTGGCAAGCCACGATGACGAGGCTACCGTCGTGGCGAACGGAGACGCCTGGACGGACGCTTTTTACACTGTTTTGGGGCGACGGCGACGGGCATTCAATGCCCTTGTCCCCCACCGTCTGGGTTAGGTACAAAACACTATGCATATACTGTACATGCACTGTTACAACTACCACCAATTTTACGCTTTTACGCTCACTTACGTTGACACCTGTTGGGAACCCCTTCGACCTATAAAAGGAGGCCCATGCACAACGTAGAGGAGGTTCCGAAACTTGATCACTCCCACGCTCGGTGTAGCTAGTACTGTAGATCTTCTTGCTCCTGAGCCAAGAGCTTAATACAACCAAAGCAGGAGTAGGGTTTTACGCATCCGTGCGGCCCGAACCTGGGTAAACTGCTCGCGTGCTCGCCTCGATCCGCTCTTCGTGCGCCCTCCGCTCCCTTGCCGTACCGAAAAGGGGCTCCGGTCCCATAGGTGTTCGTGGGCGATCAGTTTCCCCGACACCCGGCCCGGTTCACAGAGTCCCGAAGCCGGCTCAAACTTGTGTCCGCCTCGGTCTCTGTTCTTCCTTCCTTTTCTCTCAAGTTACATGATGAGGCAGTTCACAAACCGTAACTCTGTACACGGGCCTTAAGCCTTCATGGGCCGTAACCTCTACTGGATATTACAAGTATATAATTAAACTGCCATAATCCGGTTTACACTAGCCGGTTCATACCTGCTAGTAATATCCCTGGCATTAGGCCCCAGAGTGATTTGAACTTGTTCACATCAATCTTCTCAGTCTTGCAGGATCTTCTCTTCTCGTGTCTTCTCATTTTTGTAAACCGGACCATGACGTCATCTTTGAAAATCATTTAATTTAACCATGACATCACCTCCGCATTTAACGCGCACAGCTGTCTATCACCTTTGTTTAAAGGTTATCCCGAGAATCGAGGCGACAGGGAATCTTTATCCAATCTTCCGCCTCCTCAAATCTCGCGCCTGCCGTTTCATTCTCTGCCCCTTATAAATACTGCTACCTATCTTCCTCATTCACCTTCCGCTCGTCCTCTTCTTCCGTCGCCCGAGCTCAAACCTCCGCCGTCGTCCGTCAAGCTGTCCTTCGCCGGCCGCTACATCAACCTGAGTACGACCTGAGAAAAATCCGCCGCTGCTTCTTGCTGTTTCAGGTACCCCATCTTCCTTACTGTAGATCTATAGCTTTAGGGTTCTTCTCGCACCTCCGCCATTAAGCCTCGAAGAAAGCTTCATCTGTTCGTCCTTGGCACTGAACTCGAAGTGGTTTCAGCCTTTAGATCTTGTCCTTAAAACTTGCCTCTGTTCCGCTGCCGTATGCTCAGATTCCAACGTTTAGGTTCAATCTGTAGATTTATCCACTCTGTATAGGACCCTTGTAGTTCTTCCTGTAATATCCTTGCATTTGTTTTTCTTTTTCCTGGGTGCTCAGATCTGTTTTACTTTAGTTGTCTGTAAAAAGTTGTTTCTTCATCCTTGTAGATCTATAAAATATTCTCCGGTTTAGTCAGTCAAATATCGCTTCTGTAATGCATCGACAACAGACACGACGGTTTAGCTCCTCGCTTTTTGTTATCATGAACCGGTAGTAATGTGTTCCCTGTTTACTTCGAGGTTAGCAACGTCATTAGTCCCTTGTCTAAACCGTCAGTGTAAACTTGTATATATGATCCGGTTTACATATTTGTACTTGAATAATCCGGAGTTTATGCTTGTCCCTTTTAGCACTTTCATTCTGCTATCATGGCTGCCAAACAGTTTGTTTCCTGCGATTGGGTTCTTTCCGTTGTTACGGACGAAGATTTAGTTAACGCTGCTAAGATTGGTACTCTGGGTCCTCGATCCGTTTTAAAATGGCGAGCCCCATAGAATGAAAGTCCCCCTACTCCCAAAGAAGGGGAGGTCATTGTCTTCTTTGACCATATGGCTCGAGGTTTCACTCCTCCCGGTTCAAAATTCTTCCGGGACGTGCTTGCCGCTTTCCAACTGCACCCTCAGGACATAGGTCCCAATTCTATTTCAAATATTTGCGATTTTCAAGTTTTCTCAGAGGTGCATTTGCAAGAAGAGCCATCAGTCGAACTGTTCCGTCTCTTCTTCCACTTGAACCGGAGAACTGAATTTACTGGCGGACCTCACCAAGAACTGGGCTGGGTTAGCATTCAAAAGAGAAGAGACACAGTCTTTCCTAATGCCGCTCTCCATACGCACCCCAAAGAGTGGAACAAATCTTGGTTTTATTGTATTGATACTTCACCTGAAGGGGAAAACCCATTACCGGGTTATCGCGAGCATCGTCTTCCGGAGGATCACCCTTTGCCGCAGCGCCTCAGCTCTTCAGAACGGCCTCGGTTTGCTTCCCAACTTGCCAGGCTAAAAGCCTTTATGGCCAACGGTTTAACTGGAGTTGATTTTATGCGCTGCTCGCTTTCTTGGAGTATCCTTCCTCTGAGTCCACGCCCGAGTCTGATGTGCAAATATTCTGGTAAACCGGATGATCCTCTGCGTTTCTCCAAGGACAAACTTTCTGAATCGGAAGTCATTGAGTCTGCGAAGAAGATGCTCAATATCTCCTTAGAAGAATGTGGCAAACCGGTTTGGCTCCATATTATAAGAAAAACAAGCTGCCTGCAGTAAGTCTTACTCTTTTCTGTATGTTTGTGATCCATTCCTTTAAATCGTTCTTGCAATTATCTTTCACCTTTTGAACAGGCTGATGATCCTTTTTGGAAGAGCAAACCTCAGGAGAAGGTAGGAAAACAGCCACGCCGGAAAACTTACGCTATCAAGAAGAAAAAGGCGGCTGCTGGTTCCAGTTCACATGCTGAAGATGATGATCCGGATTCTGAGGTATGAGTTAATCCGGCTATGACTTGTTCACTTTTATCCAGATCTGTGTTAACAGTATCTTTCACAGGAGTTGGCTGAAGGAGATAAACCGGCAGAAATTGAGGTAACTATTCTTTCTTCAGATTCAGAACCACCTCCATCAAAAATTCGTCGGACAGTCCAGAAATATCAGTTTTCTCACCCTTATGCTCAATTGGACCCCAATTTTCTATTGAAGAAACAACAACATGAAGCCCTTCGCCGGACTACCCGCCACAGCGGCCTTGCAGTTGAATCGTCCGGAATATCTCTTACTCCGGCTCGGAGACGCCGCTATGAGGTTATACTCTCTCCAACTCTCCTTCATCCCAAGGCCGGGCTTATACGCAAACCACTTAAACCGTCTGACCCTAATTATCAGGAAACTCCTTTATCTTCTTCCGGCGAACCAACTGCCACACAACTCCCACCCCTGAAAACTGTCCCAGGGTAAGTCTTTTAATTTATCCGGTTTATGATTGCACTTTGCTTTACAGTTCTGACTTCTTTTTTCAATTTCTTTCAGCAAGCCTAAACCCAGCAAGAGGGCCAAAGCCAACAAAACGGCCGCTGAGACTGCCACTGATGATCTGGCGGTTTATCCGGACACAACCGTCCCTCCGGAGGGCGAGCCCACAATTCCTCTTCAAGATCCTGCTCCTACAGACCATACTACTATTCCTAAAAATCCCAACACTGAGAACGTCCATGAACCGGGAAGTCCTGCCCGGGTCGATCTTCCTCAAACAAGCCCTGCTCACACTATCCCGGTTCACACCGCTACTCCCCCACCAGCAACTGCCCCTTCTCCGGATGTCCAGATAACTGGTACTGCTTATACTGGTCCTGCTGAACCCACTGTGTTAGCCAAGCACACAGCTAAAGCGGAGAAAATCCATCAAGAAAAGGGTAAATGGAGCACGGAGTTATCTAGTTTTGCCGATCTGAGTGCCCAGGAACTCTATTCCGGGTATCTGAACCGGCTTCACACTTCTCAGGATTATGAAGCAGGCTTAATCAGCATGATGAAGGAAAAATACGAGGTAACTCCCTTGTCTTTGTTTTACTTTTGTTTTGTTTCTGCCTATATCATAGTAGCCCCCAAGTTCCGGTTTAGCTGCACTTTAGAAGGTGAACCGGTAATTCCTGTTTGAACAAATGACCTTACATTAGCCCCTAAGTGCCAGGGGCATAATTCGGTTTATGTGACTGGGACTTGTTTGAATTTTTTCCTTTGATACTTCAACTATCCATTAGCCCCCAAGTGTCAAGTAGACAACTTGTTTGTGTGCTTGAGACTTGTCTTTGAATTGGTATTGTTTGACGCTTCAACTGCCCATTAGCCCCCAAGTGTCAAGTGGATAACTTGGTTATGTGCTTGAGACTTGTCTGATTTTTTACCTTCATTCCACTTGATTTTTCTTGCAGGCTGATTTGAACCGGCGGGCTGATGAAATTACTGAACTCCAGAACAGACTCGCTGAAACTGAATCTGCTGCTGCTAAGGCCAAGGAAGATTTAGCTGTGAGTTTAACTACCGCTGAATAGCTGAAGAAGTTTTTTGAAGAGGAGCGGACCGCCTTTGAAGTGCAGAAGAAGGATCTGGAAAAAAGGGCAAAGGACGCTGAGGAAGCCCTTAATCCGGTGACTGAAGAGTTAACCGGTTTAAAGCGGCAAATAGAACTGATGACTTCTGCTGTCTTCGGTAAGTACTTAATCTGTACTCCTGCTTTTATCCTTGCAATCTTTAATCCGTTCCGGTTTAACTGTGATAATCCTATGCAGGGCGCCGTGTCACCCATCTTGGGGATGATTTACGGAAAAAACTCAAGGCGTCTTATACTCTGGTCGAGCAGCTGTATTCCGGCGCTCAAAGGATCATAAGCGCAATGTCCTTCAATAAACCGGCTCCCACTACTATCCAAGGTACCTTAGAAAAGCTTTCTGTCTTGCCAGCCCGCTTGGAGGAAGTCAAAAAGTCTGCAGCTCGAGCCGGTTCTCTCATGGCGCTTACTAGAGCCAAAGCGTGGGTCCCGGATTTTGATCCGGAAGAAGCCTTAAATGGGTATCCCAACACTAAAGAAGACGAATCAGCTTTCACTGCCAAAGACCTTCACGCTTTAACCAAGGAGGTGCGTCCTCTCGCTAGCAAGCTTGCTGCCGAATCAGATTTGTCCAGGTATCATCCGGGGTATGATTTACAGAACGAGTGGGTGGATCGGCCGGTTTATGATACCGTGAATCTAATCCCACCAGTGCGCCCTCATACTTTCGCCCCAGATATTGATCCGTGTGAACTGATCACAGAAGAGATGTACTTCCGCACTTTAACGAAAATCGACTGGTGTGTCCCTGACTTCCAGCCGCTTCAGGAAGAAGAAGAAATTCCGGAACAAGTTGATCCCCAGCCTTCGCAGCACGAGGAGGCGTAGGCCATAGTGTAATTGGTAGTTGCAGTCTCATTTTGCTGGATAGTCTTTAATCCGCTCAGGCTTGCTACGCCTTGTAATAGGATAGCATAAAACATTATTCGTCTTAATCCGGATATTCCAACTTCTTGTTTTAACGTTTGCCAATCTAGATCTGGTCTGATCCGGTTTATCCTGCATATTATCTGTTTCTGCATAGATAACACTGAAAATATGTCCTAGCGGTTTACTGCTGGACCAATTAAATTGCTCATACAATATACATCAAACAAGTGTTTTGTTTGTGCTAGAAACAACTTCATACCTGAATTCCAGTATGCTTGATACTCTTAATCCGGCGAAATTTGCAATTTTTGAGAGAGCCTTTGATAGACCCAATAATAATCCCGAGTCTTATAGAAGCTACCGGTTTAGATCATGCTTGGCTTCTTACTTTGTTTCTGCCTGATGATTCTGCTGAAGCTCTTGGCTCTCTGACTTGGCTTCTGCCTAATGATTGTTCCGGGTTATGATGAACGCCCGTTTAACTCTTGCTGGTGTTTATGACCCAAACTTTGAACTTATGCTGGTGTTCATGACCCAGACTTTTGAAGATACGTGGTCAACTCTAGAGTTGTCCCACTCCGGATTAAAGAACCATAAACATAAATACCAGAAATGCAAATTTGCGAATAAAACCATGTAGTCGAGGCTTTTTATGAGCTGCCAGGCTCAAAGCAAGGTTCAGCCAATCAATGGATGCGGGTACCATCCAGAGGGCCTTATGGATGTGGGTACCATCCATAGGAACCAGATACAACCAACAGGGGTTAAGCTAGGATTCGGGTACAATCCTGCCCCCTGCTGGCCATATAAAACTTTAGCCAATCGCTGGATGCGGGTACCATCCAGAGGGCCTTTATGGTTCGGGTACAACCATAGGAAAAACTTTAGCCAATCACTGGATGCGGGTACCATCCAGAGGGCCTTTATGGTTCGGGTACAACCATAGGAAAAATTTAGCCAATCACTTGATGCAGGTACCATACAGAGGGCCTTTATGCCATGTCCTCTTTGATTCGAATACGACCTATGTTTGAACAGTAATCCCTTCCGCAAGTTTGGCTATGTTCTCTTTGGTTCGAATACGACCTATGTTTGAACAGGAAGCCCTTCAGTGAGTTATTGCTCCAGAGTATATATGCCCTGCACAATCAGTTTAAACCGATCGAAGTGTTTTGAAATATGACATATGATAAGAAATGTATGGTTGTCACCATAAGATACTTGTATTGGAAAAAGGCTGAGCCCCCGGTTTACCGAGGGTGCCGGTTTATTCATTAATCACAATATATACATAGGATACAGTGGAGCTCATGGCTCAGGTATAGTAGGGCCGCAAGAGGGCGATGTTCCACGGCCTCTTTGTCTCTTCTTCCGATGTCCGTGAGTCCTTGTGTTCTCGAACGTCCACCAGGTAATATGAACCCTTGTGCAGATTCTTGCTGACCACAAAGGGCCCTTCCCAAGGTGGTAATATCCCTGACAGGAGGGGTGCCTCCCCCCTTCTCCTAGCCCAACTAGGAACCCTAGGTGGGCGTGGTAAGCCCTATGGGCTGCCTCTCTCTTTCCCTCATTGGCCCACTATGGCCCATACTCCCTCAGGGAATTCCGGTAACCTCCCCGGCACTCCGGTTTTATCCGATAACACCCGGAACACTTCCGGTGTACCAATATAGGCGTCCAATATATTAATCTTTATGTCTTGGACATTCCGAGACTCCTCGTCATGTCCGTGGTCTCATCCGGGACTCTGAACTACCTTCGGTACATCAAAACTCCTAAACTCATAATACCGATCGTCATCGAATGTTCAGCGTGCGGACCCTACGGGTTCGAGAACTATGTAGACATGACCGAGACTCATCTCCGGTCAATAACCAATAGCGGAAACTGGATGCTCATATTGGCTCCTACATATTCTACGAAGATCTTTATCGGTCAAACCACATAACAACATACGTCGTTCCCTTTGTCATCGGTATGTTACTTGCCCGAGATTCAATCGTCGGTATCAGTATACCTAGTTAATTTCGTTACCGGCAAGTCTCTTTACTCGTTCCATAATACATCATCTTGTGACTAACTCATTAGTCATTTGCTTGCAAGGATTATTATGATGTGTATTACTGAGAGGGCCCAGAGATACCTCTCCGACACTCGGAGTGACAAATCCTATTCTTGATCTATGCCAACACCACGAACACCTTCGGAGACACCTGTAGAGCATCTTTATAATCACTCAGTTACGTTGTGACGTTTGATAGCACGCAAGGTGTTCCTCCGGTATTCGGGAGTTGCATAATCTCATAGACATAGGAACATGTATAAGTCATGAAGAAAGCAATAGCAGTAAAACTAAACGATCAAGTTGCTAAGCTAATGGATTGGTCTTGTCCATGACATCATTCTCCTAATGATGTGATCCCATTGATCAAATGACAACTCATGTCTATGGCTAGGAAACATAACCATCTTTGATCAATGAACTAGTCTAGTAGAGGCATACTAGGGACACTCTGTTTTGTCTATGTATTCACACATGTACTAAGTTTTCGGTTAATACAATTCTAGCATGAATAAAAGACATTTATCATGATATAAGAAAATACAAATAACAACATTATTATTGCCTCTAGGGCATATTTTCTTCAGAAATGACACAAAGCAGCTTACCTAGGTTCGGGCTACCTCGTGGTGTAATGCCCTGCTCCTACTTTGTGGTGGATTGCTTCGAGGTGGGCTGAGGAAGATCTAGTAGAGTGGTCGAACAACCTCTGGAGGTGTGTTCTTGGGCGTGTGGGAGCAGATTGATCTGATTCCCCCTGGTCCCCTCTCTGTGGTGGTGGCTAAGCTATATTTATAGTGGCCTTGGTCCTCTTCCCCCAAAATGTATGCGGGAAGGGATCCCACAACGGCGAAATTTGAAGGGAGACAACTAGTACATATTATCCTGACGAAAGTTGGTCTTCCCCTAAAGCTTTTGATCCTGACGCCATGGTGGGCTTGGTGATGACCTCCGTCGTGCCGTCCTGGCAATCCTGGTCTTATTGCATGGAAATGGAAACCTTTGGCTGATTCCTCGGGACTCCGCGCCTGAACTTGCCTCTTTAGCACCAAAGAGGAAACATGATGTCCTGCGCCCGCTGGCGCCCGCCTGGCCTTGGTCGTCATGGCTTGCGCCATCTGAAACTCATGAGGTGGAGGCTTGCATAGAGATCTCCGCTCCTCAGGAGCCACCCTAGTGAGATTGCTCCTTCCGGAGGTCTTGGTGTCGTCC
>LR738715.1:569410493-569431587 GCA_902687465.1 Secale cereale
CTCCCCGGCACTCCGGTTTTATCCGATAACACCCGGAACACTTCCGGTGTACCAATATAGGCGTCCAATATATTAATCTTTATGTCTTGGACATTCCGAGACTCCTCGTCATGTCCGTGGTCTCATCCGGGACTCTGAACTACCTTCGGTACATCAAAACTCCTAAACTCATAATACCGATCGTCATCGAACGTTCAGCGTGCGGACCCTACGGGTTCGAGAACTATGTAGACATGACCGAGACTCATCTCCGGTCAATAACCAATAGCGGAAACTGGATGCTCATATTGGCTCCTACATATTCTACGAAGATCTTTATCGGTCAAACCACATAACAGCATACGTCGTTCCCTTTGTCATCGGTATGTTACTTGCCCGAGATTCAATCGTCGGTATCAGTATACCTAGTTAATTTCGTTACCGGCAAGTCTCTTTACTCGTTCCATAATACATCATCTTGTGACTAACTCATTAGTCATTTGCTTGCAAGGATTATTATGATGTGTATTACCGAGAGGGCCCAGAGATACCTCTCCGACACTCGGAGTGACAAATCCTATTCTTGATCTATGCCAACACCACGAACACCTTCGGAGACACCTGTAGAGCATCTTTATAATCACTCAGTTACGTTGTGACGTTTGATAGCACGCAAGGTGTTCCTCCGGTATTCGGGAGTTGCATAATCTCATAGTCATAGGAACATGTATAAGTCATGAAGAAAGCAATAGCAGTAAAACTAAACGATCAAGTTGCTAAGCTAATGGATTGGTCTTGTCCATGACATCATTCTCCTAATGATGTGATCCCATTGATCAAATGACAACTCATGTCTATGGCTAGGAAACATAACCATCTTTGATCAATGAACTAGTCTAGTAGAGGCATACTAGGGACACTCTGTTTTGTCTATGTATTCACACATGTACTAAGTTTTCGGTTAATACAATTCTAGCATGAATAAAAGACATTTATCATGATATAAGGAAATACAAATAACAACATTATTATTGCCTCTAGGGCATATTTTCTTCAGAAATGACACAAAGCAGTTTACCTAGGTTCGGGCTACCTCGTGGTGTAATGCCCTGCTCCTACTTTGTGGTGGATTGCTTCGAGGTGGGCTGAGGAAGATCTAGTAGAGTGGTCGAACAACCTCTGGAGGTGTGTTCTTGGGCGTGTGGGAGCAGATTGGTCTGATTCCCCCTGGTCCCCTCTCTGTGGTGGTGGCTAAGCTATATTTATAGTGGCCTTGGTCCTCTTCCCCCAAAATGTAAGCGGGAAGGGATCCCACAACGGCGAAATTTGAAGGGAGACAACTAGTACATATTATCCTGACGAAAGTTGGTCTTCCCCTAAAGCTTTTGATCCTGACGCCATGGTGGGCTTGGTGATGACCTCCGTCGTGCCGTCCTGGCAATCCTGGTCTTATTGCATGGAAATGGAAACCTTTGGCTGATTCCTCGGGACTCCGCGCCTGAACTTGCCTCTTTAGCACCAAAGAGGAAACATGATGTCCTGCGCCCGCTGGCGCCCGCCTGGCCTTGGTCGTCATGGCTTGCGCCATCTGAAACTCATGAGGTGGAGGCTTGCATAGAGATCTCCGCTCCTCAGGAGCCACCCTAGTGAGATTGCTCCTTCCGGAGGTCTTGGTGTCGTCCTCCTCGCGATGCTTGGCCCCTCATAAAGGTCTTGAGAGTTGATGCTAAAGATGGGCCGTACCAGGCCGGTGAAGGAGCCACGTCATGGGCTGCAGGCAGGCAAGTCTGGGTACCCTGGTTCCTAGAACGCCGATAGTAGGAACTACTTTCTCTTTCCCTTTTTGCTTTGCTTTATCATTTGATTTCTTTTCTTCTTTCTGCTCAGGTTCATCCTTATCTACATTATCTGCATAGAGATCATCATCACCATCTCCTATCTCATTGTCACTATCCATAAGCAGACCAAGCTCATAATCTGCACCATCTGTATCACTTGCTGCATCTTCTTCTTCCAGTGCATAGTTCAACTAGTTCTACCTGACACTCCTCCTCATTCTTATGTTTCCAACAACATCACATTGTAGCACACCATCTTCCTGTTCTTCGTGTCTATGATTACCAACATTTGTCTGAACTGATGCCCTCTTACCAAACTGAAACTGGTTGACATCATCCTCTGCATCACAATCAGGAAAGATAACTTGAATAGGAATAGTGCTTCCTATCCTTCTTGATGCTCTTCCTCTACCTCACCTCCATTCTCTGCTTCTTCCCTAGCTTCTAGATGCTTTGATTCTACCTCAACTTGTGCATGCTCTGCTTCTGCCTCAGCTTGTACATTATCTGCATTGCTATGCACTCTCCTTGTTGGGCTGAAAACTGGAGGCAGGGTAGCTCTAGGATTAATAACAACATCATCCTCATTAAGGTTAGCACATAACCTACCATCATGATCTAAATATAGTCTGAAAAAGTGGTGACCAATATCAACAAACATGATCATTCTTCCAGCCGATTCATCATCAGTAATTTCCCTGAGACCATTACTGCTAAGTGTAAGGATGGGGACACAGTAGTAAACCATAAGCCTCTCTACCATCTCATAACCTATTTCTTCCACAAGATTTTCAGTCATAATAGGTGACCAGATGACCCTTTCCACTTGATCATACCAAATGGGACGGCCATTTACATAAGAACGTTTCCTGCCTTGGCCAACAAAGAAACCACCATGGTTGATCTCTACCGAAAAATTATTTCTTTTAGGACCTGAGACAATAACAGTACTAGATGCATCACAATCGATGGGAAATTCAATTTGGTTAACTATCAAAAACCCTAACTCCCAATTCCCTTAACCCCCAAATCTTGAGTGAAAACCCTAGAACAATCGGTCCAACCTTGCAGCTAGAACACATATTAGATGGAAATGCGGCCATAAAAGGAGGTCTTTTGACGATCAAAACGCAAAAATGCTCGGGTTCGATGGCGGGCGGATACTTACTGTACACAGGGGGTGGCACCCCTTCTACGCGATGAACATGGGCCATCCCCGACGCCTCCTACGAGAAGAACACGCGGCGGCGCCGCCTATGCAACCGTCAAGGAGGAGCTCCGCGCCACAACTTGCCTGCACCGTCGACGATCGTCAGGGGTGGCGTCGCCTATGCAGCCGCTCGCCTATTTCCACTCGAAGATGAAGAGGCGACATGAGTGGAGGAGGGGTGATTGAGTGGATTCTGTGATGGTCAGTGGGCTAAACGCAAAATATCGACGATGATGCCTTTGTAATTCACCACCTGGCCTGGGCGACAGGTTAACACGTGGTCAAATGCACTTTACCCAAAAATGTATGTGCTACAGTCACTATATTTTCACGTCACATCATACTCATTGATCGTATCAAGCATATTCCTAAGTTCAGTGACCGTGAGTATATTTATCTCTTTCCCCTCCACCCTAACCTCCTCCATTTCCTCTCTCCCAGATTGAGCACCAGGTCTGGATCAATGGCCACTGTGGCGCAAGTGCCAAGATTCATCGCGGCCATGCGATAAGGAAGCTCGATGTTGCTGTGGCACTAGTGCTGACACTATGAACAAGGTGCCCTTTCATTTTCTCCTCCCCAATGGCCGCTAGGGTTTCGCCATACAATCTCCCTCCTCTTACTGACCTACTCCCAGTCCTCGATGCAGCCACCACTGTGAAGCCCGAAGACCGACGTCCCAGAAGATTCCAGATGTTCCGGGTTCTCCCGTGTGTTTCTTTTGTGCTTGTGTTATTTATTTTGCATTGCATCATGTCATCATGCCATCATGTCATTAATCTTTGCATCTCACTTAAATAAATCGTGTGGACCTTTGGTCCATTTAAATCGAGTGAAGGATGACTTCTCTTTATAACATATCCTCCCAATATTAGGGAGCTATATTAAATATTCCATTTGTTTGGAATTAACCCAACACACTTGCATATATTCCCCATGCCTCTTAATTCAAGTTTCACCGTCAAAAACCTTCCCTATATTTCTTTTCTCGTTTATCGAGGTTCCTCCAAAATCCTCAACATTTTTTGACACTTCTAAAACCTAGTCCTAGTTCAAACTATTTGAATAAAATTCAATGAGTTTGAATTTTCATCTTTCATTCTTGCCACTTATATTTTTCTTGGACTACGCTCATTTTTATGAGCCCGAGAAAAATAACCTCTTGTTCAAACTCTTTTTGTAACCCTTCCTTTATTCTCTTTTCCTTCTTTGCTATTTTTTCTTTTCTGTTTTGGGATAGCAGTAAAAGAAGAAGAGCAGTCAGGCCCAACCAGCCTCCTCCAGCCGCTCGGGCCCATCCCTCCTAGGCCTCCCTAGGCAGCTGGCCTATTAGCTGCCATGCCGGCCAAGGCCTCTTGGGCCTGTCGGACCAGGCCGGCCCATCTTTCCCCAAACCCTAGTCCCAGTCGCTCCCAACCCCCTCTCCTACCGACGGCCGCACCCCATCGTCCCTCATCTCGATCCCCTCTGGTTTCTCCTCTCGAGCTCCCCTACGCCCGCGCCCCTCCGCCCCAAGGCCTCGTCCTCCGTCCTCCATGTGCCTCGTCGCCACCCGAGCCCTCCTCTCCAGCGCCGCATGCGCCATCCCCTGCATCAGCCCAGACCGCGCCCCGCCAAGTCCCCTCCGGCCGCCTCTTCTTCTGCGCCGGCGAGCACATGCCGCGGGTCGGCCAGGATCCGCCGTCCCATGCCATTCCTCTGCCGTCCAGTTCCACCTCAAGCTCGGCCAGGGCGCCGGCTGCCCGTCCTCCAGCTCGCCCCGCCGCCGGTCTGCAACCTCTCCGTCCTCGCGCGCCGGTGGCCATGTTTGCCTCGTCATCAAGCTCCACCCAAGTCTCTACCTGGGATGTTACCAGCTTCCTCCAGCCGAGCCCATGCTCAAGCCGACAAGCCACTGCATCCACGCAGTCCGCCAAGTCCACCTTCAATGATCTACGACCGTGTACAAGGACCTCGGATCTGACAAGTTCGTCTACCGTCATTTCTGAACCGCCAAGAACCACGACGACCCGAACATCTACAGAAAACGAGTACATCTACGGACATCAAGTACCACTACGAACCCCCAAGTACCTCGACGCCCGACGCCTGTACGACTACATCCGATGCGATTTTTGACAAGTACCACGACGCATGCTCGGAGCCCTCGGATCCAACAAGTTCGACTACGACCCTCGAGTACGACTACACACGAGAACCGCAAGTTCCACTACATCAACGTGAACGACTACCGTCGCCCCGAAGACGTCCGATGCCGCGACAAGTACCTCTTCGAAGACGGAACGTCTACTTCCACTACTTCCTCTACGACCCGTGTACCACTACGTCCCTCGACGACTCGAACCGCTTCGAAAACGAATGTTCCGAAGGTATAACCCCGAGACGATGATCGTGGAATGCTTGTGTTGTATGAAATGTTTGCCCTTGTGTGCTCCGTGCCCGTATCATCTTTTGTCGTGCTCCTCGTTTGCCTCGTCGCCGACCCGTGGGAACCCGGTGATGGGATCACCCCACCTTTTCATCTCGTTCGACTCACTCACGCCTCCCTTCATCTTTTGCACCGGTCTCTCAACGAGTTACCGGAACCGAGATGTTGCTTTGCATCACTTTCGGATCGTTGCCGTGGCACCCTTTTCCTTCCACCACGGTGACTAATACTCCGAATCATCTTCGTATGTTTTCATGTCAACCTTTAAATAAAAATTGCATAAACTTGATCATGTCATCCACATCATGTTAACAACATTATATGTGTGAATTGTTATATGCTTAAAATTGCTAAACATGCTTATGGGGATTTTCCCGGAATTGTTGTTGTTATTTCCGGCCTCATTTATAATGACTAAATAGGTAGTTTACTTTTGATTCACCTCTTGCTATGTTAAAAACATTTAACATTGTCTTGTAAATAAACGAGGGTCAACTAAATAAATAAAGTGTGGTGTTTCGTCAATATGCAACTCGTTGCATATTGAGCTCCACTTAACTTGTAGTTTTGTTTGTGCTCATTGACATGCCATGCATCATTAAACTGGACATGCATCATACTTGGATGTGCATCGTATGCCATGTTTATGCTTGTGTGTTTACCGTGTTGTTTGCTTCTTTCCGGTTGCTTCTCTTGTTAGCTTTGGTTTCGTTCCGGAGTGTGAGGTTTCGCTCGACTATGTTGCTCCGTCTACTTCATGGATCCATTCTTCTCCCTTGCGGAATCCCATGCAAGATGATCATACCCTTGGATACCTTTACTACCATTGCCATGCTTAGTTGTCTCGATGCTATCGTTACATGTCGCGCTACCCATCTTTTATGTCAGCCTCTCCTTGTTGCCATGAAACCTCTAACCTTTTGACACCTTCCTAGCAAAACCACTGTTTGGCTATGTTACCCGCTTGCTCAGCCCCTCTTATAGTTGCAGGTGAAGATGAAGATCGTTCCAGGTGGGAACTTGTTGCTTTGGAATATCACAATATCTATTATTATTATTAACTCACATATAAACTGGGCATGGGTGGAAGGCTTGGCCTTTTGCTCGGTTTTTTGTTCCACTCATGCCACCTTAGGCGCCGATAAACCGGCATTATGTTCCTTGATTTTGCGTTCCTTACACGATGGGTGGATGGGGACCCCTTGACAGTTCTACTTTGAATAAAACTCCTCCAGCAAGGCCCAACATTGGTTTTAATTTGCTCATAATAACAACTTAATAATTAATTAATTGCATAGGGGGTCATGTCCCCGGGTTCTTAATTCTACATAGCAGGGGGGCCAGTGCTGATGGTGTTGGTCCCAAACGGGGGTCCTGTGGGGCCACCACGGGGAAACTCGAGGATTGGTTTTACCTGTAGCATCGCCCATCCGGTTGTGGCCTGAGACGAGATACGCGCGGCTACTATCAGGGTGTCGGCACACCGGGAGGTCTTGCTGGACTTGTTTTACCATTGCCGAAATGTCTTGTGCACCGGGATGCCGAGCCTGATCGGATTTCCCTAAGATAAGGGGTGATGATATTATATTTATCACTTCAGCTAATCATGAGAGCTTGTGATGGGCTAAGTTGGGACACCCCTGCAGGGTTATGATCTTTCGAAAGCCGTGCCCGCAGTTATGTGGTAGATTGGAATTTGTTAATGTCCGGTTGTAGAAAACTTGACAGAGGATCCGAATTAAAACACAGAACTGTGTGAGTAACCGTGACTGTCTCTTTTCTCTTTGAGAAGAGAACACGGTGGGGTTATGTTTGACTCGTATGTAGTTTAGGATCTTTAGCGATCACTACTAGTTGTGACCGTTTGCGTATATGCTCATCTCATTCTTGTACTCGTAAGTTAGCCACCATATTATGCTTAGTCGCTGCTGCAACCTAACCACTTTACCTCTTCCTACCCATAAAGCTTTGCTAGTCTTGATACCCATGGTTATGGGATTGCTGAGTCCTCGTGGCTCATAGATACTACAACACCAGATGCAGGTTCAGCCGAGAATGATGCAGGAGCTGGTTCAAGTACTTCAATGGGAGCTCGATGAAGACAGTGGCCGTATGTTTGTGACATTTCGACGATCAGTAGTGGTTTCTACTAGGGGCGATTCACACCTATGGCTTTATGTTTTTGTATCTTTCTTTTGGATCTTCGCCCGTAGTCGGGTTGTGATGTTTTGAATGTTGTCTTGTTTATGTAATGTATTGTGTGAAGTGGCGAGTGTAAGCCAACTATCTCCTTTTGCAATTTCATCCCTCTTTTACATGAGTCGTGCAAACATACCAAACTTGAGATCATTCCAGAATGGGCTTATACCTTTAAGTCGTGCCTCGACACGTAGGAGGTATAGTCCCATCCTGGGCATTACAAGTTGGTATCAGAGCCTTCTCCGACCTAGAAGCCCCCACTGATTGATCGAATCGTTGACGGTTGAGTCTAGGCACACACTTAAAATGTTTTGAGTCCTATATATATATCGGAGAGTAGGATTTCTTTTGCTCCTCATCCCTTTTCACTCTGGTGAGGACTCCTGACAATTACTCTTATCTCTTCTACTCTAAAAAATTCACCAAATATTTTTTAGGATCTCGCGAGTATTGTTTGGATTGTTTCGATGTCTTTGTGACGAGAACATTGTTCTCGATGCCTCCTGTCATTAGGGGTTGTGGCAGTGTCCCGGGGAGTTGAGCTCCGAGGTGTTGTCGTCACAAACATATCGCGGCAGTTCTAGAATACTTAAGACGGCCGACATCAAAAACTCTCCTATGCGGTTAGTGGCAAGATAACCCCGACATCACCCAGTACTGGGGAGGTAGTTTGGGAGTATTTCCATAGCTTGTATAGGAGATGCGTTTCGAAGGTCCGAGGTAAACGGTTTCCAAAAACAACTGGTTATGTGTTGAAGGATGGATACAGCTGGATGTAGGATTAGAGTTGAGTGCGCGGTGCTTCCCCTGTATCCCCAACACCTGATTGCATAACTGGAAACTTTCGGAAATTAATAGGTGGGTTCATCTTGTAGTTCTAGGCATTCTTCCAACGAATGCATGATATGAAGTTCGGGGTTCTACATTGAGTGAAGTGGTTTTATGGGCGTTTGTTCCAATCGGGAGTTGCATCTTAATGGGTCCTTGGCTATGCTGATCCGGGGATTGCAAAACCCTTTTGTAACACGTTCCATGAGCTTTCAGCACGAATATGTGGAATGAAGCTTCTATCTTGTATTTGTTCTATCTGCTCCTTGTTCTTTTATTTACCGTTTGTTCTCCCTAGTGGCTTCTCGACAAGTTGATGTACCGGCGGAATTCATTCGTTCATTCTCCGTTCGAATGATATTGTGAAGATTATGTTGCAACATATCTATCCGTTGTTTTTGTTTTGATTCTGGTATTCGAGTTGCTTCGATGTCAAATGTTGATTCCATACCTTTCCTAATCGGTGTTCTCATATTTCTATGGGAGTGCTAATTTTTCTTGACCATCGAGATTTTCATGTTAATCCTTTTCAACCGGTGTGCCTTATCTTCAAGTTATTCCATACGGACGCCGTTGAGAAATCTGACGATTTGTCTGTTTCATTCATCCCAAGTTGTCTTTGTTTTTCCCCACCCTCCCACCATTTTCTTATGGAGCCAGAATTCTTAATCAAATATCCATTTTATTCATGTGATATTTCTTCATTCTTTTCCTTCTATGTTCGTATCCGGTGTTTTCTCAGGAAGATGCTCAAGAGCTTCAAGTTTATCATTCTTTTGTTCTCAAATTCTGCCGGTGGATGTAATTCAAGATTTTGGTGTTGATCTTATCCTTTTTCCTCATTTCACAATGCTTTATTATTCCGGTGCACCAATTAATCATTCTCCTCTTGCTATTCATATCCGGAGTGCTGAAGATTCGTGTTTCAATTCTTAATCCATTCAAGCTATTTTGAGATTGTTATCTCATTCAGGCAATTTAATTCAACCGGTGCAATATCTCTTAAGCAATCTTTTTCAATGGTGATTTCTTTGAGTGGGCCCTAACCCACAGGTCTTTTCCCACGATCTTATCTGACTCTTCTAAATTTTCTGGAGTTATACTCAAATTCTTTTCAAAGTGTGACGTAAGAATGATTTCCATCAGTCACATGCCTTCTCCAAGCTTGTTTTCGATTATTTCCATATTTAGCTCCACCTTCCTCTTGTCATTCGTCCGGAGTATCTCGAAATTCTTCATGGCATTTCTCGTCTTCACTCTCAACATTTGGAGACCGGAGAAGAGTTCCTCTTAAATTTTGGCGTCCTCTTGAAGATTCGTGGTTCTAGCTTCTTGCCATCCTCATTATTGTTCAGATTGTGAGGAATTCTTTCATGCCATCCGAAGAATTTCATGAATTCTTTTCTTTGTGATCCTCCGAAGGCCATCATTTCAAAATATTTCTTCGTTCTCAGTTTTCAACTTCGTCCTCCAACTATTCTTCATTGATGCCTCTTCGTTCGTCTCCATATTCTTACGGTGGTTCGTTCAAGATTACTCTTCCTTGTTATCATTTAATTCATTTGTTCTTTTCATAATCTTACCGGTGAGTCTTTCAAGACTTTTCTCAAGTTTGTGCGAGATCTCACTTTAATTCTTTGCAATGAGAATAAGTAGTATGCCAAATCCTTTGGTTGTCATCAATTTAAATTGGTGAAGGATATGCATAACATAAATCTTATTCTAGTTTCTTCCAAGAGGTTAATCCCTTCCTTCAGAGTTTGTTCAGAAGGAATATATCCTTGGTTCTAAGTTGTTCGTCTTGTTACCCGGTGTTCTAAGCTCTCTCAATTATCTTGTCACGGAGCTCTATCTAATTCATCGCAGGCCTTGAATCTTATTCTTTTCATCTTTCACTTCTCATGCTTTCATTACCGGAGTTCTCTTGGTGGTTCATCATGTTTTAATTCATCCTCGAAGTCTTCATCAAGATTGTTGTTGGAGCTCAAGCATTCTTCATCATGCATTCCGAAGTGCAATCCTTTCTACCTTATCTTTTCAGATGGTGTTATGTCATTTTTGACAATTCCTTCATGTTTCATGATTCACGAGTTATCAAGAATGAGATATTGAAAAACCATCATTTCTTTCTCTTAGGAGATCCTTTCAACCCCTCATTTTTTTATCTCTTGGAGTTATCTTGGGTTATAATTCACCTAAAAGCTTTCCCTAAGGATTGTTGCTAATTATGGTGCTTATAAATGACCCAACTTCTTCTTTTATCATTCCGGTGAAATAAGTTTATCCTCTCCTTGTTGATCTCAATCCAAGCAATTCGTTTCTGTTAGTGGCTGGTTGTCACCTTCCATAAGCCCACATCAAGCTTATTCTTTTCGTTGTTGATTTCCTACAACTCTGTTCAACCCTTCTTCGTAAGGATGCTCTTTCAAATTCAATTTTGAGAGAAGTTGTCATTTTCTTCTCCGTTCTTTCTTCCCAACGACCTAGCATATATTCTTCCATTCCGGAGGCATTGTGTTATTGCTCTCTTGACCATCATCTCGTTTTTATCAAGATCATATTCTTCCTTTGATTGTCTATTATCTGGAGTGTTGTATTCTTCATTCAAGTTCCCTCATCTTATCTAGTTTTGCATGTCTTTTACCGGAGTGCTATCTGAAATCTTTCTTACCCCTTGTGTCATTCTTATTCCTTGGCTGTATCGTTGCAGTTTCATATTCTTTTGGTTCATAAGCTCTTGTTTCATGTCTTTTAACCTACAAGGTTCGCATAATGCTCCTTGTTCCTCTTTTCTAACGGTGTTTTCATCTTCGTTCATCTCCATTGTATTCTTATTCAACTTGTTTAACCTCTCAAGGTTCATTGGTTTAACTCGTTTGCCAGAGAAGCAACTTTGTTTTACCTCTTCCTCTTTCGTTTTTACCCGGTGCCATCTTTAGGATCTCGGGTCGAGATCCTCTGTTAGTGTGGGAGAGTTGTGACGCCCGAAGACCGACGTCCCAGAAGATTCCAGATGTTCTGGGTTCTCCCGTGTGTTTCTTTTGTGCTTGTGTTATTTATTTTGCATTGCATCATGTCATCATGCCATCATGTCATTAATCTTTGCATCTCACTTAAATAAATCGTGTCGACCTTCGGTCCATTTAAATCGAGGGAAGGATGACTTATCTTTATAACATATCCTCCCAATATTAGGGAGCTATATTAAATATTCCATTTGTTTGGAATTAACCCAACACACTTGCATATATTCCCCATGCCTCTTAATTCAAGTTTCACCATCAAAAACCTTCCCTATATTTCTTTTCTCGTTTATCGAGGTTCCTCCAAAAACCTCAACATTTTTTGACACTTCTAAAACCTAGTCCTAGTTCAAACTATTTGAATAAAATTCAATGAGTTTGAAATTTCATCTTTCATTCTTGCCACTTATATTTTTCTTGGACTACGCTCATTTTTATGAGCCCGAGAAAAATAACCTCTTGTTCAAACTCTTTTTGTAACCCTTCCTTTCTTCTCTTTTCCTTCTTTGCTATTTTTTCTTTTCTGTTTTGGGATAGCAGTAAAAGAAGAAGAGCAGTCAGGCCCAACCAGCCTCCTCCAACCGCTCGGGCCCATCCCTCCTAGGCCTCCCTAGGCAGCTAGCCTATTAGCTGCGATGCCAGCCCAGGCCTCTTGGGCCTGTCGGACCAGGCCGGCCCATCTTTCCCCAAACCCTAGTCCCAGTCGCTCCCAACCCCCTCTCCCACCGACCGCCGCACCCCATCATCCCTCATCTCGATCCCCTCTGGTTTCTCCTCTCGAGCTCCCCTGCGCCCGCGCCCCTCCGCCCCAAGGCCTCGTCCTCCGTCCTCCGTGTGCCTCGTCGCCACCCGAGCCATCCTCTCCAGCGCTGCGTGCGCCATCCCCTGCATCAGCCCAGACCGCGCCCCGCCAAGTCCCCTCCGGCCGCCTCTTCTTCTGCACCGGTGAGCACAAGCTGCGGGCCGGCCAGGATCCGCCGTCCCGTGCCGTTCCTCTACCGTCCAGCGCCACCTCAAGCTCGGCCAGGGCGCCGGCTGCCCGTCCTCCAACTCGCCCCGCCGCCGGTATGCAACCTCTCCGTCCTCGCGCGCTGGTGGCCATGTTTGCCTCGTCATCAAGCTCCACCCAAGTCTCTGCCTGGGCTGTTACCAGCTTCCTCCAGCCGGGCCCATGCTCAAGCCGACCAGCCACTGCATCCACGCAGTCCGCCAAGTCCACCTTCAATGATCTACGACCGTGTACAAGGACCTCGGATCTGACAAGTTCGTCTACCGTCATTTCTGAACCGCCAAGAACCACGACGACCCAAACATCTACAGAAAACGAGTACATCTGTGGACATCAACTACCACTATGAACCCCTAAGTACCTCGACGCCCGACGCCTGTACGACTACATCCGATGCGATTTTTGACAAGTACCACGACGCATGCTCGGAGCCCTCGGATCCAACAAGTTCGACTACGACCCTCGAGTACGACTACACACGAGAACCGCAAGTTCCACTACATCAACGTGAACGACTACCGTCGCCCCGAAGACGTCCGATGCCGCGACAAGTACCTCTTCGGAGACGGAACGTCTACCTCCACTACTTCCTCTACGACCCGTGTACCACTACGTCCCTCGACGACTCGAACCGCTTCGAGAACGAATGTTCCGAAGGTATAACCCCAAGACGATGACCGTGGAATGCTTGTGTTGTATGAAATGTTTGCCCTTGTGTGCTCCGTGCCCGTATCATCTTTTGTCGTGCTCCTCGGTTGCCTCGTCGCCGACCCGTGGGAACCCGGTGACGGGATCACCCCACCTTTTCATCTCGTTCGACTCACTCACGCCTCCCTTCATCTTTTGCACCGGTCTCTCAACGAGTTGCCGAAACCGAGATGTTTCGTTGCATCACTTTCGGATCGTTGCCGTGGCACTCTTTTCCTTCCACCACGGTGACTAATACTCCGAATCATCTTCATATCTCTTCATGTCAACCTTTAAATAAAAATTGCATAAACTTGATCATGTCATCCGCATCATGTTAACAACATTATATGTGTGAATTTTTGTATGCTTAAAATTGCTAAACATGCTTATGGGGATTTTTCTGGAATTGTTGTTGTTATTTCCGGCCTCATTTATAATGACTAAATAGGCAGTTTACTTTTGATTCACCTCTTGCTATGTTAAAAACATTTAACATTGTCTTGTAAATAAACGAGAGTTAACTAAATAAATAAAGTGTGGTGTTTCGTCAATATGCAACTCGTTGCATATTGAGATCCACTTAACTTGTAGTTTTGTTTATGCTCATGGTCATGCCATGCATCATTAAACCGGACATGCATCATACTTGGATGTGCATCGTATGCCATGTTTATGCTTGTGTGTTTACCGTGTTGTTTGCTTCTTTCCGGTTGCTTCTATTGTTAGCTTTGGTTTCGTTCCGGAGTGTGAGGTTTCGCTCGGCTATGTTGCTCCGTCTACTTCATGGATCCATTCTTCTCCCTTGCGGAATCCTAGGCAAGATGATCATACCCTTGGATACCTTTACTACCATTGCCATGCTTAGTTGTCTCGATGCTATCGTTACATGTCGCGCTACCCATCTTTTATGTCAGCCTCTCCTTGTTGCCATGAAACCTCTAACCTTTTGACACCTTCCTAGCAAAACCACTGTTTGTCTATGTTACCCGCTTGCTCAGCCCCTCTTATAGCGTTGTTAGTTGCAGGTGAAGATGAAGATCGTTCCAGGTGGGAACTTGTTGCTTTGGAATATCACAATATCTATTATTATTATTAACTCACATATATACTGGGCATGGGTGGAAGGCTTGGCCTTTTGCTCAGTGTTTTGTTCCACTCATGCCACCTTAGGCGCCGATAAACCGGCATTATGTTCCTTGATTTTGCGTTCCTTACAAGATGAGTGGATGGGGACCCCTTGACAGTTCGACTTTGAATAAAACTCCTCCAGCAAGGCCCAACATTGGTTTTAATTTGCTCATAATAACAACTTAATAATTAATTAATTGCATAGGGGGTCATGTCCCCGGGTTCTTAATTCTACATAGCAGGGGGGCCAGTGCTGATGGTGTTGGTCCCAAACAGGGGTCCTGCGGGGCCACCACGGGGAAACTCGAGGATTGGTTTTACCTGTAGCATCGCCCATCCGGTTGTGGCCTGAGACGAGATACGCGCGACTACTATCAGGGTGTCGGCACGCCGGGAGGTCTTGCTGGACTTGTTTTACCATTGTCGAAATGTCTTGTGCACCGGGATGTCGAGCCTGATCGGATTTCCCTAAGATAAGGGGTGATGATATTATATTTATCACTTCAGCTAATCGTGAGAGCTTGTGATGGGTTAAGTTGGGACACCCCTGCAGGGTTATGATCTTTCGAAAGCCGTGCCCGCGGTTATGTGGCAGATTGGAATTTGTTAATGTCCGGTTGTAGAAAACTTGACAGAGGATCCGAATTAAAACACACTACTGTGTGAGTAACCGTGATTGTTTCTTTTCACTTTGAGAAGAGAACACGATGGGGTTATGTTTGACTCATATGTAGTTTAGGATCTTTAGCGATCACTACTAGTTGCGACCGTTTGCGTAGATGCTCATCTCATTCTTGTACTCGTAAGTTAGCCACCATATTATGCTTAGTCGCTGCTGCAACCTCACCACTTTACCTCTTCCTACCCACAAAGCTTTGCTAGTCTTGATACCTATGGTTATGGGATTGCTGAGTCCTCGTGGCTCATAGATACTACAACACCAGATGCAGGTTCAGCCAAGAATGATGCAGGAGCTGGTTCAAGTACTTCACTGGGAGCTCGATGAAGATAGTGGCCGTATGTTTGTGACGTTTCGACGATCAGTAGTGGTTTCTACTAGGGGCGATTCAGACCTGTGGCTTTATGTTTTGGTATCTTTCTTTTGGATCTTCGCCCGTAGTCGGGTTGTGATGTTTTGAATGTTGTCTTGTTTATGTAATGTATTGTGTGAAGTGGCGAGTGTAAGCCAACTATCTCCTTTTGCAATTTCATCCCTCTTTTACATGAGTCGTGCAAACATACCAAACTTGAGATCATTCCAGAATGGGCTTATACCTTTAAGTCGTGCCTCGACACGTTGGAGGTATAGTCCCATCCTGGGCATTACAACCACACAGCTGATGGCTGCTGGAAAGCTGCGAGGAGGTCATCGGCTAGACAAGGGCAAGAGCGCCAATGAGGCTTGCTAGTCGCATGAGGGCAAGGGTGCCGATATCCCTCCTCTTTCTCCCAATCTTCGGTGCGGCAACCATCGACCAGAACTTCACCACCTTAGGTACGCTATCTCTTCCCCATGGGCCCACTCATGGTGAAGACCGTTGACTCTGATGTGGCGTCGTGGTCAACAGGAGAAGCACAGGTCACCAACGTTCCCGAGCTTCTATGGAATGGCACAACCTCTGCTTTAGTCCCTTCTGATTTGGCTCCTCCCCTCTCTTTTCAACTCCTTTTTTGATTTGCCAAAACCTCATGTGTTAGATTATTGACTGGTCAAAATGGTTATATACCTACGGATATCTTCATTTAAGTGGCCTTACTTGTATAGGACGCTTGGCCTCTGCAACTTAGCTTTTACTATTTAATAGTACATACCTAATCTTGCTATGAGCGAGCATGTATGCTTCAGAAATAATCATCCTGGTTAATAGGATAGCATATAATGACATTAAGGGTAAGCCAAGGTGAGTGTTTTGCATACAAGATGTTTGATGTTATGTCAAGGTAGGGCATTATTGATATCGTGTGAAATTGATGCTCACTATGCGAACATATTCAGGAGATCAAAACCAAGTAGACTAATATATAAACAAAAGTAGACTGATCCAAGTTTTATTTTGTATCAGAATATGTATATGGGATGGGGAATATGCGCAGAAGGAAGAAGCTCTACACTCAGTGTCGGGGATATACCCCATGGTATAACCCGGCCGGAGATATGACCCGGTTGGGAATTGGCATTTCATTGGTAAACCGCCCGAAGATTGGCGACTCATTGATGACCCGGTGGGCCTGGTGACTCATTGGTGACCCGACAGGTATTTCAGATGGATGACAAGGCCCAAGGCCTGGAAGGCCGGCTCATGTTATGCTGGGCCGTCTTAAGAGGAAAGGCATGAGGAATATTTCACTTATGAGGAATCAAGATCCAGACTTGTATTTGGTTTGTAATAGAGAATAGACTAGTCCTAATCCTTCAAGGACTCTACATGTAAGCCGCCCTTCAACTTATATAAGGAGGGCAAGGCTCCCCAAGAGGGACAAGGAAGAAGCTTAATAATTTCTAGGGTAGACAACTAGAGGAGAGCTGGCTTATACAACAACCCCGTCATGAGCATATTGAGTAAGACCTAGCCACAAACAACATGTAGGGTCATTACCGGATGATGTTTCCCGGGCCTTGAAGCTGTCTAAATCTTGTCTCGTGTGCTAATCCGGTTTGACGATCTACACACATCTCTCGTCCCGCTCAACCCCTCGGAAGCTACCAGTTAGATGCGTTGGGATCACAACTAAGTCCTTATTGAGGAGGACATCTGCCGTGACAAATCCACGATAGTTGGTGCCCACCGTGAGGCCTGCGCACGGTGGTGATGAGTTCTTGGAGGGATCTCTCCCAGGGATCGAGAAGTTCGCAATTTTCCCGATGAAGAAAGACTCATCTCGGAGGGATCTGCATCAGCCTCGAGTTTCATCAGTCCAGTTTTTAAAATTTGTGAGATTTGAGATCAAGATAATTTTAGGGTTGTGTTTTACTCGGCCGCCGCAAGCACTGTGGTGATTCGCCGAGTCCGTGGTTAATCACTGGTTGCACCGAGACGGACGGGAAATCTGTGTTACAGTTGTGCTATCCAATCTGTTATAGTTGTGTTTGCTGCTTCACGCCTCCACACCTGACCTGCCGATGGGTCAAGTCCCGAAGCAAACAGTGGTAGTATGTCGCTATTAATTTCTGGCGTGACGACCAAATCAAATCGAAACAGTCACCAAGTAGTACTACTAGTACGTCTCATGTGAACAAGAGAGTTGCCGCACTGTCGCACTGCCAATTCGCCATCGCCGTCGTGTACTTTTTGCCTTGAGCCGTCAGGGACTTGTTCCTGCCTTGCCTGAGCTTCAAGCCGCCGCCACCCAGGCTGCCCTCTGCTATAGCATGCTGAGCCAAACTCCGTTTTCGCCTTGAGATGCCCTGCGCGGCCGCTCCCACTGTTTATCTTGCCGAGACTCGTCTCCGCTTTGACAAGGCACCCTTGCTGGTGTGGACTTGTCTCTCCAGTACAAAACAAAGGAAAATTAGGGGTTCAGCCCAAGGATAATGGAGCAGTGCATGCATGCTTGATGATTCAAAGACTAGTCTGCCGATAATAATGGAGTAGGAGTCCCAGTGGGCAAGTACTACTATTATGTTTAAAGCAGGCCAATGGCAGTCAAAGTGCTAGATTAAATCCCAAAGACCAGAAGCAAAGTACACTGGTAGATCAATTACGTCAAGGCTGATTTGATTAATTATTGGTGGTCTACTGCCACATGTGGAGGCCTGGTACAATACTACAAGTGCTATGAAATTCGCAGAGCGGAATTTCATCTATTTTTTGTCCATGCTACGCATTATCAATGTCTGCGCTCAACCAATGAATCACCAGGTGCCATCTTTTCTTTATATTTTGTCAGCACATATTAAATTGTTTGAGAACAATTACTCTGGTTTATGATATTTTTTTCCCAAGACCATTATTCTTTACAAAGGTTTCGCATAAAGGGTGCGCGCCAGCATTGTTTTTGCAATAGCGCTGGTCCGTGCTGCTCGACGGATACGGGAGCAAGTCGCCGCCCCTGCTACATCTACATCTGCGATTGACTCGCTCATCTCAGCCGGCTTACAACGCCTCGGTCGGCTCATCTGACAATTGTTTTACTGCAAGAGCGATGTACGTGTCATGGATATATATCTCGCGCCACCATTATTATGCGCCAGCATTTGACCGTTCCATAATGCTCAATGAATAATTCATTATTACAAAGGAGACCATCAAGCTATGGCCCTTGCCCACACCGGATGGATCAATGGACAGGGCCATTATAACCTGCCGAGATTCAACATATTTCAGCAATCCGTTGTTCACCTATATGTCGGTTTACATCACGGTTAAATATGAAGAAACTCAAAGCCAACTCCTCGAGTCGTCTTGAGACTCACGGGCTACAATGACATGACTCGGCAGAATTGGCCAGCTTCAGTGAATTCAAGAACTTTGGGTCATTGGAGGGAAAAATAATACGACCTCGGAGACTCTTGCACTATTGGTGAAAATTTAAAGGCCGTCAGAAAGTTTCCGGCTTAAAAAGATTCCAGTTCAAAATCCGGTTCAAGTGAAATCTGTCTCCCATAAAGCGTTGAAGCTCTCAATATCCGGTTTAAAATCCTGGCTCAAGAAGAATTTATCTCTCGCAAAGTCCGAGTTCTTAGAAAAAATTAAAGGTTGCCAAAGAGAACTTGCTGCCATGATGTGTGGTTCAAACATGGGTATCCTGCCTTATTGGCTTATCTTATTGCAGATCACTTGGGGGCTACCTGCTCAATGAGCATAGTTGTGCTTACCCTCTTTGTCCGGCTTACACGCCTTGTTACAAATACCATGGGGGCTTCCTGCTCATTGAGCATAGCTATGACTACCATATTGATCCGGCATACACGCCTTGTTACAAATAACATGGGGGCTTCCTGCTCATTGAGCATAGATGTGACTACCCTTTTGATCCGGCTTGCACGCCTTGTTGCAAATTACATGGGGGCTTCCTGCTCACTGAGCATAGCTGTGACTACGCTTTTGATCCAGCTTATACACCTTGTTGCAAATGACTTGGGTTTTTTTACCAAGATGAAGTTTACCACAGAGAACTTGCTACAATGTGCAGTTCAAACATAGGTAACCTGCCTTCATGGCTTATGATAGGTCACTTGGGGGCTTCCAGTTCAATGAACATAGCTATATTTACCCTTTTGATTGGCTTGGACACCAGGTGTATTCACCACAAATCCGGGTTATCCTGCCTTTGTATGTCTTCCACTCCACCCAGGTAATCCTGGAATGACCCGTTGTACTCTTGACGGTCAATCTTATAAAGACCCTGAACTTATCAAAGTTATAATGGCAATTGGTTATGTGAGGCCCGGCTTACAGATTTGAATAAAGTATGAACTCAGCGGCTGTGCAGCCCTTGAATAGCACTTGATATTGAGGTTTAGCGGCCTATGAAAACCTTGTTTTTCTGTTTGCTATTTTCTTTGAACATTGTTTTCGTTCATATTCTTGTACCATTTTGACATATGGTTTAAAACGATTTAGGCCATGTAGGCTTAATCCTTATGGCTCATATTTGAGCGTATATGAGGTTTTGATAACCCGCCCTAGCTTTGGACAATAAGTCGCCAGTATGCTTGATTATTCACTTCGAGTTTTGCGCTCTATGTTTTTGGGATGTTACCCTTGTTGCATATGGTGTTATAAGCCGGCAGTATGAACCGATTTCATAGGCCACGTAGCCTGACTCATTATTGTGCATCTTTGGGTTTGATAACCCGCCCTGATAGCGTACATTAAGTCGCCAAGATATCTTTTCCTTGAGCAATTAAAATCATGATATTGCATGCCTACGGGTCAATACCCGTGACGGATTATAATTATTAAAGTATCACCATGATGTCAAATCGCCAGGTATGTTTTCCAATAATGGTATGAATATTCGAGTTTTTGATAACCCATCCTGGCTTTGGACGTTAAGTCACCAGTGTACTTTGATTGCGCAATTGGTGTTATGCGCTATGAATCATTGGGCTGTCAACCTCATTGGATATGGCGATATAAGCCGGTAGTATGAACCAAGTTCACATGTATATTTTGTCCTTGTTATATGCAGTTGCGTGGTTTGATAACCCGCCCTGGTTTTGGATGTTAAGTCGCCAACATATATTGGATTGCACCATTGAAATCATGCACTTATAAATCAATGGATTGTTACCTTCACTGCATATGGCAATGTAAGCCGGCAGTATAAGTTAATTCTATAGGTATGTTTTCCTGGTTATATAAATATGCAAGGTTTTATAACCCTCCTGGCTTTGGATTTTAAGTCGCCTGTATATTTTGGCTTGAATGGCCTTCATTTTAGTTTTTTCTCTAATTGCATAAGACAATATTGTGTTTGGGTTGTTACCCGCCCTGGCTTTTGATGTTAAGTTGCTAGGGAATATGTTGTTTAAACTTTGCGTAGGACATGCAGAGCTTTACACACAAGTAAGAATGATGATGTTGTTCATATGAATCATTGCGTTTAAACCCATCATCTGGCTATGTGAAGATATTGCTGGGTTATCCAGCTCTGGGTTATATTGCTCAATATTGAGTTTATTGAGGCTATAAGCCGCCAAAGTGATCTTTTAAAAAATTGGACATGACCATGAGCTGCCATGGATGGTGCTACTTCTTGAGCTTGCGTTGTATTCCCTCGTAGAGGAAACGGAGATGCAACACAGTAGCGTAAGTA
>LR738715.1:569431597-569469675 GCA_902687465.1 Secale cereale
TGATATTGCATGCCTACGGGTCAATACCCGTGACGGATTATAATTATTAAAGTATCACCATGATGTCAAATCGCCAGGTATGTTTTCCAATAATGGTATGAATATTCGAGTTTTTGATAACCCATCCTGGCTTTGGACGTTAAGTCACCAGTGTACTTTGATTGCGCAATTGGTGTTATGCGCTATGAATCTTTGGGCTGTCAACCTCATTGGATATGGCGATATAAGCCGGTAGTATGAACCAAGTTCACATGTATATTTTGTCCTTGTTATATGAAGTTGCGTGGTTTGATAACCCGCCCTGGTTTTGGATGTTAAGTCGCCAACATATATTGGATTGCACCATTGAAATCATGCACTTATAAATCAATGGATTGTTACCTTCACTGCATATGGCAATGTAAGCCGGCAGTATAAGTTAATTCTATAGGTACGTTTTCCTGGTTATATAAATATGCAAGGTTTTATAACCCTCCTGGCTTTGGATTTTAAGTCGCCTGTATATTTTGGCTTGAATGGCCTTCATTTTAGTTTTTTCTCTAATTGCATAAGACAATATTGTGTTTGGGTTGTTACCCGCCCTGGCTTTTGATGTTAAGTTGCTAGGGAATATGTTGTTTAAACTTTGCGTAGGACATGCAGAGCTTTACACACAAGTAAGAATGATGATGTTGTTCATATGAATCATTGCGTTTAAACCCATCATCTGGCTATGTGAAGATATTGCTGGGTTATCCAGCTCTGGGTTATATTGCTCAATATTGAGTTTATTGAGGCTATAAGCCGCCAAAGTGATCTTTTAAAAAATTGGACATGACCATGAGCTGCCATGGATGGTGCTACTTCTTGAGCTTGCGTTGTATTCCCTCGTAGAGGAAACGGAGATGCAACACAGTAGCGTAAGTATTTCCCTCAGTTTTTGAGAACCAATGTATCAATCCAGTAGGAGACCACGCGCGAGTCCCTCGCACCGGCACAAACAAATAAGAACTTCGCAGCCAACGCGATAAGGGGTTGGCAATCCCTTTACGATCACTTACGAAAGTGAGATCTGATAGAGATGATAGTTTATATTTTTGGTATTTTTAGTTTAGAAGAATAGAAAATAAAAGCAATAAAAGTAAAGTAGATGTAGATTGATATGTTGAGAATAGACCCGGGGGCCATAGTTTTCTCTAGTGGCTTCCCTCATGATAGCGATATTCTACGGCGGGTAAACAAATTACTGTCGAGCAATTGATAGAAAAGTGAATAATTATGAGACTATCTAGGCATGATCATTGTATATAGGCATCACGTCCGAGACAAGTAGACCGAAACGATTCTGCATCTACTACTATTACTCCACACATCGACCACTATCCAGCATGCATCTAGTGTATTGAGTTCATAAGAAGACAGTAACGCCTTAAGCAAGATGACATGATGTAGAGGGATAAACTCAAGCAATATGATATAAACTCCATCTTTTTATCCTCGATGGCAACAATAAAATACGTGCCTTGCTGCCCCTACTGTCACTGGGAAAGGACACCACAAGATTGAACCCAAAGCCAAGCACTTCTCCCATTGCAAGAACTATAGATCTAGTAGGCCAAACCAAACCAATAATTCGAAGAGACTTGTAAGGATATTATGAGCACACATAAAAAGTTCAGAGAAGAACCAAATATCTTTCATAGATAACCTTGATCATAAACTCACAATTCATCGGATCTCGACAAACACACCGCAAAAAGAGATTACATCGAATAGATCTCCTCGAAGACCGGGGAGAACTTTGTATTGAGATCCAAAGGGAGAGAAGAAGCCATCTAGATACTAGCTATGGACCCGAAGGTATGTGGTAAACTACCCACAAGTCATGGTGAGGGCGATGATGATGACGATGAAGGACTCCGTGATGGATCCACCTCCGGTGGAGCTTCGGAACAGGCTCCAAGATGGGATCTTCACGGGAACAGAAGGTACGGCGGTGGAATTAGGGTTTTCTCTCTATTCATGGAGGTTCTGGGGTACGTAGACTTATATAGGAAGAAGGAGGGCACCGGGGGACGCTCGAGGGGGCCACGAGGCAGGGGGCGCGCCCCCCCACCCTCATGGGCAGCCCCTCGATCTCCTGAGAAGGTTCTCAAGCTTCCTGTGTGTGATTTTCTCCAAAAATATCTCTCGCGAAGGTTTCATTCCGTTTGGATTCCGTTTGATATTTTTTTTCCGGAAAACCCTGAAACAGGAAAAAAACAACAGTCTGGACTAGGCCTTTGGGTTAGTAGGTTAGTCCCAAAAATGATATAAAAGTGAATGATAAAGCCCATTAAACATCCATGACTTCATAAATAATAGCATGGAACAATAAAAAATTATAGATACGTTGGAGACGTATCAAGCATCCACAAGCTTAATTCCTGCTCGTCCTCGAGTAGGTAAATGATAGAGAAAGAATTTTTTGATGTGGATTGCTAACCAATATAGTTTTTCAATGTAATTCTCTTAATTGTGGCATGAATGTTCAGATCTGAAAGATTCAAGATAAAAGTCTATATTGACATAAGAAATAACAATACTTCAAGCATACTAACAAAGCAATCATGTTTTCTCAAAATACTATGGCTAAAGAAAGTTATCCCTAGAAAACATATAGTTTGGCTATGCTCCCTCTTCATCACACAAAATATTCATATCATGCACAACCCCGATTTCAGCCAAGCACTTGTTTTCATACTCTATCTTTTCAAACCTTTCAATTTTCACCCAATACATGAGCATGAGCCATTGATATAGCACTATGGGTGGAATAGAGTTGGTTGTGGAGAAGACAAAATGGAGGGAGATAGTCTCACATCGACTAGGCATATCAACGAGCTATGGAGATTCCCATCAATAGATATGAATGTGAGCGAGTAGGGATTGCCGTGCAACGGATGCACTAGAGCTAAATATGAATGAAAGCTCAACAAAAGAAACTAGTGGGTGTACATCCAACTTGCTTGCTCACGAAGACCTAGGGCATTTGAGGAAGCCCATCATTGGAATATACAAGCCAAGTTCTATAATGAAAATTCCCACTAGTATATGAAAGTGACTAAGCATGAGACTCTCTACAATGAAGAACATGGTGCTACTTTGAAGCACAAGTGTGGAAAAAAGATAGTAGCAATTGTTCCTTCTATCTTTTCTCTCATTTTTTGGAGGGCCTTTCTCTTTTTTAATTATTATTAGCCCCTCTCTATTTTTTTGGGCCATCTCCTTTTTTATTGGCCTTTCCTCATATAGGACAATGCTCTTATAATGATGATCATCACACTTTTTATTACAACTCGAAATTACAACTCGATACTACAACAAGTATGACTCTACATGAATGCCTCCGGTGGTGTACCGGGATATGCAATGAATCAAGAGTGACACATATGAAAAATTATGCATGGTGGCTTTGCCACAACTACGATGTCAACTACATGATCATGCATGGTAATATGACAATATGATGTGTGTCATATGAACGGAATAGTGGAAAGTTGCATGGCCATATATCTCGGAATGGCTATGGAAATGCCATGATAGGTAGGTATGGTGGCTGTTTTGAGGAAGGATATATAGTGGGTTTATGGCATCGGCGAAAGTTGCGCGGTACAAGAGAGGCTAGCAATGGTGGAAGGGTGAGAGTGCGTATAATCCATGGACTCAACATTAGTCATAAGAACTCATATACTTATTGCAAAAATCTACGAGTGATCAAAACAAAGCAATCAACGCATGCTCCTAGGGGGGAGGTTGGTAGGAGTTAACCATCGCGCGCCCCCGACCTCCACACAAAGGTTGGCACTCTACAAATAGCTCATGCTCTAACTTCGTCACATAGCGGTTCGCCATACGTGCATGATACGGGAATCTCTAACCTTATCACAAGTATTTCTCAATTTCATAATAACTCCACTAGCATGAGTCTAATATCACTATCCTCATGTCTCAAAACAATTATCAAGCATCCAACATCTCATTCTATTCAGTGCACTTAGTGAGAAAATTTTACTACATAGACATTGGATGTTTATCATGTGAAGACTAGTCCTTTAGCCTAAACACATTACCATGTTGTTTTAATAGAATCTCAAAAGAATATAAGTGAAGCATGAGAGTTCAACAATTTCTACAAAATATTACAACCACTGTGCTCTACAAGATATAAGTGAAGCACTAGAGCAAAAACTATTCAACTCAAAAGATATAAGTGAAGCACATAGAGTGTTCTAATAATTTCTAGGCCATATTTAACTCTCTCCAATAGGTGTGTCCAGCAAGAATGATTGTGGAAAACTAACAAGCAAAGACTCAAATTATACAAGACGCTCCAAGAAAAACACATATCATGTTGCGAATAAAAATATAGCTCCAAGTATAGTTACCGATGGATGAAGATGAAAGAGGGGATGCCTTCCTGGGGAATCCCCAAGCTTAGGCTTTTGATTATCTTGAATTTAGTTGCAGTGCCATGGGCATCCCCAATCTTAGGCCTTTGCTACTCCTTGTTCCATAGTCCATCGAAGCAATACTCAAAACTTGAAAACATCACAACACAAAACTTAGACAAAAATTCTCGCGAGCTCCATTAGTACAAGAAAGCAAACCACTACTCGAAAATGCAGCAATGAATTCATTCTTTGTTTATATTGGTGTTAAACCTACTGTATTCCAACTTCTCTATAGTTCATATCCTCCAATACTACTCATAGATGCATCGGAATAAGCAAACAACACATGAAAAACAGAATTTGTCAAAAACAGAACAGTATGTAGTAATCTGCAGGTTTCGCCAACTTCTGTAACTCAAAAAACTTCAAACTAAATTGGAAAATTTGCGGAATTTATCTACCAATCATCTGCAAAAAGAATTAACTAAAAATCACGCTCCTGTAAAATCTGAAGACCACTCTAGCCAGCGCTAATGATTCTGCTTTTGATAGCAAGATCACATAAACTTCACATAAGTCTTCCCAAAGGTTCTACTTGGCACAAACACTAAACAAAACATGAAAAAACATCTAATTAGAGGCTATATGTAATATTTACTCCCTAACAGCAAAAAAACAAAAAACAAAAAATTGGGTTGCCTCCCAACAAGCGCTATCGTTTTACGCCCCTAGCTAGGCACGATACAAGATAAATCTAGGTATTGCCATCTTTGGAAGGCAATCCATAAGTGGCTCTCATGATAGATTCATATGGTAATTTGATTTTCTTTCTAGGAAAGTGTTCCATGCCTTTCCTTAACGGAAATTGGAATCTAATATTTCCTTCCTTCATATCAATAATTGCACCAATCGTTCTAAGGAAAGGTCTACCAAGAATAATAGGACATGAAGGATTGCAATCTATATCAAGAACAATGAAATCCATGGGCACATAATTCCTATTGTTAACAATAAGAACATAATTAATTCTTACCATAGGTTTCTTAATAGTGGAATCCGCAAGATGCAAATTTAAAGAAAAATCATCAAACTCATGAAATCCTAGCAAATCACACAAAGTTTTTCGGATAGTGGAGACACTTGCACCCAAATCACACAAAGCATATAATTCATGATATTTTATTTTTATTTTGATAGTAGGTTCCCATTCATCATAAAGCTTTCTAGGGATAGAAACTTCTAACTCAAGTTTTTCTTCATAAGATTGCATGAAAGCATCAACTATGTGTTTGGTGAAAGCTTTATTTTGACTATAAGCATGCGGATAATTTAGCACGGATTGCAACAAGGAAATACAATCAATCAAAGAGCAATTGTCATAATTGAATCTCTTGAAATCCAAAGTAGTGGGTTGATTATTATGCAAAGTTTTAATCTCTTCACTCCCACTTTTAGCAATTTTAGCATCATGATAAAAAAACTCCGAATCATTGGGACACCTTAAAGCAGAATCATCTCCAATCCTATCTTCATCAAGATTTATACAAGAAAACAAGGATCTAATAGGAGACACATCAATAACTTTCAGATCTTCATCTTTATATTCATGATAACTAGAAGAACACGCTTTAATATAATCCTCTCTTTTAGCACGCATCCCAGTGGTTCTTTCTTTGCATTCATCAATGGAAATTCTCACGGCTTTGAGAGACTCATTGATATCATGCTTAGGTGGGATAGATCTAAGTTTCAAAGAATCAATATCAAGAGTAATAATATCCACACTTCTAGCCAATTCATCAACCTTAAGCAATTTTTCTCCAAGCGAAGCATTGAAATTCTTTTGCGAGACCATAAACTCCTTAACCCTAGTTTCAAATTCAGAAGCCATCTTTCCATAAGAGTTGTTGTAGGAATTACCATAACTATTATAGGAATTACTAGGAAAAGGCCTAGAATTAAAATTACCTCTATAAGCCTTGTTACCAAAATTATTCCTACCAACAAAATTCACATCCAATGATTCATTGTTATTCTCAATCAAAGTGGACAAAGGCATATCATTAGGATCAGAAGAAGCACTCTTAGTAGTAAATAATTTCTTAAATTCATCCATCTTTCCACTCAAAACACTAATTTCTTCGATAACATGCACTTTTTTACTAGTAGATCTTTCGGTGTGCCATTGAGAATAATTAACCATAATATTATCTTGGAGTTTGGTAGCTTCTCCTAAGGTGGTTTCCATGAAAGTGCCTCTGGCGGCCAAATGTAAAAGATTTCTAGAAGCAAAATTCAAGCCATCATAAAAGTTTTGAATAATCATCCATAGATTCAAACCATGTGTAGGGCTATTACGTATCATTAATTTCATTCTCTCCCAAGCTTGTGCAACATGCTCATGATCTAGTTGCTTAAAATTCATAATATCATTTCTAAGAGAGATGATCTTAGCAGGAGGGAAATACTTATAGATAAAAGCATCTTTGCACTTATTCCATGAATTAATACTATTTCTAGGCAAAGAGGAAAACCAAGTTTTAGTATGATCTCTAAGTGAAAACGAAAGTAACTTTAATTTGACAATATCGTTATCCGTATCCATTTTCTTTTGCAGATCACACAAATCAACAAAGTTGTTTAGATGGGTAGCGGCATCTTCACTAAGAAGGCCGGAGAATTGATCTTTCATGACAAGATTCAACAAAGCAGCATTGATCTCACAAGATTCAGCATCGGTAATAGGAGCAATCAGAGTGCTAATAAAATCATTGTTGTTGGTATTGGAGAAGTCACACAATTTGGTATTAATCTGAGCCATAGTGACAAGCAAGCAATCCAACACACACAAGCAAACAAGAAGCAAGCGAACGATAAACGCACGGCGGAAGAAGGGCAAATAAAACGGCAAGGGTGAAGTGGGGGAGAGGAAAACAAGAGGCAAATAAATGTAATGCGAAGGATAAGACTTTTGCATAAGCCTCCCCGGCAACGGCGCCAGAAATTCTTCTTGCTAGTTCTTGAGCTTGCATTGTATTCCCTCGAAGAGGAAAGGGAGATGCATCACAGTAGCGTAAGTATTTCCCTGAGTTTTTGAGAACCAAGGTATAAATCTAGTAGGAGACCACGCGCGAGTCCCTCGCACCTGCACAAACAAATAAGAACTTCGCAGCCAACGCGATAAGGGGTTATCAATCCCTTTACAGCCACTTACGAAAGTGAGATCTGATAGAGATGATAGTTTATATTTTTGGTATTTTTAGTTTATAATAATAGCAAATAAAAGCAATAAAAGTAAAGTAGATGTAGATTGATATGTTGAGAATAGACCCGGGGGCCATAGTTTTCTCTAGTGGTTTCTCTCATGATAGCGATATTCTACGGCGGGTAAACAAATTACTGTCGAGCAATTGAAACAAAAGCGAATAATTATGAGACTATCTAGGCATGATCATTGTATACAAGGCATCACGTCCGAGACAAGTAGACCGAAACGATTGTGCATCTACTACTATTACTCCACACATCGACCGCTATCCAGCATGCATCTAGTGTATTGAGTTCATAAGAACGGAGTAACGCCTTAAGCAAGATGACATGATGTAGAGGGATAAACTCAAGCAATATGATATAAACCCAATATTTTTATCCTCGATGGAAACAATACAATACGTTCCTTGCTGCCCCTACTGTCACTGGGAAAGGACACCGCAAGATTGAACCCAAAGCCAAGCACTTCTCCCATTGCAAGAACTATATATCTAGTAGGCCAAACCAAGCCAATAATTCGAAGAGACTTGCAAGGATATTATGAGCACACATAAAAAGTTCAGAGAAGAACCAAATATCTTTCATAGATAACCTTGATCATAAACTCACAATTCAGCAGATCTCGACAAACACACCGCAAAAAGAGATTACATCGAATAGATCTCCTCGAAGACAGAGGAGAACTTTGTATTGAGATCCAGATAGAGAGAAGAAGCCATCTAGATACTAGCTATGGACCTGAAGGTCTGTGGTAAACTACTCACAACTCATGGTGAGGGCGATGATGATGATGATGAAGGGCTCCGTGATGGATCCCCCTCCGGTGGAGCTCCGGAACAGGCTCCAAGATGGGATCTTCACGGGAATAGAAGGTATGGCAGTGGAACTAGGATTTTCTCTTTGTTCATGGAGGTTCTGGGGTACATAGACTTATATAGGCAGAAGGAGGGCACCGGGGGACGCTCGAGGGGGCCACGAGGCAGGGGGGCGCGCCCTGGGAAGGGGGGCGCGCCCCCACCCTCGTGGGCAGCCCCTCGATCTCTTGACGTGGTTCTCAAGCTTCCTGTGCGTCATTTTCTCCAAAAATATCTATAGCGAAGCATTCATTCCGTTTGGAGTCCGTTTGATATTCTTTTTCTGCAAAACCCTTAACCAGGCAAGAAACAACAATCTGGACTGGGCCTTTGGGTTAGTAGGTTAGTCCCAAAAATGATATAAAAGTGAATGATAAAGCCCATTAAACATCCAAGACTTCATAAATAATAGCATGGAAAAATCAAAAATTATAGATACATTGGAGATGTATCAAGCATCCTCAAGCTTAATTCCTGCTCGTCCTCGAGTAGGTAAATGATAAAGAAAGAATTTTTGATGTGGAATGCTAACCAATGTAGTTTTTCAATGTAATTCTCTTAATTGTGGCATGAATGTTCAGATCTGAAAGATTCAAGATAAAATTCTATATTGACATAAGAAATAACAATACTTCAAGCATACTAACAAAGCAATCATGTCTTCTCAAAATACTATGGCTAAAGAAAGTTATCCCTACGAAATCATATAGTCTGGATATGCTCCCTCTTCATCACACAAAATATTCATATCATGCACAACCCCGATTTCAACCAAGCACTTGTTTTCATACTCTATCTTTTCAAACCTTTCAATTTTCACGCAATACATGAGCGTGAGCCATGGATATAGCACTATGGGTGGAATAGAGGTGGTTTTGGAGAAGACAAAATGGAGGGAGATAGTCTCACATCGACTAGGCGTATCAACAAGCTATGGAGATGCCCATCAATAAATATCAATGTGAGTGAGTAGGGATTGCCATGCAACGGATGGACTAGAGCTAAATATGGATGAAAGCTCAACAAAAGAAACTAGTGGGTGTGTATCCAACTTGCTTGCTCACGAAGAGCTACGGCATTTGAGGAAGCCCATCGTTGGAATATACAAGGCAAGTTCTATAATGAAAATTCCCACTAGTATATGGAAGTGACTAAGCATGAGACTCTCTACAATGAAGAACATGGTGCTACTTTGAAGCACAAGTCTGGAAAAAGGATAGTAGCAATTGTATCTTCTATCTTTTCTCTCATTTTTTTGGAGGGGCTTTCTCTTTTTTTTAATTATTATTAGCCCCTCTATATTTTCTTGGGCCATCTCCTTTTTTATTGGGCTTTCCACATATGGGACAATGCTCTAATAATGATGATCATCACACTTTTTATTACAACTCGAAATTACAACTCGATACTACAACAAGTATGACTCTACATGAATGCCTCCGGCGGTGTATCGGGATATGCAATGAATCAAGAGTGACACATATGAAAAATTATGCATGGTGGCTTTGCCACAACTACGATGTCAACTACATGATCATGCATGGCAATATGACAATATGATGTGTGTCATATGAACGGAACGGTGGAAAGTTGCATGGAAATATATCTCGGAATGGCTATGGAAATGCCATGATAGGTAGGTATGGTGGCTGTTTTGAGGAACAATATGGTGGCTGTTTTGAGAAAGGATATATAGTGGGTTTATGGCACGGACGAAAGTTGCGCGGTACAAGAGAGGCTAGCTATGGTGGAAGGGTGAGAGTGTGTATAATCCATGGACTCAACATTAGTCATAAGAACTCATATACTTATTGCAAAAATCTACGAGTCATCGAAACAAAGCAATCAACGCATGCTCCTAGGGGGGAGGTTGTTAAGAGTTAACCATCGCGTGACCCCGACCTCCACACAAAGGTTGGCACTCTACAAATACCTCATGCTCTAACTTCGTCACATAGCGGTTCACCAAATGTGCATGATACGGGAATCACTAACCTTAAAACAAGTATTTCTCAATTTCATAATAACTCCACTAGTATGAATCTAATATCACTATCATCATGTATCAATACAATTATCAAGCATCCAACATCTCATTCTATTCAATGCACTTAGTGTGAAAAATTTACTACATAGACATTGGATGTTTATGATGTGAAGACTAGTTCCTTTAGCCTAAACACATTACCATGCTGTTTTAATAGACTCTCAAAATTATATAAGTGAAGCATGAGAGTTCAACAATTTCTACAGAATATTACCACCACCGTGCTCTAAAAGATATAAGTGAAGCACTAGAGCAAAAACTATTCAACTCAAAAGATATAAGTGAAGCACATAGAGTGTTATAATAATTTCTAGTTCATATTTAACTCTCTCAAATAGTTGTGTCCAGCAAGGATGATTGTGGCAAACTAACAAGCAAAGACTCAAATTATACAAGACGCTCCAAGCAAAACACATATCTTGTTGCAAATAAAAATATACCTCCAAGTATAGTTACCGATGGATGAAGACGAAAGAGGGGATGCCTTCCCGGGTCATCCCCAAGCTTATGCTTTTGATTATCTTGAATTTACTTGGGGTGACATGAGCATACCCAAGATTAGGCCTTTTATACTCCTTGTTCCATAGTCCATCAAAGCAATACTCAAAACTTGAAAACTTCACAACACAAAACTTAGACAAAAATTCTCGTGAGCTCCGTTAGTATAAGAAAGCAAACCACTACTCAAAAGTGCAGCAATGAATTCATTCTTTGTTTATATTGGTGTTAAAACTACTGTATTCCAACTTCTCTATGGTTCATATCCTCCAATACTACTCATAGATGCATCGGAATAAGCAAACAACACATGAAAAACAGAATGTGTCAAAAACAGAACATTCTGTAGTAACCTGCAGATTTCGCCTACTTCTGGAACTCCAAAAAAATCTAAATAAATTGGTAAATTTGCGGAATTTATCTACCAATCATCTTCAAAAAGAATTAACTAAAAATCACGCTCCTGTAAAATCTGAAGACCACTTTAGCCAGCGCTAACGATTCTGCTTTTCATAGCAAGATCACATAAACTTCACATAAGTCTTCCCAAAGGTTCTACTTGGCACAAACACTAAACAAAACATGAAAACACATCTAATCAGAGGCTAGATGCAATATTTATTCCCTAACAGCAAAAAAATCAAAAAGCATAAAATTGGGTTGCCTCCCAACAAGCGCTATCGTTTTATGGCCCTAGCTAGGCACGATACAAGATAAATCTAGGTATTGCCATCTTTGGAAGGCAATCCATAAGTGGCTCTCATGATAGATTCATATGGTAATTTGATTTTCTTTCTAGGAAGGTGTTCCATGCCTTTCCATAACGGAAATTGGAATCTAATATTTCCTTCCATCATATCTGTCGGGGGAAACTGTCCACCACGAGCACCTATGGGACCGGAGCCCCTTGTTCGTTGCGGTAAGGGAGCAGAGGGAGCACGAAGAGCAGATCGAGGAGAGCACGTGGGCTGTTTACCCAGGTTCGGGCCGCGACGGACGCGTAGAACCCTACTCCTGCTTGATTTGTATTCAGCTTGAGGGTTCGGGAGCTTGGAGAACTAGCTACACCGAGCGAGTGAGAGATCTAGGTTCCGAACCCTTTCTACGTTGTGCATGGGCCTCCTTTTATAGCTCAAGGGGTCACCGACAGGTGTCAACGTAGAGGAGGGTAAAAACGTAACTTTGGTGGTAGTTGTAACAGTGCGGGAATAGTGCGTGAACAGTGGATGAACAGTGGTCATCACCTAACTTGACAGTGGGGGACAAGAGCATTAAATGCCCGTCGCCGTCGACCCCAAAAGCGCCCGCCCGTGCGTCTCCGTTCGCCACGGCGGTAGCCTCGTCACCGTGGCTCGCCACCGTGTCCCCCAGGCTGCACAACCATCCGCCACGCGTCCCTGGAAGGGCCCCAGGGCGACGCGTGGGCCGATAAGCTGGAGCGCGGGCACACAGCGTGAGTTCCCCCCGGCAAGCAACTTGCCGGGGCCTTAACCTTGCCGGGCCCTGAAGCTTGTCGCTCCCCGGGCCCTGCCGGGGCGCATGCTGCGCCGAGGCATGTCTTCTGAGATGCAGTCTTCTGGTCCTCCTGGCAAGCTCCTCTTGCCAGGGTCTTGCGTTAATGTTATTGTCTTGAGCCTGGGACGGCCTTCCCGGCAAGCTCCACTTGCCGGGGTCTTGATCTTCTGACTTGTATACTTTGTTTTTGAATGGCTTGATAAGGACCGGAAAGGTTTCCAACAAGCACGTGGTAGACCCTGCCGCGGGGAGCTGCTACTGCCCGTGCACAAGTTGGGGTACTGAGGTACCCCTACCTTAGTACACCGACAGGAGCCCCCGGGCCTGGGCCACACACGGTGCCGAGCGCTGTTGGGCCAGGCCCAGAACAGTGCACGGGCACACGCGGCCCACGGCGAGCCGTAGATTCCCTTCCGCATCCGCCGCGCCCCTCCCTGACGGCAAGCGTCGATTGCGGCGTCGTGGGAGAGATCGTGGCCACGTTCTTTAATGGGAAATGCGGAGCGTCCCCCACTCCCCCCTTAAAAGCAGAGGAAGCAGGGGCAGTTTCCCTCCTGCGCTTTCATTGCTTCTTCAACCTCCAGAAATCCCCCGCAGCGCTCCGCCTCCACACCTCCTCCGCCGTCTTCCGCATCTGCAGCGCCGCCGAACTCCTCGCCCCTTCCCTCGCCGCCTCCACCATGGCCCCGAAGACCGAGAAGGCGAAGGCGGAGAAGGCCAAGAGGGAGAAATCCGAGCAGGCGGCAAAGCTTGCTCTCTTGCGGAAGAGGAATGTGGTCTTCGCGCCGAGGCTCAGCGCGAGGGAGCTCTGGAACAGGTACTACCTCTTCTGGGCCAAGGAGACCAAGGCTCATCCCCGGACCAGAGTCTACCCCGCCGCTGCCAAGGATCTGCTCCCCGGCGGGTACTTCTTCTTCGCTGTCTTCTTCTACTGCGGCTTGTGCCCTCCATTCTCGGAGTTTTTCTGTGACATCATGAACACGTACAACCTCCATCTCTTAGACTTCACCCCCAACGCCATCCTTACGATGGCGGTTTTCGCACATCTGTGCGAAAACTACATAGGGATCTATCCAAACGTAGCGCTCTTTCGGCATTTCTTCATGCCTAGAGTAGAGGCCGGCGCTCCCCTCTCCGGGGGTATCTCCTGGATCTTCCGCTTGAACAAGAAGGAGTCATATCTGAAAGGGGAGCTCCGCGGCAAGTGGGAGGAGTGGCGCGCAGATTGGTGTTGGATAGTGGAGGACCGGCCAGAGCCTTTCACTGCGCCGCGCACAACAGCCATAGTGCGCGGCAGGGACTGGAGCGATTTGGCCCCACATGATGTCAAGCTCAACGCCGCCCTCGTCAGGATACTTCGTCTCCGGGTAGCCAAGTTGACCATCGGAGAGGTAGGGGCAGATTTCCTCCGCCGCCGCATTGCCCCTTTACAGGAGAGGAAAAGGCCAGCATGGGAGTTTGGCAATGCGGCGGATATTATGAGGCTGCGCCCGGGTCTGAACTTCAACTTCACGTCGTTGGAGCTGAAGGGGATGGTCCGGGAGCTTTTCAAGCACGACCCGGCCCATCCAGAGTGGTTTAGATCTCCCCGGGGAGTGGTGCCGCTGTGCAACAGCACTGCCCGGGATGCCTTGCGCGCAATGATGCCCGCGTGTGACTCTCACGGCGTCGACCCCACATGGATAGTGCCCACGCCGGATGCAATCATGAGTTTCTTCGATAACTTGGTCGAGGTGCCGAAGAACACCGAGGAGATCAAGGGTCTCACCCGGGCCACCACGGAGCGGGAGATAGCCTATATTGCTACCCGGGTGGAAGAGGCCGCCGCAGCCGCAGCGGCAGGAGACTTCGGGTTCACCGGTGACGAGGCAGAGGCTGAGGACGCATCGTGCCAAGCCGAGGAGGCAGAGATCCGCAGACTTCTCAAGCTTCCGCTCGACGAGCTCGTCGGGGTCCCTTCTCTGAGGCATGCCGGGATTCCCGGGATCGTGAGCGAGGCCGCCGCAAGAGGCGAGGTTGTTGGAAGTAGCAGAGGTGCCGGAGGGAGCGGAGCCACCGGAGGGAGCAGGACCGCAGGGCAGGATGCTGGATCCAGCGGGCCTGCCGGGGAGGAGGAGGAGGACACCGAGACCGAGGAAGACACCGGCGGGTCTCTAGGACTCGGCGACGATGCCTCCTCGTCGTCGGAGAGCTCCTCACCTCCGGCAAGTCCCAAGCAAGCGCCGGGGAAGCGCCTCCGCAAGGCGCCCACAGGGACGAGGACGCAGGCGCCCCGACAGCAGCCTGCTCGCCGGGCGGCGCGGGCCGCCAGAGCGAGCCAAGGCGCGACGGAGGCCCCCAACGCACCAGCCGCGGCGGAGGCGCCCCGCGCGTCAGCCGCGACGGAGGCGCCTCGCGCACCAGCACCTAGCGGAGGGGGATCCTCTCAGAGTGGAGCGGCTGCTCCGCCTGCTCCCCGGGCCTCGGTGCCGACGGAGGCTGGGTCTTCGCAGCCCCCAGCCCCGGAGACCGCCAAGCGCCCGAGGGAGCCTTCTCCTCCTGCTCCTCGCGCGGGAGCGCCTCAGGTGGAGTTCGACTTCTCCGCCCTGAGCGACGACGACGACGAGGAAGAGGAGTAAGCACTTGTAATTTGTAGCTTCTTCAATTATGTCTTGATTCTTCTTTCGTGACTCTGATCTTGTTTTTGTTTTCAGGTCCCTGGCCCAGCGAGCGGCGAAGCGGGCCAAGATCCCTGTGGTCGAGGTCGACGACGACTCGCCCGTCGCGGCGACAGGGGATGCGCCGGCGACGAACTTGCCAGACCCAAGCGCTGCTCCGAGGAGCAGCCCCCAACGCAGCACCAGCGTAAGTCTGGTCTTGAACTTCCTACTTGTCGGGCGCGCTTGAGGTTTTTGCTTTGTACTGATATCTTGTTGCCTTGCTTATTTTGTTTGTCTTGTGTAGAAATGGAGCCGCAGCCGCAGGAGCAACCGGAGGTTACTCCCGAGGAGCTGCAGATTCCACCCTCCCCGCCAAGGGCGAACTCCCCGACGAGGGAGGACGTTCCGCCAAGGACGGGCTCCCCGCCAAGGGCAGGCAGCCCGACAAGGGTGGCCACCCCGCCAAGGGAGGGCACGGGCGGCCCTCTGCCAGCAGGAGCCACCGCTCCACCGCCAAGGGAGGACTCCCCGGCGAGGGAGCCGGTTGTCGACGAAGTCCGCGAAGGTAAGTCTGACAGCTTTTTCTTCTTGGACTTGTCTTTTTGGATATTTGCTTGATCTTCTCTTTTCTTCTTTTTCTTCTAGACCCTCCCGCGCCGGACCGGATGGAGACCGAGGCCACCGGCGAGGAGGGCGCGCAAGGCGACGGCGGCAACGCCACTGCGGCTGAGGGCATGGCAGGAGCCGACGAGCCTGCCGCGGAGGACCGCAGACGCCGCGGCCGGGGAGGGGGACGGCGGCCATACTGCCGGCCCGGAGGCGGCAGGAGCGTCGAGCGCTGCACCAGCCGCCGACCCCTCCGCCGATAAGGAGCAGCCCGGCTTCTATCTTGAGGCCCCCAATGGCGTCTTCATACAAGTGCCATGGGGATCCTCGTCGCGAGCCCCCGTGGAGGGAGGACCTTTGATGGAGAGGTCCTCGCCTCCGCGGGGTTGAAGATCGTCGAAGCGCCTGGCGGGAGCGACAAGCTCGAGGAGGAAAAACTGCTTCGCCGGCTCCTGGCCCTTTATCGGGCCAGGCAGGCGAAGCTGGATTCCCGAGAAGCCCTCACCGCCAAGGCTGCAGCAGACTTGGAGAAGCGCGCCGCGGAACTCCGCGCCGCCAACCAAGCGGCCCTCCGCGACTTGGCGGAGGAGCGCAAGAGGCTTGCCGGAGAGCAGCAGGAGTTTCTTCTGGAAAAAGCTGAGGCCGAGGAGCAGCAGCGCCTAGTTGGCGAAGAGCTGTCCCGGCGAGAAGGAGCGCTCAACCAGCGGAAGGTTGAGCTCGACGCGCACGACGACGAGCTCACCGCCCGGGAGCAGACTATGAAGGAGGCGAAGGAAGCCGCAATCACCACGGAAAACGCCAAGAAGGACCTTGAAGCTAAGGTGGCGCAGCTGGAGGAGTACCTGAAGGCAAGCACGGAGAGGGTCACCGCGCTCAACATAGAGCGCGAGAAAGACGCCCATACCAACTCCGAGCTTCAGGTACGCCTCTCCAAGCAGGGCGACGAGCTCAAAGCCGCCAAGGACTCAATTGCTGATCTTGAGGTGAAGGTCTCCACGCTGAGAGATTCACTTGACGCCGCCCGGGACCGCGAGACCAAGTTGAAGGAGGAGGTTCGCAAGGAGCGGGAGCTGGTGGAGAGCACTGCCACCTCTGCGAACCTCTTCAACCAGGCGGTGGAACAATGGACGGAGGAGCTGGTCGATTCTGCTGCCAAGATCGACAAGGAGCTGATGGCGATGAGGGCAGAGCATCTTGCGTATTCTCCAGACGAGACTCTCCCCCACAGCGCCAGGTTAAGCCTTTTCTTCAGAGGGATCGCGCCGGCGCTCGCACGGCTGCAGGAGAAGCTCCCCGCGCAGCTGGCCGAGGAGTCGCGCCAGCTCTGCGCGGGAACCTTGGAGCTCGTCTTGTCCAAGATTGTCTACCGCAACCCCGGCATAAATCTCGTCAACGTCCTCCGCAGCTTGCCGGCCGATGCAGATCAGGAGGCACTGAAGGCGCAGGTCGCCCACATCATCGTCAAGGTAAACAAAATCTCCAGGCGTGAAGGCGATCGCGTAGATTAGGCCTCCTTCTCTCTATTTCCTTTGTTGCTGCATAGCGTTCCATGAACATGAATCTATTAGTCATTGAGACAAGTTATCCCTTGTAATATATTATCTTATTTTGATCAATCAATGCTGTGTTATCTCCCTTGCTTTGGTCCTTTACTTTGTATGCTTTTAACCCTACGCTTCTAGGGAACTCGCCGGCAAGGGACCCTTGCCGCGAGCGCTGAGTGCTGGACTCTGAGCAGCCTGCCGGCAAAGGCCTTACCGGCAAGTAACCTTGCCGCAGCTAGTCGCAACGCACTTAGCTTGCTGAGCGAACTCGAAAACGAAGCAAGGGCGCGACACTTGTCGCAGCTCACTTAAGTCGTTTGAGCGTGCTCGAAAACAAGATAAGGGTGCAGCTAGCCACGGGTAGGTTCCTCCGCGCACAGGTTTTCCATACAAAGTGTGGTTTTTCAAGGAAGATAACTAAAATTTTAAAAATTTGAAGTGCTCAAATTCTGGTAACTTAGCTTTCACATATTGCTTGCTTCCCCGACAAGGCTTCTCTTTCTTGAACAGCACTTGGTTCATCTTCCATCTCCTTCCCCCCCGGCAAACTTGTGTGCGAGGAACATTCCTTCTGCTTAAGAGGGAAAGAAAAAGAGGAGGGAAAACAAGTATAGGGTCTTTCGGCATGTTAATGCTTACCGGGTACGTGTGTTGCACAAAATGCCAAACAATACATGCAAATAGCGAGGAAAAGCTTGAAAAAGGCAAATAATGCAAAACACAAAAGCTTTACTGATGCACGGGATCTGCGCCCGGCTTTGTACAAAGGATTACATGCAACAGCGGCAAGACTCATACAAAAGGTGGTTGCCGGAGCGGATCACGGCAACCGCGCCTTATGGGTGAAACTTGCGAAGATGCCCTATGTTCCAGGAGTTGCTCACCGGTAAGCCTTCTTCGGTCTCAAGGCGGACAGCGCCGGGCCTTGTGACTTGTCTCACCCGATAAGGGCCTTCCCACTTCGGCGTCAACTTGTTGGAATTCTTGGCGGACTGAACACGCCGAAGAACAAGGTCGCCTTCCTCGAGACTCCTGGCCTTAACCTTGCGGCTATGATAGCGGCGCAAGGCTTGCTGGTATCGAGCAGCTCGTACAGCAGCCTGGAGACGTTCCTCCTCAAGGAGCAATGCATCATCTTGTCGCAGTTGCTCTTGCTCGAGCTCATCATAGGCGAGCACTCGAGGAGATCCGTATATGAGTTCCGTGGGGAGAACTGGCTCTGCTCCATAGACAAGAGCAAAGGGTGTCTGTCCGGTGGCTCGATTTGGTGTCGTTCTGATTGACCAAAGAGCCGCCGGCAACTCCTCTATCCAGTTTCTTCCGCACTTGCGCAGCCTGTCAAAGGTCCTTGTCTTGAGTCCGCGCAGCACTTCAGCATTTGCCCTCTCCGCTTGACCGTTGATCCTCGGGTGAGCAACAGAAGCGAAGCAGACCTTGGCGCCAAGGTCTTGGACGTATTGCATGAAGGTGCGACTAGTAAATTGTGTACCGTTGTCGGTAATGATCCTGTTAGGGATTCCGAAACGGCAAACAATCGACCTGAAGAACCTGACCGCTGACTGTGCTGTCACCTTTCTCACCGGTTCCACTTCTGGCCACTTTGTGAACTTGTCGATTGCAACGTACAAGTACTCAAAGCCCCCGACAGCACGGGGGAAAGGGCCGAGGATATCGAGCCCCCAGACCGAGAAGGGCCAGGACAAAGGGATCGTCTGGAGAGCTTGAGCTGGCTGATGAATTTGCTTGGCATGGAACTGGCACGCTTCACACTTGGTTACTTGTGCAGTTGCATCTTGGAGGGCTTCTGGCCAGAAGAACCCTTGCCGGAACGCCTTCCCGGCAAGTGCCCTTGCGCCAATGTGGTGGCCACATATGCCTCCATGTATTTCTGCCAACAGCTTCTGTCCATCTTCTCTGGAAATGCACTTCAACCTGACACCACTGAGCCTTCTTCTGTACAGTTCGTTATCCACGAACTGGTACATACTTGATTGTCTTGTTATCTTCTCTATCTCTTCTGGGTCGTCGGGAAGTTCTCCAGTTTGCAGAAAACGGACAATCTGCTGCGCCCATGCTGGAGCCCGAGGCTCAACAGCAAGGACTAAAGGCATGAGGGCCGCTGCGGGAACCCCAGCTTCTACGGCAAGAACCTCCGTTTCTGCCGGAGCTGAAGGTCCCCCGGCAAGCTCGCCGGGGCGAGGCTTGTCGGGAACACTTGCTTCAACTGTACAGACCCTAGGATCTGCAGGACCAAACTATTCCTCAGCGTTCCGGTCGTTGATCTTGGAAACCTTGGCGGCGACTTCGGGAAGATCCGCCGGCAAGTAGTCGCCGGAGACCAACTTTCTCTTCTTACTTTGCCCAACTGATGGTGTAACGGATGGCTGAGTTAGCTTGAGCAGGAAGGTCCCTGGTTCCACAGGTAACTTCATTGCAACACACTTTGAAAGGCCGTCCGCAATATCATTCTGAGCTCTTGGAACGTGCTCCATTTGCAGACCTTCAAAGTGTTCTTCAAGTTTCCTCACTTCATCTACATAAGCTTCCATCAAAGGGCTCTGGTAACTTTTGTTAACTTGCCGGACCACCAACTGAGAATCTCCCCGCACAATCAGCTTCTTGATCCCAAGTTCGGCCGCAATCCTGAGGCCGGCAAGCAAGCCTTCATACTCAGCAGTTTTGTTTGTCGCTTGCTCCCTGGGAAAGTGCATCTGGATAACATACTTGAGGTGCTCTCCGGTGGGCGCTATGAGTACCACGCCGGCACCGTAGCCTTGCAGCGAGAAGGCACCATCAAAGTACATTACCCATTCACTTGTCGCTTCTTGTACGGGAACACTTGTCTCTGGAACTTCTTCATCGGGCGTTGGGGTCCATTCAGCTATGAATTCTGCCAAAGCTCGGCTCTGTATAGTTGAAGTACTCTCAAACTTGAGACCAAAGCTTGACAGCTCTAGTGCCCACTCGACGATCCTGCCTGTTGCCTCTGGATTTTGCAATATCCTCTTCAACGGAAAGCGAGTGACCACTGTTATCTCATGTGCTTGGAAGTAATGGCGCAGCTTTCTCGAGGCCATGAGGAGGCCGAAAAGCAACTTCTGCACCCGGAGTATCTTGATCTAGCCCCCTGCAAGAGGGAACTCACAAAATACACCGGGCGCTGTACCATCTTCCTCCGCACTTCTCCTTGTTCCTGCGCAGAGTTGTCCTTGTCGGGGCCAGAGCTTGTCGGAGCGGCCCCCTGCTTGTCGCTGGATTCGCTTGCCGGTGGTGTAGACTCTTCCTCTGCCTCCCTCTCCGCTACGAACGCAGCACTAACCACTTGATTGGTTGCCGCTAAGTACAGCAGCAACTTCTCTTGTGGCCTAGGTGCGACAAGTATTGGAGTGGAGGATAGGTATCGTTTCAAGTCTTGCAGCGCTGCCTCCGCTTCTGGAGCCCATTTCATAGGACCTGCCTTCTTCAAGATTTTGAAGAAAGCTAGGGCGCGCTCTGCAGACTTTGAAATGAACCTACTGAGGGCAGCTACACAACCTGCAAGTCTCCTTACGTCTTTGACGCGCTTCGGGGCTTCGATCTGCTCGATGGCTTTTATCTTGTCGGGATTAGCTTCAATCCCCCTCTGGGACACAAAGAACCCGGGAAGCTTGCCGGAGGGGACTCCGAAGACGCACTTCTCGGGGTTCAACTTGAGCTGGATCTTGCGCAGGTTCTCAAAAGTTTCTTCCAAATCTTGGATCAGTGTATCTTTGCTCTTGCTCTTGATCACTATGTCATCCATGTAGGCTTCCACATTTCTGTGGATCTGTGGCTCAAAAGCAGTGTGCACCACTCTTGCAAAGGTTGAGCCTGCATTCTTCAACCCAAAGGGCATTCGTGTGAAGCAATACGTGCCGCATGGAGTGATAAATGCAGTCTTCTCTTCATCTTCCTTGGCCATGAAAATCTGGTGGTAGCCTGAATATGCATCGAGGAAGGAAAGTAGCTCACATCCGGCAGTGGAGTCAACAATCTGGTCAATACGCGGCAAGGGAAATGGATCCTTGGGACATGCTTTATTCACATCAGTGAATTCTATACACAGTCTCCACTTCCCGTTGGCCTTACGCACGACAACTGGATTTGCTAACCACATCGGATGGATCACGCCTCTAACCAGGCCCGCTGCTTCTAGCTTCTTGATTTCTTCGGCAATGAATTCTTGGCGCTCCACAGCTTGCTTTCTGACCTTCTGCTTGACGGGCCGCGCATGAGGACAAACAACAAGCTTGTGCTCAATTACCTTCCTGGGAACACCGGGGATGTCAGATGGTTGCCATGCAAACACATCGACATTCGCCCGCAGGAAGGCAACGAGCGCGCTTTCCTATTTGCTGTCAAGCGTAGCACTGATGGTGAAGGTACCACCAGTGCCGTCCTCCTTGGCGGACACCTTCTTGGTTGCCGGTGGAGCGGCCATCCCCTTCTTGCACTTGCCGGTGGAGCTCGATGGGACGTCCTCGACGGCAGCGCAGCACTCCGAAGAGGTGCGTTTGCCGGAGTGGGCCCCAGAGCATTTGCCGGACTTGGACTTGGTCTTCTTCCCCCTGGGAGCTTCAGCGGCAAGTGTGTTGCTCTCCGCTGCGGCTGCTGCGTCCCGGTATATCTTGTCGGCGCAGATAAGCGCGTCCTTCTTGTCGCCATGGACAGAGATGATGCTTATCGGCCCCGGCATCTTGAGTACATTGTAGGCATAGTGGGAAGCTGCCATGAACTTGCCGAGAGCAGGACGTCCAAGTATCCTATTGTATGGCAATGGGATATCGGCAACATCAAAGGTTATCCTCTCCTTCCTGAAGTTGAGCTCCCCGCCAAAGGTCACCGGCAGAGTGATCTTCCCTTTGGGCTTGCTCCTCCCCGGGTTTATTCCTTGGAACGAACCGGTCTCTTCGAGCTCACCATCTGGGATCTGGAGTTTCTTGATCACAGCTGAGGAGATCAAGTTCAGGCCGGCCCCGCCGTCAACCAACATTTTGGTGACCTTGAGGTTGCGGATGGTTGGTGAGACCAACATCGGCAAGCACCCAACCGCAGTGGTGCGGTCAGGGTGATCCTCAAGATCAAAAATGATGGGCGTGCTGGACCACTTCAGCAGCCTGCGCGATTCAACGGGCGGCTCTGCTGCGTTTACTTCCCGCACCCACTGCTTGAGTTGGCGGTGGGAAGTGTGCAGAGAGGCGTCTCCGTCGACGCACAACACTTCTGTGGCCTTCTGGAACTCTTGCTCGCTGTTATCACCTTCCTCCATGTCGTCATCGTCGTCTTCTTCTTCATTCTTGTCGCGGCCCCGGGGAGGTCGATCTCCTTGCCGCTGCTTGGCCTTGCCGCGGCGTCCTCCCCGGCCATTGAATGGCCGCTTCTTGCTTGGCTCTCCTCCGCCACCTTGGGCCTTCTCCTTGTCGCGCCGCTCGTATTCAGCTTTCTGCTGCTCTACGAGGTACTCGACGCGCTTGCAGTTCGAAAGGTCATGACCCTTGGTTCGGTGGATCTTGCAATATTGCTTGTCGGAGCCGTCCTGCTTGTCGGCTGCCGCTACAGGGGCAGGCTCCTTGCCGGAGCCGCCAGCCTGTGCTGTCTTGGCGGGAGCCTCCTTGCCGGACTTCTCGACGACCAGCACTTCCTTGCTTTTCTTTCTCCTGTTGTTTCGCCGCCGGCTCTTCTTTGCCGGGGCGGCATCGTCGCTGTCGCTTCCCCCTGCGCCAGCATCCTCCCCGGGGAGTCTCCTCCCCTCTTCGGCGCACGCGCACTTGTCAGCCAGAGCATAGAGCTCGCTGACATCCCGTATCTTGGTCATGGCCATCTCCTCACGCATGCGGCGGTTACGCACGTTTTGGTGGAACGCGCTGATAACCGCGGCAGGGTGGACGTCAGGGATATTGTGCTGCACGCGGGTGAATCGTTGGATGTACTTGCACAGGGGTTCTCCTTCCTTCTGGGCCAAGATGTGGAGATCACTCTCCTGGCCGTGGGGTTTGTGGCCGCCCGTGAAGGCGCCAACAAATTGGTGGCACAGATCTGCCCATGAAGAAATGGAGCCTTCCGGCAAGTGCATAAGCCAAGAACGAACGTTCGGCTTAAGCACCAGCGGGAAGTAATTCGCCAGTATCTTCTCGTCGCGCCCCCCGGCAGCTTGCACCGCGATGGTGTAGATGCTGAGGAACTCCGAGGGGTGCGTCTTGCCGTCGTACTTCTCCGGTACGTCGGGCTTGAAATTTTTCATACTGGGCCACTGGACACGCCGCAGCTCACGGGTAAACCAGGGCAACCTGCCGCGTACGGCAAGTCGCCTGGCTCACCGGGCGCGTGTGTGTCAACAGCGGTCCCAGCGCGTTGATCTGATTGTCGCCGAGCTTCTCGACGGCGCTCGATCGTCGTCCGAGCGTCTTCTTGTCGCCGGTCGTTAAGGACCTGGCGCTGGTCCCGACGAGTCCGCGGATCCGACGACGCCGTGGAGTCGTCGTCGACATTGATCCGGCGGGGAGGCGTCTTCTGCTTCCGCGGCGGGGAGTGCACGGTGGTCGCTCCCCCGGCGGTCTTGTCGCCGTCGGCCTTCGTCTTCTCGACTTGCCGTGGCCGCGAGGTCGCCGGCTGCTGCGGCGTGTCGTTGTTGGCGAAGGCGATGAGGCTTTGGATTGTTGCCCTCCAGTCTTCGGCCTTGTCTGCCGCTGGAGGGAAATCGAGGAGCAGTTGCGCCCTTGCGAGCGCTTCTGCTGGAGAGGAGGGGAGCGGGGGCGAGCGGTGCGAGGAGCGGGATATGCTCGGACTCCTAACAGGGTTAGAAGGAGCAGTTTCCCGCCCCGGCGACCGCGCCTTGCTCGTGCCAGGACGGTGGCCCGGAGCGTCCCGCGAACCTCCGGTTTGCCCTTGCCCCAGCAAGCGGATGGTACCCCCTGTACCACGGCGCTGCTGGTTTGTCGTCTGCTGAGATGGACGTGGCGCATCTACGGACACCGAGGCTCGGTCGTCCGTCTTGTCCTTGGATTTGGTGGTGCCGCGAGTTTCCTCGCCGGCGACCACCCTTCCGCCGGCGTCTCCTCCACCCACCGTTGGTTCTGGTGGTGGTGGAACAGACGCAGACGGGCCTGCGACCTCCGAGGCTTTCTTCTTCGGGGCCATGCTGTTGCTGATGAAGTCGATGTGGCTGGAGAGGTTGATGAAGGATGCGCCCGCGTGAACGCCGGATCAGGTTCGCACAACCTCGACGCCCCCTACCTGGCGCGCCAAAGATGTCGGGGGAAACTGTCCACCACGAGCACCTATGGGACCGGAGCCCCTTGTTCGTTGTGGTAAGGGAGCGGAGGGAGCACGAAGAGCAGATCGAGGAGAGCACGCGGACAGTTTACCCAGGTTCGGGCCGCGACGGACGCGTAAAACCCTACTCCTGCTTGATTTGTATTCAGCTTGAGGGTTCGGGAGCTTGGAGAACTAGCTACACCGAGCGAGTGAGAGATCTAGGTTCCGAACCCTTTCTACGTTGTGCATGGGCCTCCTTTTATAGCTCAAGGGGTCACCGACAGGTGTCAACGTAGAGGAGGGTAAAAACGTAACTTTGGTGGTAGTTGTAACAGTGCGGGAATAGTGCGTGAACAGTGGATGAACAGTGGTCATCACCTAACTTGATAGTGGGGGACAAGAGCATTAAATGCTCGTCGCCGTCGACCCCAAAAGCGCCCGCCCGTGCGTCTCCGTTCGCCACGGCGGTAGCCTCGTCACCGTGGCTCGCCACCGTGTCCCCCAGGCTGCACAACCATCCGCCACGCGTCCCTGGAAGGGCCCCAGGGCGACGCGTGGGCCGATAAGCTGGAGCGCGGGCACACAGCGTGAGTTCCCCCCGGCAAGCAACTTGCCGGGGCCTTAACCTTGCCGGGCCCTGAAGCTTGTCGCTCCCCGGGCCCTGCCGGGGCGCATGCTGCGCCGAGGCATGTCTTCTGAGATGCAGTCTTCTGGTCCTCCTGGCAAGCTCCTCTTGCCAGGGTCTTGTGTTAATGTTATAGTCTTGAGCCTGGGACGGCCTTCCCGGCAAGCTCCACTTGCCGGGGTCTTGATCTTCTGACTTGTATACTTTGTTTTTGAATGGCTTGATAAGGACCGGAAAGGTTTCCGACAAGCACGTGGTAGACCCTGCCGCGGGGAGCTGCTACTGCCCGTGCACAAGTTGGGGTACTGAGGTACCCCTACCTTAGTACACCGACAATATCAATAATTGCACCAGTCGTTCTAAGGAAAGGTCTACGAAGAATAATAGGACATGAAGGATTGCAATCTATATCAAGAACAATAAAATCCACGGGCACATAATTCCTATTGGCAACAATAAGAACATCATTAATTCTTCCCATAGGTTTCTTAATAGTGGAATCCGCAAGATGCAAATTTAAAGAACAAACATCAAGCTCATGAAATTCTAGCAAATCACACAAAGTTTTTGGGATAGTGGAGACACTTGCAATCAAATCACACAAAGCATAGCATTCATGATCTTTTATTTTTATTTTGATAGTAGGTTCCCATTCATCATAAAGATTTCTAGGGATAGAAACTTCTAACTCAAGTTTTTCTTCATAAGATTGCATGAAAGCATCAACTATGTGTTTGGTGAAAGCTTTATTTTGACTATAAGCATGCGGAGAATTTAGCACGGATTGCAACAAGGAAATACAATCAATCAAATAGCAATTGTCATAATTGAGTCCCTTGAAATCCAAAGTAGTGGGTTCATTACTATGCAAAGTTTTAATCTCTTCACTCCCACTTTTAGCAATTTTAGCATCAAGATAATAAAACTCCGAATCACTGGGACACCTTAAAGCAAAATCATCTCCAATCCTATCTTCATCAAGATTTATACTAGAAAACAAGGATGTAATAGGAGACACATCAATAACTTTCATATCTTCATCTTTATTTTCATGATAACTAGAAGAACACGCTTTAATATAATCCTCTCTTTTAGCACGCATGCTAGCGGTCCTTTTTTTGCATTCATCAATGGAAATTCTCATGGCTTTGAGAGACTCATTGATATCATGCTTTGGTGGGATAGATCTAAGTTTCAAAGAATCAACATCAAGAGTAATTCTAACCACACTTCTAGCCAATTCATCAAACCTTAAGCAATTCTTCTTCAAGCAAAGCATTGAAATTCTTTTGAGAGATCATAAACTCCTTAACACTAGTTTCAAATTCAGAAGGCATCTTTCCATAAGAGTTGTTGTAGGAATTACCATAATTATTAGAGGAATTACTAGGAAAAGGCCTAGGATTAAAATTACCTCTATAAGCATTGTTACCAAAATTATTCCTACCAACAAAATTGACATCCAAAGATTCATTGTTATTCTCAATCAAAGTGGACAAAGGCATATCATTAGGATCAGAAGAAGCACTCTTAGCAGTTAATAATTTCATAAGTTCATCCATCTTTCCACTCAAAACACTAATTTCTTCGGTAGCATGCACTATTTTACTAGTAGATCTTTCGGTGTGCCATTGAGAATAATTAACCATAATATTATCTAGGAGTTTGGTAGCTTCTCCTGAGGTGGTTTCCATGAAAGTGCCTCCGGTGGCCGAATCTAAAAGATTTCTAGAAGCAAAATTCAAGCCAGCATAAAAGTTCTGAATAATCATCCATAGATTTAAACCATGTGTAGGGCAATTACATATCATTAATTTCATTCTCTCCCAGCTTGTGCAACATGCTCATGATCTAGTTGCTTAAAATTCATAATATCATTTCTAAGAGAGATGATCTTAGCAGGAGGGAAATACTTAGAGATAAAAGCATCTTTGCACTTATTCCACGAATCAATACTATTTCTAGGCAAAGAGGAAAACCAAGTTTTAGCACGATCTCTAAGTGAAAACAGAAATAACTTAAATTTGAAAATATCCATATATGTATCCCTTTTCTTTTGCATATCACATAAATCAACAAAGTTGTTTAGATGGGTAGCGGCATCTTCACTAGGAAGGCCGGAGAATTGATCTTTCATGGCAAGATTCAACCAAGCAGCATTGATCTCACAAGATTACGCATCGGTAGTAGGAGCAATCAGAGTGCTAATAAAATCATTATTGTTCGTATTGGAGAAGTGCCACAATTTGGTATTGTTCTGATCCATAGTTACAAGCAAGCAATCCAACACACACAAGCAAACAAGAAGCAAGCGAACGATAAACACACGATGGAAGAAGGGCAAATAAAATGGCAAGGGTGAAGTGGGGGAGAGGAAAACGAGACTCAAATAAATGTAATGCGAAAGATAAGGGTTTGTGATAGGTACTTGGTATATGACTTTTGCGTAAGCCTCCCCGGCAACGGCGCCAGAAATTCTTCTTGCTACTTTTTGAGCTTGCGTTGTATTCCCTCGAAGAGGAAAGGGAGATGTAGCATAGTAGCGTAAGTATTTCCCTCAGTTTTTGAGAACCAAGGTATCAATCCAGTAGGAGACCACGCGCGAGTCCCTCGCACCTGCACAAACAAATAAGAACTTCGCAGCCAACGCGATAAGGGGTTGTCAATCCCTTTACGGTCAATTAGGAAAGTGATATCTAATAGAGATGATAGTTTATGTTTTTGGTATTTTAGTTTATAAGAACAGCAAATAAAAGCAACAAAAGTAAAGTAGATGTAGATTGATAAGTTGAGAATAGACCCATGGGCCATAGTTTTCTCTAGTGGCTTCTCTCATGATAGCGATACTCTAGGGCGGGTAAACAAATTACTGTCGAGCAATTGATAGAAAAGCGAATAATTATGAGACTATCTAGGCATGATCATTGTATACAGGCATCACGTCCGAGACAAGTAGACCGAAACGATTCTGCATCTACTACTATTACTCCACACATCGACCGCTATCCAGCATGCATCTAGTGTATTGAGTTCATTAGAATAGAGTAACGCCTTAAGCAAGATGACAGGATGTAGAGGGATAAACTCAAGCAATATGATATAAACCCCATCTTTTTATCCTCGATGACAACAATATAATACGTGCCTTGCTGCCCCTACTGTCACTGGGAAAGGACACCGCAAGATTGAACCCAAAGCCAAGCACTTCTCCCATTGCAAGAACTATAGATCTAGTAGGCCAAACCAAACCAATAATTCGAAGAGACTTGCAAGGATATTATGAGCACACATAAAAAGTTCATAGAAGAACAAAATATCTTTCATAAATAACCTTGATCATGAACTCACAATTCATCGGAACTCGACAAACACACCGCAAAAAGAGATTACATCGAATAGATCTCCTCGAAGACCGAGGAGAACTTTGTATTGAGATCCAGAGAGAGAAGAAGTCGTCTAGATACTAGCTATGGACCCGAAAGTCTGTGGTAAACTACTCACAACTCATGGTGAGGGCGATGATGATGATGATGAAGGACTCCGTGATGGATCCCCCTCCGGTGGAGCTCCGGAACAGGCTCCAAGATGTGATCTTCACAGGAACAGAAGGTACGACGGTGGAATTAGGGTTTTCTCTCTGTTCATAGAGGTTCTGGGGTACGCAGACTTATATAGGAAGAAGGAGGGCACCGGGGGACGCTCGAGGGGGCCATGAGGCAGGGGGTGCGCCCTGGGAAGGGGGGCGCGCCCCCACCCTCGTGGGCAGCCCCTCGATCTCCTGACGTGGTTCTCAAGCTTCCTGTGCGTGATTTTCTCCAAAAATATCTCTCGCAAAGGTTTCATTCCGTTTGGACTCCGTTTGATATTCTTTTCTGCAATACCCTGAAACAAGCAAAAAACAGCAATCTGGACTGGGCCTTTGGGTTAGTAGGTTAGTCCCAAAAATGATATAAAAGTGAATGATAAAGCCCATTAAACATCCAAGACTTCATAAATAATAGCATGGAACAATCAAAAATTATAGATACGTTGGAGATGTATCAGATGGGTTATCAGTTCTTGATCTTTACAAAGGCTATAAGCCGTCAGGTTACAAAATCCCGGATTACAATGAATGCGCATTAAGTCGCCATCGGCCAAGAGCCACTGAGTATTTAACTCTGGGTTTCTTGTCAACAGACAATATCTTGTGATTATTTTCATACCAGATTATATTATTCCAATCTTCAACAGCCAAACATGTCTGGATTTTTCATGGTTATCATAACCAGTATTGAATGATTGAGGTTTTCCAACCGGGTTATATTATTCAAATCTTAAATAGCGAATGTGGTTGGATTTCTATTATGGTTATCAATAACCAATATTATGATTGAGATTTTGAAAGCCGCTTCAGAGCAATGGCTATTATTTATTTATCCAAGAATATTGGCTCAGAGCAGAGAGCATGGTTCAATATTGAATATGCAAACACTTTCTGCGATATCATCTAGACAATGGATATAGTTTATTTAGTCCCGAGTCACTGCATGCATATGACCCGACACTTGGGGGCTGCATTATTCAAATCAGATTACATCAAGTATGCAAGTCCCATGTAATATGATTTGCATTTTTAGTGGAGAAATTGGGAAAGTTTATCTCCTCTAAAAGCTATTCATAAGAAAGGCCCAGTAGCCGACTCAATGATTGGAAGTTATATTTACAAGTGCAAACACCGAGTCATGACAGGGAATAAGGACTTGGCCCGAGGGGACTTTGGAAGACCAATTATATGACCCGGCGTGTGTAGCAATCATGACCCAATGTGGTCAAACTCTGTAAACTGGCAAATTTGGTGATCACAACTCGCCAACCTCTACATCTTCAAGCATGCGGATCATCAGATTAATATATTGAGTCCAATATTTTTATTAAGCCGGAGCCTTGGAAGCCGACTCAAATGGACAATTTCTTATAATATTTCTCTACAAGAGACCAATGTCAGCAAATTGACTATGAAGCTGGCCTATTGACCCGGATTTCTTCAAAAGAAGTATTTGGATTTTTGGCAAGATTTGTACATATCCGCTAAAGGAGATTAGCTATGAGGTCATGGACACGTATCAAGAAGGAAATGACAATGACTTCAGGATGAGCAGGTGTCGGTTCAGAAAAAACTTTTACCTCGGAGCACCACCTGTCAAATTTGTTCTTGAGTTTATTTTGTAGGATCAGTTTAACATGGATAAATCCAAATTAAACCGGGGGCTAATGTCGGGGATATACCCCGCGGTATGACCCGGTCAAAGATATGACCCGGTTGGGACATGGCATTTCGTTGGTAAACCACCCGAAGATTGGCGACTCACTGATGACCCGGCCGGGCCTGGTGACTCATTGGTGACCCGGTAGGTGTTTCAGATGGATGACAAGGCCCAAGGCCCAGAAGGCCAGCTCATGTTATGGTGGACCGGCTTAAGAGGAAAGGCATGAGGAATATTTCCCTTACAAGGAATCAAGACCCGGACTTGTATCCAGTTTGTAATAGAGAATAGACTAGTCCTAATCCTACTAGGACTCTACATGTAAGCCGCCCCTTCAACTTATATAAGGAGGGTCAAGGCGCCCCAAGAGGGATAAGGAAGAAGTTCGATAATTTCTAGGGCTAGACAACTAGAGGAGAGCCGGCTTATACAACAACTCCCTCATGAGCATATTGAATAAGACCTAGCCACAAACAATATGTAGGGTCATTACCAGATGATGTATCCCGGGGCCCAAAGTTGTCTAAATCATGTCTTGTGTGCTAATCCGCTTTGACAACCTACACACGTCTCTCGTCCCGCTCAACCCCTCTCAAGCTACCAGTTAGATGTGTTGGCCTCACGACTAAATCCTTATTGATGAGGACATTTGCCGTGAGCGACACTCAGCTCAGCTCTCAACTACACTGCTCTAAGACTACTTGGTGAGAATGTCCATGATGAGCCAGATATGTCCATGCCAAAAGAAAGGAAATTGATACATGACCATGGTGGTGCAATGATGATAAAATTGGAAGCAAGGTTCTTGTTAATTTTCTCACAAGTCTGAAACTTCATGCTTTAAATTAATTATGCATAATTCAAAGGCAGAGTAAAATCTTGACGAAACTATTTAATCAATCTGAACTGTGTGCCTGCTGCTGCTACAGGTGCTTGGATTTTTTGAAAGGTCAGACGTAAACCCTACCCCCTAGAATTGTTCCTTCAGCCATCCTTGGTCCCTATTCAACTAGGTACGCAGAGTCTATGTGGGACTATTCCACCTTGTGCCTACAAAACTCTACTGATGGATGATTTTTTCCATGTTTCTTATTCATTTTCATGTGGAAGTACTTGATATATCCTGGGTATGGATGGTTTATTCGAATAATGTTCTAGAATTTGTGAATCTTGGTGTAAAACAATCAACACGAATGTTGAAACATTGATTCTTGCTGAAGGTAATATGTTTTTTCATGTTCCCAAGCATTTTCCTCATGTTTGTATCTAAAACATTACTTAGCAAGTCTTATGATTCATGGAGTTTACTTAGCAAGGAGAATGTTATAAGTAATTATTAGAGATGATCGCATGTGGGCACATGCAGATAATAGAGGAACAATTACCATTCTCTTCGTGTTTTAGTGAGCATATATGGATGCACAGAAAGTGTTCTATATTCTTTAGTGAGTTATATGTTGGTGCATAGAAAATATATATATGGTTATTTCTGTTATGTTTACATAGTTAATGAAGCTTATTTACTTTGCCTTAAAATGTACCCCTCTATAAACAGTACTCCCTCCATAAACTTTTATTCATAGATTTTGTCTACTTCCTTCAAAATTGAGTGCGACTTTGCTTGTTGATAATTCTGGTCATGGTGTGTTTTCCTATTACTCAAGATGAATTCATATCATATCATCAATTTCAGGAACCATTGATTCAGAATAGATTGTTGGAATTGTAGCTTTAGGGGACACGTATGTTGCAAATCCTTTGCCTACTTTTAACAAATGTTTATATCAATATTTTTAAGTGAAACATTCGTGTTTGTATATTTGTCTTTCATTGTGTATGTAACTGCATGAAAAATTTGCCCATGGCCCAAAGTAAAAAAATGTGGAATTTTCATTTCTCTTACAATTGTTCAAGTTCACTGAAATATAGAAGTTCTATCTACTTAATAATTTACTGATTTTACTATTTTCAGCACAATCTGTGGGTTTCCTTAAAAGAATATTACTAAAGATATATTTTTGGTGCTTCCTACGTATTTGTGGGTGCACACATGTACATCATTATAAGGAAGATGTGTTACTTTTTGTCCATGTAAGTGCTCAGGTTTCTATTTTTTAAAACAGATTGAATAGTTTTGTTTGACCTCCTTTTCCTCTCCTATAACTAAATGCAGTTATATTAAAGGATGTTGTCGTATTCTATCCCATCTCGCCATCTGTGGCTATTCTTCCAGGACAACAAGAGACTACTGGGTGGAGAGGGTGAACATTGGATACATGAACCATATGTCAAGTTTTTGGTCCTCTAATGGTATGATTGTAACACATCCCCTGTCATCTCTTTGTTGGCCTCTTGGGATCATGGTTTGTGTTTCAGCTGGTGCCGATTTCTTGTTCAATGTAGGAAAAGAAACTATTATGCATTTCACCTAATGATCATATACCATCTATGGTATTTAGTAGTTTCTGTCAATATTGCAGGTTCCTTTTTCTATTTGCTGGATGAATAGCTTACTTCTTTACTTGACACCCTCATATATTTAGTTAGTATTTTTATTAAATATGTATTTTTTATGTTTGTGAAAAATCTTCCACTCTCACCTAATGATATTGCCTTCTATAATACTGCATCTTGGGTTCAAGCCCTCCTCTTTTTTATTATTATTTAATTTCATAATTATGCATCAGAAGGTTTGAAAGTAATTCGGTTACACGGCTCGATCAGAGGGAGCTTGCCATAACATAATGATCATGCACTTTGATGACTAGAGCACCATAACACTTCACCATGTTTGGAAAGGAAGTTGTCATTAGTCAAGTGATGTGAGCTGGGAAGGGAACAGAAAAGAGAACATCTTGTTTGGAGTGGAGAAGACTATTATTAAATCATAGAATATAGTATTCTTGGCGACTGATGTCCATATAGGTAGGGTTACTCACACACTAAGCTTCAATCTTCATAGATATAATATATTATAAAAATTTCCATGGAGAGCCTACATATTTAGCCAAGAAAAAGGACTCCACAAAGCCTTATATTCTTGTTTTGTTGTGAGTGCAAGGTTTTTGCAACTATTTATTGCTCAATCCAAAAGAAATGTTTTACTCAACCTTCAATATAATTGTCCAGAACTATTTGACTTAGGAACAGAACTATTTGACTTAGGCAAAGAGATAGTGCACACACTCACACTATAATAATGGGATGTCTCTCGATTTTACCAATCATGTAGGTAATGTAAGGTGCAAACATACAGGAGCCCATTGTGAGCGGCGTATTCTTTTTGGTATTAGGAATTCTAAGGTGGAGCGTGTTATATATTTCCATAAGTCTTTACCGCTTACCTATTTCTCAGTGCCATGGATTTAAATGTAGTAACTTGTCATTATGCTTTACTGTTAGGCATTGAATTGCGCTCTCGCTCGGGAAGGCAACATGGAGGATACTATCCATCGTACTTTGACTGATGAATCAGTTGAACTGATTGTAAAGGATTGCCAAATGTGATTATCAGAAGGTTGCAATATGGCTCAAAGTGAGCTTATCCTATATGTTTATACACCCAAATGCTCATTTGTATTCACCAATAACAGAATGTATTTATCTTCCCTCTGCTTTTTGCGATAGTACATGTTGCTTGCTTTCTTGTGTCTTTCGGCAAGGAGAAAATTATCATAGAATGATGAAAGAAAACATGATAGGATGATGCATGTAGTCTTAGGAGCCAAATAAACATGGTTTTGTTTTTCTGATGTTAAATTTAATCCGATTGATAGGTCTGGTTTTGTGTTAATGAACTACTTCTCTTGAGTTATAGAAGAGTTTAATTGGTGGGGCTTTAACAGCCAATTCTATGTGCTTGCAGGATGATGGTGAGGTTTTCTTTAGTTGCTATTTGTCAGAGCAGAATACATGTTCTGTGTCATGTGGGCCATTTCTCATAGGGATAATCTATAGGCGAAATGGTTATCTCAATTACATCGAGCATCTATGTTTACTCTCTTTGTACTTCTGTGAGGCATATTATTGTATTTAGATAATGCATTAATCGTGTTATCCTGATGAATCTTGGTCTCCAATTTATACTTATCTATGAAATATTTCTCCCTTGTTGCTATGTTCCATATATTTTCATATACTTCCTCTGAACAATCACACATCTACCTCCATAGAAAATTAAATCGACCTTACATAGTTCTTATATCTTCCTGTCAATACAAGTCTTGTCATGACCTAACTGCTTTTGTTTGTTTTGGCAGTACTTTCAGGTGGAGTACATTGAGGACAAGCTCCAGAAATAAATCCACAAAGATGATGACACACTGCCACTCTGACTTAGAAACAGAATCATGCCACGCTTCATGCTTGGAATCGACAAGAGGGTCACCATCAAGACAAACTAGGGGTTTCGCCATCACAAAAACATTCAGGAAGCTGACATATTCGCCTTCCATTTCAGGCATGAGGAAGGGCGCTGCCTCTCCCTCATCATTCATTGTCTCTAGATGCAACGCCCTAAGCAGCACCCATTGCTATATATATCAACCATCTATCTTATTTAGTTTGGCTCTTAAGACTTCGATTGACCGTGTTGTGATGACCCGACGAACTACCTCTATTGGAGATCGCTCACCTTTTGGAAGATTTTCATTTTGATTTCTGTTGCTGACGTCTCTATCCTCACCTATTTACTCATTGATCTGCCTTGTAAGAGCTACTATCTACTACATGTATTCTTTTTTTTGTAACGATTGCTGCTTCTTTCACTCTTCTGTTTTAAACAATTGGCGACCATCAAGATTGTACAAACACGTTAGCAGGTCTAAAAGCAAGACAAGTATGCACACTTACGCCTCAGGAGGCGCGTCCAGGGCATGCCCCAGCCACTAGTGTGGATAGAAGTTGCATGGTGGTGTGATAGCATGGGACCGGCAACATCGCACGAGCTCGTCGTGGCGACGGAAGGGAAGCGGGGTCAAGGGATGGGAGGATGGCGATGACAGTCCTCCGGTTGACTTTTTACTATTCTTTTTTTTCCTACTAGTTTGCTAAATGCATTCGATCCTATATAGGGTTGGGGACAAACTTAACAAAATAATATTGTGTTACTAATAACATAATATTCTCCTATCGGTTAAATATAAATTGGTACAATGAATAATGAGACATAAATGTAGCAAGAAGACATATCGGTGTTATTTCTTCAGTCACACATGTACCCACATACATATTTTTGATAATCCAAATATCATTCCTTATCTTCAATGGTCATGTGGATCTTCATACCTCTACCACAGTGTCCTAGAGTGCCGCATATGTAGGAGGCCACGACGCCAACAAGCTGAACACGGTCATGGCCCGAGGTGAAGTTTCTTGAGGGGATAGCGCCAATATCGCACGCCTTGTACTCTCCTGTGGCAACTTCCAAAACATTGTGCATCTTTGGGTTATAGTTGAAGATGAGATAATCATCTCTAACAAATTTCTTGCCCTTTTCCCAACCAGAGACACCGAAGGTCCATCCCTTGGCATCACCAACGATCCAGTCTTTGCCAGAAACCACCATAGCGGACAAGGACAACAACAACACAAAACTAGTGACACCCATACTTGCAGAGGCCATCAAGATTTGCAACAAACCCTTAGTTTTAGCTTACTCTCAATATCAAAAACACAAAAACAATGCTAGATCTTGTATCTGATGGTTTGCGTCTCATTGGCATGATGTCCTATATTTATAGTTGCGGGCCTGTAAAAGTGAGGTTTGATGTAGCCATCGTCCGCATTAATGTGATGTGATATCACCAATGAAAATATATTCTTTTACGAAGTGATATACATCATGATTCATCAATCCAATAAATGTTATTAATATACTACCAATTGTATATATCGTGAAAGATAAGTTCTTAGTCATGCATGGTATGCACTAAATGTTAATAATGAACTACTATTTATTCCACGCCTCGCCTTTGAATTTTTGGTGCAAAATACCATGAACCATTTTATATTAGTACCATATATTAAATACTCCCTCCGTTCCAAAATTCTTGTCTTCAATTTGTCAAAATACGGATGTATCTAGTCATGTTTTAGTGTTAGATACTTCCCTATTTAGACAAATCTAAGACAAGAATTTTGGGACGGAGGGAGTAGTACTAACACACTACCAATTGTATGTGGCATGAACTATGCGACTCAGATGGTTAGGTTCCTTGTGGTGGAACCAGCCCACCATGGTTCAAGTCCGAAACCTAGCACTAGTGCTTGCATTTTCCTGGATTTATTCCATGCTTTCCCGCGATGCTCGTTCAGTGAGATGAGACGTTTTTGTTGACCAAAGGCACTAGTTGTGACTTCTTCAATCTCAATATGTTGTGCTGACTCAGTTTCTTGAAGGTGCTCATAGGGGTAGGGTGTGCATGCGTGCGTTCATAGGGGTGTGGCTATATCTGTGTGTGTTTGTGAGCATATGTGATTGTACTTTTTTTTAATGCGCACATGTATATCATTTGTTAAGGTATTTAGTTTATGTACATGTTATCGGTGTCAAAATCGGCAGATCTCGGGTAGGGGGTCCCAAGCTGCGTGTTGGATCAATGGTAACAAGGGACAGTAGGTGTCGGTGTCGGTGTCAAAACAAGTAGATCTCGGGTAGGGGGTCCCAAGCTGTGTGTCTAAGGATCAATGGTAACGAGGGACAGTAGGGACACACTGTTTACCCAGGTTCGGGCCCTCTTAAAGAAGGTAAAACCCTACTTCCTGCTTGATTGTTCTTGATGAGTATTGGGGTTACAAGAGTTGATCTACCTCGAGATCGTAATGGCTAAACCCTAGCCGTCTAGCCTATGATTGTTCTGATAGCCTCTACAGACTAAAACCTCTTATTTATATACACACAGGAGGGGCCTAGGGTTGTACAGAGTCGGCTTGCAGAGGAAGGAAACATTACACCCGGACACAAAACTTGCCATTCTACGCACATATGAGTCCTATCCGGACACAGGGGATAATCTTCTGCTTTATCTTCACGGGCCATCACTCCGGCCCATGTCGAATAGTCCAGACACCCGAGGACCTCCTAGTCTAGGACTCCCTGGGTTGCCCCCGAACCAGTCTTCGATGAAGACGTGTTCGGCACGCAGATTGTCTTCGGCATTGCAAGGCGGGTTCCTTCTTCTAAACATTTTAATTTTGCTTCCTGCATAAAGGAACCGTGTGCGGCTCTGGATGATTAATACAACCCTTATCCACAAAGGCAAGGATTCAAAATAGGAACAGTGTCTTTACTAACAACTTTTTTCGGGGAAACGTCACACTTGACCCTTTAATATTTTGAACCGTTTTCACGCCTCCCGTTTCGCGTTTTGAGGCATAGCCTCCATTGGTACATCTTGTAAAAATAGAGATCATCCCCCCATTACACGATTCTCATCAATGTGATTTGGGTAATCCAACCACACTATGCACGACCTCGTTGGGAACAGACGAGTTTTACGGCTCGAGTGGGGGACGCTTGGTATTTTCACCGTCTATAAAAGGATAAAGAC
>LR738715.1:569473186-569515557 GCA_902687465.1 Secale cereale
CTATCGTCACGGGGGACATCAAAGTGTCATCCCTGAGGACATCCCCGGTCCAAGAGGGGGTGAGCGGGGTGATACGTCCCCAACGTATCTATAATTTATGAAGTATTCATGCTATTTTATTATCATTCTTGGATGTCTTTTATAGCAACTCTATATCATTTTTTGGGACTAACCTATTGACCCAGTGCCCAATGCCAGTTGCTGTTTTTTGCTTGTTTTATACATTGCAAGAAATCAATATCAAATGGAGTCCAAACACCGCGAAAGTTTTTGGAGATTATTTATGGACCAGAACACCCAGGATGGGCCAGAGCAGCACCTGGGGGGTGCCCCGAGGGGGGCACAACCCACCAGCCCAGGTGGGTTGTGCCCACCTCGGTGGCCTCCCGCACCCCCTCTTTACCATATAAATTCCATAATATTCTGAAAACCCTCGGGGTGAACCTAGATTCGAAGTTCCGCCACCTCAAGGCTCTGTAGTCCACGAGATCCAATCTAGAGCCCTTTCCGGCACTCCACTGGAGGGGGAAATCATCACCGGTGGCCATCTTCATCATCCTGGCGGCCACCATGATGAGGAGGGAGTAGTCCACCCTCGGGGCTGAGGGTTTGTACCAGTAGCTATGTGTTTAATCTCTCTCTCTCTCTCTCTCTCTCTCTTGTTCTTGAGATGCACAATCTTGATGTATCATGGGCTTTGTTAATATAGTCGGATCATATGGTGTTTTCCTCTCTCTATCTAGTTGTGATGAATTGAATTTTCCCTTTGAGATTTCCTTGTTATCGGATTGAATACTTTTATGGATTTGAGAACACTTGATATATGTCTTGTAATTGAATACTCGTGGTGACAATGGGGTATCGTATTGATTCACTTGATACATGTTTTGCCACTCAACTTGCGGATTCCCGAGGTGACATTGGGGTAATCTGTGCATAGGGGTTGATGCACTTTCTTGTCTTTGCTTCTCCGGTAGAAATGTTGGGGCACTCTTTGAAGTTCATTGTGTTGGATTGAGTATTATGAATATGAATTTGTTTTGGTGTTATTTTAGTACGAACTCTTGTGTCAGGACCCCGATCCTAAGTCACACCGATCTAGCTTGTAACATGTCATATCACTTTGCGGCCTCACGCACGGTATCCCACGGGTGCCACCTTACCTGGCCCGGGACCGTTTGCGCATTTTGGCACATGTATATGACTGTGTCGCTAGCATCCATATGACAGAGAACCCGGGCCGAAATTGCTAGTTATAAACCAAAAGTGACACTAAATTACAAAGACATGAATTCATGAAACAGCAACGAACGTGTCGGTCATCAACGTATGAACCCAAGTCGTAGCAAGCTACATGGACATAAAGGAACAACGCCTGACATTTCCCCTAAGGGACAGACACAGGAACGAAGAAGGACACATGCCGGCCAGCTTACGTGTTCCGAGCAGTAGCAAGCTACCAAGGCTCATTGGAAGCACTAGGAGGCATTACTAAACAGTAAGACGCAGCTAGCTAGGAGCCTTGACAGCGGTTTCACTGTCTGAGCCGCTGGATTATCAAACATACGATGCAGATTAATTTCGGGTGTCCCCACTAGTCCGTGCGCGTTGCACGTCCTCTCGAGGGCCGCTGCTCCGTGGAACCACCTCCTCCTCGTGTCAGTAATCGGGCCCTCAAGGCCCACTTATTCCCACTCCGACGCTAACAACCTAGGTTTCAGCCATATCACCCAGAACGAACAATTCCTCTATTCCTCCGCACCGCCGTCTTTCCTCCTATCGCTGTGGAGGCGTTCCTCCCTCCTCGATGCGCCGGCGATCCGCCGTGGGCGAGATTCTGCTGCGCCGACTGCCTCAGCGCTGATATGGTCCTCCCCCCTACACTTCCTCTGTATCCCTTTCCTTGATGTTTTCAAATTTTCGGGCATTTAATGGCAGCTGCGGCGGCCTTCCGCGCCGTCGGCTTTCACCACCGGCTGTCGTCCTGCTACATGGTCCTTCATGCCTTGCAGCACTGCCACACGCCCCTTCCCCTCCCGTAACTAAAGCTGAAACTGCTGCCTTAAAGGCCCACTGTCTACCTCCCTGATCCTGATAACGGTGATGATGGTAATTAACTTCAGGGGTGATGATGGTGATTAATTTGCCGTGGTTGTGTGTTACCCCAATCTTTCATTCTTCATTATATAGTATGCCTCGCAACATCCCTTCCTGCCATCGATCTGTGTCGTCTGTCCGCCATGCCTGTTGCTTAGGTCTGTTCTTGTTGTCTATTCATCTTACTCCTAATTCTTCTACATATTTCATATATACAGAATTTTCTTCCTTAATTGCAGGTTCGCAGTGCTCATTCGTTTGGGATTTCTTGGTTGGAATTGCTGGGGGGCTATGTGCGTTACACCCAATTGCAACCGATGGTTGCCATAGTTCTAAGATGTGTATACTGAACAAGCATTTCGATTGCTGTATTTTTCCATTGTTTCTTGGTGTCCTCATGCTTGACGGAAAATTTTTGAGGTATGGGAAGATCTGGATATCATGAAGAACATGGGCTCACATGCGTACTGGTTTTCCAAAGCTTCCGAGTAAGTGGCCTAATCTCTCGATGCCCGCAATGGTTGGTGTGGCCAACTGAAGGACGAACACAGTCCTGCTTCCAGTTTGCTGTTGGATTACATAGTGTTCTGGCTTGGAGAAATTTAAGTGGGGCCTATATTTCTACTGGTCAACTTGATTTATTTGTATACTTTTGTTTCACTAAGCTTGTACAGTACGTATTAAACAAGGATGGCATGTTGTGCAAATGACTTCAGATTCAATAGCGTTTGTTCATATTTTACTACAAATATCACCATCCAACCTTTTGAAATTATCCATATCATTGTTTGAAAATGAAAATAGACTATGGTCTGTTTCGAAAAATAGGGAGTAGGTTTTTTTAGGGAAAAAATAGGGAGTAGGTAAAGGTTAACGACCATATATTGACATAAATTTCTATCATTCTAACAGAAAAAATTAATGGGCGCGGCAAAGCGCGCTATCATGGTCTAGTTTGCCTGTAAGATAGGCTACCAAAGGGAAACAACTAGGTGTCGGATCCCACACATACCAAGCATTTAAATCGTACACACAATATGCTCAGTATGTGCAAATACAACATTGCATCACAACAGAACTCTATGACTCAAAGTACTTTATTTAAGAGGCTCCGAAGAGCCATACATAACATATCCATACAGGTAGGGGTCACATGACCCAACACTCGAGTCATACAATCATACAAGCACAAGCGGAAGCTAACATGTCTGAGTACAGACGACTTAGAAATGAAACAAGCTTGGTGTAGCCTGCGTATCTACAAGGCCCTTCACAAGATCAGGATCTCCGTCTGGGTAGCAAGCTACTCGTCGACGTCAACGTCTATGTAAAACCCATCAGAAAGGGCAGGGTTCTCCTCTGCAACAGGTATTAAGCAAACATGAGTACAAAGGTACTCAGCAAGTCTTACAACAGAACCTATCATACATGCATCATTATCAACAAGGGTAGTGGAGTTCATAGCAGCAAGCCAGCTTTGACTCTTGGCTAACCTATACTACGACTCTCAACAGATTGCAACATAAGACTACGTACACGAGTCCTGTACTCACCACAACAATACACCACCATGGATCCTCTTCCGTCATCCTACGGAAGGGCCATCCACGGCACTCACACTTGTCTTGAGGCTTTTAGTAGTATCCATCAACTTGTCTATGAACTATAAGAGTAATCAAGTAGTCCGTACCGCGAACAACGGTTGTTCGAATAGATTGATAACCCTGCAGGGGTGTACTTCTTCAAACACATTTCCACCACTTAGAGTCTGCACACGACATGTGCTCAGCAGACTTCAAGCGAAAGCCGACGTGGGTGTAGACCACGACCTAACCAACCACTCAAGTCTATCGTCCAGGTTTATCGCCTATTTGGGTTCCATCCATGGGGAGATCCGGCCGGGATGTCGCTCACGGCCCCAAACGATGTGTACATGTTTCCCAAGTTACCAAACGGGCGACCGGTACACCGTGCCATGTACCTATCGCATCACAGCCCACCCCGAGGGTCAGTGTTGTGCACGACCACTAGTAAACTACAAACACCAGAAACTAGTTGCAACTCCTGGACAGAGAACATGGGCAGCCAATAAGTCGAGCGGGGTCATATTTCAGGGCCCAATGTGTGGTAGTAGTTGTAACTTGAACCACACATACAGATCTCAGGTCCTATGGACAGTTCCAATGAAACAACCCACCATGTACTCCTATATGGCCTTTCATCGATACCTTTACCAAACATGTTCCACACTTCCCTCTCTTTACCAAGTATGTCCATTTCACTCTGATCCATCACCCAGATGAACCAGACCTGACACAACTCTAAGCATAGCAGGCAACATAAACAAATAGCATGGTGGATCACACATCACATGGATCAATCAACTCCTACACATGTTAGTGGGTTTCAACTATTTACTGTGGCAAAGACAGGTCATGCAAGGGAATAGGGTTCAACTACCGCAGCAAGTAGCAGTTCACACGCTGTTGCCTTAGTGTAGTAAAAGAGAGCAGGAGCGATAAGATGGGTTTGTATCAGAATGATCAATGGTTGCTTGCCTGACAGAGTGGTTGTCGGGTACTGCTCTTCAGTTGGATACGCGGAAGTATCCTCGGGAGCAGGACCTAACACGGAGAACACCGGCGATACAATCAATAAGCAAACTAATGCAACAATAGGATGCATGCTCATGATATGGCAAGATGCATGTGTTTTGGGCTAATGCATCTATAAACAGAAAGGTCTGAGTTCATTTGAATCAAAGATTCAAATTTATACCCAAACTATTATTTATTAAAGTGCATTATCATGTTTTAACGTGAACAGCAAGGTTAACTTGCTCAAACATGCATGAAACCAGTGCCATTGGAAAGATTGGATTTTTTGATCAATTTTCATATATAAATCTTTTCGATCAGAGCTACTGTTGAATTTACATGATTTTTTAAGTTTGAAGCATTTTCTGGAATTTCCTGAATTGTTTTAAATCAAATAATCCCAGAAAATCATTTACTGCGTTAGCATGACATCATGCTGACGTCAGCAGGTCAACAAACCTGGTCCAGGTCAAACCTGACTGGTGGGTCCCGCATGTCAGTGTCACAGAGGCTAATCCCGGTCAAAACTGGGGCTGACTGAGTTTGACCATGCGGTGGGGCCCACTGTCAGTGGCTATAGAGGTTAAACTAAACATCATTAGTGCCTAGCTAACAGGCCATGTCAGCCCGCCGGAGTTTGGCCGGCGGCGACCATTTCGCGCGGCGGAGGCACGCCGGAATCTCTGTTTCAGCGACCATTTGTCGCGCGGATGGGTTCTATGTGCTCGTGGGGATGCACCGCATCCAACGATGCCACTGGTTGGTCGAGTAGTCGCCGGAGTTGAGGGCGACGAGCTCGTCCGCAGCGGCGCTCGCACGGGGTTGGCTGGAACGGCGTTGTGGTGCACGGGAGGAGGAGCTAGAGGTGGCGTTAGCTTGCTGGCGAGCTACTGATCCTAGTGGCGTGCTCGGCTGCGAGTCACAGTGCCTATGGCCACGGCGGCGAGTTGGCCGGCGGCGGTGGACTTCGGTCAGCAAGGGGGTGGCGGCTACAAGGCGTAATCGATCCTGGGGAGAGGGGGGTTCGATGTGTGAGCGCACTGCGGTCGCAGAGGGCGTCGACGCGGGCTTGGGGAGGGTCGGGCGGCAACGTACGGGCGGCGGCGATCTCCGGTGCCAAAGGTTAAAGACGACGGCGAGGACGGAGCTACGGGGCTTCTAGTGTCATGTGCGTCGGTGGGGAGCTTCAGGGCGATGCGCTGGAGCTGATGGGTGCGTCGGGGAGGCGAGGGGTGGCTTAGGGCGCGGTGGCAGCGATCGGCGGCGACGAGCCTGCTCGATGGAGCTCGGCGGAGAGGGATAGAGGAGGGGGACGACATGGGGGAGAGTGAGAGAGGGGCCAGGGGCTGCGTGGCGACGCCTAGGGGCGTCGAGGCACCGGGGGATGCAGGCAGCCAGACAGGAGGTGGCCGGACGCGTGCGCGCATGCCGCGGCCACGCGCCCCGTCCTCCTGGCGAGAGGAGGGGGATGACTGGCGTGCGCCAGCGGGCTGGGCCGCGCTGGGCCAGCCAGGTAAGTGGCCCAGGTGAGTGGGCTGCCCCCCATCTCTCTCTTTTTCCTATTTTCTTTCTGTTTCATTTCTTTTGCAACTTTGTTGAATTAAAAAAATGCTAGAACATTTTTATAACTCATAAAACTAGTCATGCCCACTGTGTATAATATGAACAATATGGAACATTTTAGTTTATGATTATTTGGGCACATAAAATATTTTATAGCATTTAAATGCCCAAATGCAATTACAATATGAATTAATCTAGAGACCTTTGGATGTCCTAGAGAATTGTGCGCCATTTTTGGCAGAGTTTTAAGACCAAGGCAAAGATGATGAACATTTTTGAAGGGCATTTTGGGTACATTGGAAAAGTTTTTATTAAACCCTAGTTGTTAGAAGAGGGGTGCTGGGGTTTCTGTCATTCCCATTTCAAGTTTCTATGGAAAATAAACATGATGCACACTCTAGCTAGTCCTAATGCAAGCACTGACTAGGAATGTGACAACTCACCCCCACTCAAAAGAATCGGGTTCCGAGATTTAGGTTCCTCCGGAAAGAGGGTGGGGTACTCAAGTCGAAGACGATCCTCCCTTTCCCAAGTAGCTTCACTCTCGGAATGATGTGACCATTGAACCTTGAGAAACTTGATATTATGACGTCGAGTGGTACACTCGGTTTGATCAAGAATACGAACGGGGTATTCTCGATATGTGAGATTGTCCTGGAGATCAAGCGTTTCGTGGTCCACTCCGCGGATAGGATCCGAGAAGCAACGCCTGAGTTGAGAAACGTGGAAGACATCATGAACTCTAGAAAGGTGCGGAGGTAGTTCCAATTGGTAGGCAACTTCTCATCGTTTGGCAAGAATGCGAAAAGGACCGATGTAACGAGGAGCCAATTTGCCTTTGATACCGAAGCGATGGGTTCCCTTAAGGGGAGTAACCCGAAGGTAAGCCTTATCGCCGACTTCAAAAGTCACAGCCTTATGATGACTATCATATTGGCTCTTCTGGCGAGACTGGGCTGTTTTCAATTTCTCACGAACGATGCGAACTTGCTCTTCTGCTTCCTGGATCATATCCGGACAAAAGAATTGTCTTTCCCCGGTTTCTGACCAGTTAAGAGGTGTTCGACACCTTCGTCCATATAGAACTTCGAAGGGAGCCTTGCCCAAGCTGGCTTGATAACTATTGTTATAAGCGAATTCGGCAAATGGAAGACACTTCTCCCAATCCATACCGAAAGAGATGACAGAGGCTCGAAGCATATCTTCCAGAATTTGATTGACTCGTTCCACTTGACCACTTGACTGAGGATGAAAGGCGGTGCTAAAAGAGAGATGAGTCCCCATAGCATTCTAGAAACTTTCCCAAAATCGTGAAGTGAAAAGACTTCCACGGTCTGAGTTAATCTCCAACGGCACACCATGAAGTGATACTATCCGAGAGATATACAAGTCTGCTAGCTGGCTAGCGGTTATACTCTCTCGAACAGGCAGAAAGTGGGCTACTTTGGAGAGGCGGTCGATAACGACGAGGATAGCATTATTCCCTTTCCTGGTCCTGGGAAACCCGGTAATGAAATCCATACCGATCTTGTCCCATTTCCATTTAGGAATCACTAAAGGTTGAAGGGTGCCAGTAGGCCGTTGATGCTCTACTTTGACTCGACGACAAACGTCGTAGTTAGCAATGAATTGAGCGATTTTTCTCTTCATCCTAGTCCACCAGAACCTCTGGCGTAGGTCTTGATACATTTTGGTACTACCGGGATGAATCGTGAGAGGAGATTCATGAGCCTCCTTAAGGATCAACTGCCGTAGATGTTGGTTCTTGGGAACCACTAAACGGTTCTCGAAGAATACAACACCTCGATCATCCGTAGAGAAACTTCTAGCAGCTCCGCTAGCAATGCTCTCCTGGAGTCGGGATATACCCTTATCACGCTTCTGGCCAGCTATGATTTGATCCGTAAGGGTAGGTTTCGCCACCAAGGTAGAAAGGAATCCTCGAGGAACAATGTGAAGGTTAAGCTTACGATATTCCTTGTGGAGAAGTGGTTGCTCTTGTTGTAACATCAGGTTGTTACAATAAGACTTATGACTCAGTGCGTCAGCCATGACATTGGCCTTCCCAGGGGTGTAAGTGATTCCTAAGTCGTAATCTGTGAGCAACTCAACCCAACGTCTTTGCCTGAGATTCAAATCCGGTTGGGTAAAGATGTATTTCAGACTTTGGTGATCAGTGAAGATTTCACAGCGATTACCAAGAAGGTAATGTCGCCATGTTTTGGGTGCGTGGACTACAGCTGCAAGCTCTAGATCATGTGTAGGATAGTTATCCTCATGTGGACGCAAATGTCGAGATGCATATGCGATCACTTGACGATCTTGCATAAGTGATGTCGGGTGGAACCCTAATCTGCAGATCTTTCACGATTGGAGAATATCCCACGACGAACACGGAGAACACAAGAGGAAACGGGGAAAAACAAGAGAGGAAAACACTCAAATCAACACAAATATGATCACACAAGTGCTAGATCCACGATACATATCAAGACACATGATCCATAGTCAACAACGGTGTTACAAAGGTAGTCTTCTCCCGGAGGAGGTCTTGATTATCCCTTGGGATCTTCCTCGATGTGGAGGTCTTGAATCCGAGGTGGATCTTCTCCGAAGAGGCGCGCGGTCTCGTAGGAGAGAATCCACACAAAGATCTGTGATGAGCTATCCAAAAGCTGCCTCGAAAGGATGGGAGTCAACGAGTATATATTACACGAGTGGTCGCCGTCGGGGCGGACGTCCGCTGGTTACCGGACGTCCGCTAGTTCCGGAGGGACCGGACGTCCGGTAATCGTCGGATGTCCGCTATTTTGTTCTGTGGTCGCTGTCACGGACGTCCGGTGGCTTCCGGTCGTCCGGTCGTCTGGGAGTCGCCGGACGTCCGGTGGCTTCCGGTCGTCCGGTGCCCGGGAGTCTCCGGTCGTCCGGAGTTGGCCGAACGTCCGGTGCCTGTAGCATCTTCAGCCTTCCTTCTTCTTGTCCCGGGTACTTGTCGAACTCGCCGTCTTGACCATTGTGCAGAGCTGTCCCGTGGTCTTCGCCCAAGTACCTGAGTATGCATAGAGTTTCTGATGAGGGTAGAAACCATGTCTCATGTACATCGGAAGGATTTAGAGCAAGGAGTGAAGTCACCTCGGTCTCGAGAGCTCTTGCACGGGCTCGAGTCATTGGTCCATTGGGCACTTGATGAGGCTCCTTGGGGATGACCTTAGGATGCTCCGCACCAATAAGTATGCAATCTAGTCCTTGTCGCGAGGCGTCGCAGTAGATAATAAAATCCTTGGAAAAATCTGGTGGTACCAGTACGGGTGCGGATGTCAGGCGTCTTTTCAGTTCCTGAAAGCTAGACTCGCACTGTGGGGTCCACTCAAACCTTTTATCTTTCTTGAGGAGTTCAGTTAGAGGTTTAGCAACCTTGGAGAAATTCTCAATGAAGCGTCGGCAATAGCTCGCTAAGCCAAGGAAACTCCTAACTTTCTTGACCGATTCAGGGGGAGTCCAATAAAGGACGGCTTGAACTCGCCCGGGATTGACGACAATACCCTTGCCTGAGATTACATGACCCAGATAGGTTACTTCGGGCAACCAGAATTCACACTTGGAGAATTTGGCATATAGGCGGTGCTCTCGAAGTTTCGTCAATACCAGCCTTAGATGCTCGGCATGATCTTCCTTGTTCTTGGAGTAAATGAGTATATCATCGAGGTATACCACGACGAATTTATCCAAATACTCCATGAATATATAATTCATTAGCTGGGAGAAAGTGACTGGGGCATTGGTTAACCCGAAGGACATGACGGTGTACTTGTATTGACCATAACGAGTAACAAAAGTCGTCTTGGGAATGTCCATGTTCTTGATTTTGATTTGATGGTAACCCAACCTCAAATCCATTTTGGAAAAGTCTGAGGATCCATCGAGCTAATCATACAGATCGTTGATCCTGGGAGCGGATACTTGTTCTTTATGGTGACCAGATTGACAGGTCGATAATCTACAACCACCCGTTCCGTTCCATCCTTCTTCTTGACGAAGAGGATGGGACAAGCCCAAGGGGAAGAAGTAGGACGGATGAAACCCTTTTTCAAGGACTCATCGAGTTGTTTCTTAAGCTCAGCTAATTCTAGGGGTGCCATCTTATAGGGTCTCCTAGAGATTGGGACAGTTCCTGGAATAAGATCTATCACGAACTCAACATCTCTGTCAGGTGGAACACCTGGCAGTTCTTCTGGAAAGACATCCGGAAAGTCACGGACTACCGGGATATCTTCGAGTTCTGGTAGAGGGCTGGCGTTAAGAGAGTAGAGCTGACGCTCAGCTACTCGGGTCAAGACATTAACTGTCTTGCCGGATGGGTGTGTAAGTTGAACGGTCCTATTGTATCAATCAATCTTGGCGTAATGAGTTGTCATCCAGTCCATACCCAAGATGATGTTTATGTCAGAGGACTTGAGAGCGATTAGTGATGCAAGGAAAACAAGTCTATCGACAAGAATTTCATTTCTGTGGCTTACCCTATAGGTTTGCCACTTTGAACCAGGAGTTTGAATAACCATGGAAGTGGGCATGTCACAAAAAGTCATGTTGTGCATTCGAGCATAGCTCTCAGATATGAATGAATGAGATGCTCCAGTATCGAAAAGAACATATGCCGGATGGCAGTTAACAAGAAGCGTACCAAGGACGACGTTAGGATCCTCATAAGCTTCTTCAGCAGAGACATAGTTGACATGACCACGTGCAGTGGAGATTGGCTTGACATAGTTCACCTTGCCTGTTGGCTTACCACGGCCAACGGGCTTTCCTGGCTGGTTCTGAGGACACTCATGCATGTAGTGCCCTGGTTATCCACACTTGAAACATGTCACAGTGCCAGTGCATGGAGCAAAGTTGGCAGGTGGTCCTCCATAAGTCTTGGCAGGTGCATACTGTTGAGTTGGGCGAGGCGCCTCATAGGATGGCCTCGGAGTGTACTTAGGTGGCAGAGTAGTGTTAGGAACCCACACACGGCGCTTGTGAGAGCCAGAGCCGGATGAGGAACCAAAATCACGAGGATGCTTGCGTGTGGCTACGAAATTAGTCTGGCATGTATCAGCACTGATAGCTTTGTTCACCAACTTCTGGAAGGAGGTGCACTCGTGCAGACGTAGATCTTGGCGAAGTTCAGGGCCGAGTCCCTTGCCGAACCTCGCCTGCTTCTTGGCATCGGTGGATACTTCCTCGGGTGCATAGCGTGCCAAGTTGCCAAACTCGCGACTATAACCATCCACGGTTAACCGGCCCTGGGTGAAATTGCAGAATTCCTTCCGCTTGCGATCCATGAGTCCTTCCGGAATATGATAATCACGGAATGCCTCACTGAACTCAGCCCAAGTAGTGATTTGGCCAGCAGGACGCATAGCCTCAAAGTTTTCCCACCAGAGACTGGCAGGGCCCTTAAGATGGTAGGCGGCGTAAGTATCCTTGTCCGCTTCGTGTGGTAGGCGGCGTAAGTAACCTTGTCCGCTTCGGCCACACGGGCAGAGTGTAGCTTGTGGGTGATACTGCGAAGCCAGCCATCCGCATCCAGAGGTTCGGCGGAATGATGGAACATAGGTGGGAACATCTTGATAAAGTCATTGATTGACACCACGTCATTCCTCTGACGGAACCCAGTGTTTTGCTCTATGCGTTCCAGCAAATAGTTGGTCTCTCTCTTGTTTCGTTCTGCCTCGAGCATAACTTCAGCCAAGGAGGGTGGCTGGGGCAGATTCTCATCTCTAGCCCTACTAGCCTCACCCTGCTCTTGAGCAGCAGGAGTGCTGCGAGTGTTGACCATCCTAGGAAAACAAAACAACGGTTTAGAAAAGGATGGCAAAAACTTGACAAAAGAGTGCAGAATGTAATGGAAGACACGGAATGCAGGGATATTCATCCGTACGACATGGTAATATAGAAACTGCCATATATACACCAGTGGTCATACACACCAAACATAGTTTAGTACAAGCCAAGGCTAAAGTACAACTGCGGTGAAAGAAAAAACATCTCATCATAGGCATTACAAGCTCCTATACATTATTTAACTACACCTCCGGAACTCAGTACAAACTAAGTCATATTCCACAAGACACGCAGGACTGTGGAAATACAACCACTACGATACTACTACTGCCATGGTCTAGCTCAGACACTCCCGTAGTAATCTTCGTAAAGATTACCACCATAGCCTGGCAGTGGAACAGATGGATCTTGAAACTCTCGAGCACTCGAAGGCTGTGGATCATAGGGACATGGATGTGGCCTCGGTCCCGATGCTGGTGGTAACCGACGCCCACATGGAGGTGTGATACCCCCCAACGTCACACCAATCCATACGATCAGGCAGACGAGTCCGCACGGGGTACAAATCCCGCATATCCAGATATCCGACGTGCACAGCAGGTGCAAGCCGTGTCAAAGTAGTCCAGTGGGCGGCTCGAGTGTTATATAGCTCCATCCGGAGGGCACGGACCTCACGGTCCCTATCCTCCAACATCTGGATAGTAGTCTGAAGCAGTGGCTCCTCATGGGTAGCATCAGTATACAGATCAGTGTAGTAGCCTTCCTCTCTAGGAAGTGAGGCTGGCATGTAACAGAACTCAGTGTTCAGCAGCAGGGCATGCCTAGCCCGGATGATGGTCATCATCGAGTAAGCAGCATCCTACACTACCATCTCGATGGTAACCCCGAGTCCATAAGACCAATGGATTGGGTCGTTAGCTCCGGGATATGAGGGGTATATCCGGACTGTGCAGAAATACTGACTCTGGTTGAAATCCCGGTACTGTTCCTCCACGGTGTACTCAGGATACTAACGGTACCCGGTCTCAGTCAACACACGGACTAGCATGGCCATGTGACCTGGCACATTAATGCACCGAGTCAAACGGACCACTTGGTGAGGTGTGCGAACAGACATTTGAAACACGAAATAATGCAAAGGCATTAGAATTTCTGGAAGAAATTGGGCAGCACAACAACTGTAAATGCTCAAAAAAATTGAGACATCATACAAATGATAGCATAGCCACTCAACAATATCATATCAAGTTTCCGGGTCCAACTAATCATCATACTAGAAGGGTAGAAACTGAACTGAGGCTTGAAACCAACAATCCTAAGACTCTACGGATTAGTAACACGTGAACCTAGTAAAGATGAGAGGCCTAGTCCTGAACCCCCGTAGAAGAATAGGTTGACTCAGATCAGAAGGGCATAAGGTAAAGAAGTAAAAGAGCCTTACGTTCCCTTCCACAATCAATTCCCCTACATATAACTAAGAATTTTTCTAGACTCAACATCGACCAGTTTGGCTTGAGAAACCTATAGGCAGTCCGGCTCTGATGCCAACGTTGTCAGGACCCCGATCCTAAGTCACACCGATCTAGCTTGTAACACGTCATATCACTTTGCGGCCTCACGCACGGTATCCCACGGGTGCCACCTTACCTGGCCCGGGACCGTTTGCGCATTTTGGCACACGTATATGACAGTGTTGCTAGCATCCATATGACAGAGAACCCGGGCCGACATGGCTAGTTATAAACGAAAAGTGGCACTAAATTACAGAGACAGGCATTCATGACCCAGCAACGAACGTGTCGGTCATCAACATATGAACCCAAGTCGTAGCAAGCTACATGGACTTATAGGAACAACGCGTGACATTTCCCCTAAGGGACAGACACAGCAACGAAGAAGGACACATGTCAGCCAGCCTACGTGTTCCGTGCAGTAGCAAGCTACCAAGGCTCATTGGAAGCACTAGGAGGCATTTCCCTGTAAGATAGGCTACCAAAGGGAAACAACTAGGTGTCGGATCCCACACATACCAAGCATTTCAATCATACACACAATATGCTCAATATGTGCAAATACAACATTGCATCACAACAGAACTCTATGACTCAAAGTACTTTATTTAAGAGGCTCCGAAGAGCCATACATAACATATCCATACAGGTAGGAGTCACATGACCCAACACTCAAGTCATACAATCATACAAGCACAAGCGGAAGCTAACATGTCTGACTACAGACAACTTGGAAATGAAACAGGCTTGGTGTAGCCTGACTATCTACAAGGCCCTTCACAAGCTCAGGATCTCCGTCTGGGTAGCAAGCTACTCATCGACGTCAACGTCTATGTAAAACCCATCAGAAAGGGCAGGGTTCTCCTCTGCAACATTTATTAAGCAAACATGAGTACAAAGGTACTCAGCAAGTCTTACAACAGAACCTATCATACATGCATCATTATCAATAAGGGTAGTGGAGTTCATAGCAGCAAGCCAGCTTTGACTCTTGGCTAACCTATACTACGACTCTCAACAGATTGCAAGATAAGACTGCGTACACGAGTCCTCTACTCACCACAACAACACACCACCGTGGATCCTCTTCCGTCATCCTACGGAAGGGCCATCCACGGCACTCACACTTGTCTTGAGGCTTTTAGTAGTATCCATCAACTTGTCTATGAACTGTAAGAGTAATCAAGTAGTCCGTACCGCAATCAACGGCTATTCGAATAGATTGATAACCCTGCAGGGGTGTACTTCTTCACACACGTTTCCACCACTTAGCGTCTGCACACGACATGTGCTCGGCGGACTTCAAGCGAAAGCCGATGTGGGTGTAGAGCACGACCTAACCAACCACTCAAGTCTCTCGTCCAGGTTTATCGCCTATTTGGGTTCCATCCATGGGGAGATCCGGCCGGGGTGTCGCTCACGGCCCCAAACGATGTGTACAGGGTTCACGAGTCACCAAACGGGCGACCGGTACACCGTGCCACGTACCTGCCGCATCACAGCCCACCCCGAGGGTCAGCGCTGTGCACGACCACCAGTAAACTACAAACACCAGAAACTAGTTGCAACTCCTGGACAGAGAACATGGGCAGCCAATAAGTTGAGCGGGGTCATATTTTAGGGCCCAATGTGTGGTAGTAGCTGTAACTTGATCAACACATACAGATCTCAGGTCCTATGGACGGTTCCAATAAAACAACGCACCATGTACTCCTACATGGCCTTTCATCGATACCTTTACCAAACATGTTCCACACTTCCCTCTCTTTACCGAGTATGTTCATTTCACTCTGATCCATCACCCAGATGAACCAGACCTGACACAACTCTAAGCATAGGAGGCAACATAAACAAATAGCATGGTGGATCACACATCACATGGCTCAATCAACTCCTACACATGTTAGTGGGTTTCAACTATTTACTGTGGCAAAGACAGGTCATGCAAGGGAATAGGGTGCAACTATCACAGCAAGTAGCAGTTCACACGTTGTTGCCTTAATGCAGTAAAAGAGAGCAGGAGCGAGAAGATGGGTTTGTATCGGAATGATCAATGGTTGCTTGCCTGACAGAGTGGTTGTCGGGTACTGCTCTTCAGTTGGATACGCGGAAGTATCCTCAGGAGCAGGACCTAACACGGAGAACACCGGCGATACAATCAATAAGCAAAAAAATGCAACAATATGATGCATGCTCATGATATGGCAAGATGCATGTGTTTTGGGCTAATGCATCTATAAACAGAAAGGTTTGAGTTCATTTGAATCAAAGATTCAAATTTATACCCAAACTATTATTTATTAAAGTGCATTATCATGTTTTAATGTCAACAACAAGGTTAAGTTGCTCAAACATGCATAAAACCAGTGCCATTGGAAATATTAGATTTTTCTGATCAATTTTCATATATAAATCTTTTCCATCTAAGCTACTGTTGAATTTATATGATTTTTTGAAGTTTGAAGCATTTTCTGGAATTTCCTGAATTGTTTTAAATCAAATAATCCCAGAAAATCAATTACTGCGTCAGCATGACATCATGCTGACGTCAGCAGGTCAACAGACCTAGTCCAGGTCAAACCTGACTGGTGGGTCCCGCATGTCAGTGTCACAGAGGCTAATCCCGGTCAAAAGTGGGGCTGACTGAGTTTGACCACGCGGTGGGGCCCACTGTCAGTGGCTGTAGAGGTTAAACTAAATATCATTAGTCCCTAACTAACAGGCCACGTCAGCCCGCCGAATTTTGGCCGGCGGCGACCATTTCGCACGGCGGAGGCACGCAGGAATCTCTGTTCTGGCGACCATTTGTCGCGCGGATGGGTTCTATGTGCTCCTGGGGATGCACCGCATCGTACGATGCCACTGGTTGGTCGAGTAGTCGCCGGAGTTGACGGAGACGAGCTCGTCCGCGGCGGCGCTCGCACGGGGTTGGCTGGAACGGCGTTGTGGTGCACGGGAGGAGGAGCTAGAGGTGGCGTTAGCTTGCTGGCGAGCTACTGATCCTAGTGGCGTGCTCCGCTGCGAGGCACAACGCCTGTGGCCACGGCGGCGAGTTGGCCGGCGGCGGTGGACTTCGGCCAGCAAGGGGGCGGCGGCTACAGGGCGTAATCGAGCCTGGGAAGAGGGGGGTTCGATGCGTGAGCTCACAGCGGTCGCAGAGGGCGTCGACGCGGGCTTGGGGAAGGTCGGGCGGCGACGTACGGGCGGCGGCGATCTCCGGTGCCGAAGGTTGAAGACGACGGCGAGGACGGTGCTACGGGGCTTCTGGCGTCGTGTGCGTCGGTGGGGAGCTTCAGGGCGATGCGGTGGAGCTGATGGGTGCGTCGGGGAGGCTAGGGGGTGGCTTAGGGCGCGGTGGCAGCGATCGGCGGCGATGAGCCCGCTCGGTGGAGCTCTGTGGAGAGGGATAGAGGAGGGGGACGACACGGGGGAGAGTGAGAGAGGGGCCAGGGGCTGCGTGGCGACGTCTAGGGGCGTCGAGGCGCCGGGGGACGTAGGCAGCCAGGCAGGAGGTGGCCGGACGCGTGCGCGCACGCCGCGGCCACGCGCCCCGTCCTCCTGGCGAGAGGAGGGGGATGACTGGCGTGCGCCAGCGGGCTGGGACGCGCTAGGCCAGCCAGGTAAGTGGCCCAGGTGAGTGGGCTGCCCCCCTGTCTCTCTCTTTTTCCTATTTTCTTTTCTGTTTCATCTCTTTTGCAACTTTTTTGAATTAATAAAAATGCTAGAACATTTTTATAACTCATAAAACTAGTCATGCCCACTGTGTATAATATGAACAGTATGGAACATTTTAGTTTATGATTATTTGGGAACATAAAATATTTTATAGCATTTAAATGCCCAAATGCAATTATAATATGAATTAATCCAGAGACCTTTGGATGTCCTAGAAGATTGTGCACCATTTTTGGCAGAGGTTTAAGACCAAGGCAAAGATGATGAATATTTTTTAAGGGCATTTTTGGTACATTGGAAAAGTTTTTATTAAACGCTAGTTGTTAGAAGAGGGGTGCTGGGGTTTCTGTCATTCTCATTTCAAGTTTCTATGGAAAGTAAACATGATGCACACTCTAGCTAGTCCTAATGCAAGCACTGGCTAGGGATGTGACATCTTGATAGATCGATCGAAAAGAATAACTTGCGTTATTTTAGTACGAACTCATGATAGATCGATCGGAAAGAATAACTTGGTGTTATTTTAGTACGAAATCTTGGATAGATCAATCGGAAAGAATAGCTACTAACAACTCCTTCTTATTTTCTCCGCTAGATAGGAACTTTGGAGTGACTCTTCATCGCACGTTGAGGGATTGTTTTGTGATCCAATTCTATTAGCATTGTTGAGAGATTGCACTAGCAAAAGTACGGGCCCTAGGCCTCATTTTCAAGCATTGCCATACCGTTTGTGGTCCGTTTTATCACTTGCTACCTTGCTGTTTTTTATTGTTTCTATTACAAAAATCAATATCTACTATCCATATTACACTTTTATCACCATCTCTTCGCCGAACTAGTGCACCTATACAATTTCCCATTGTATTTGGTGTGTTGGGGACACAAGAGATCTTTTATTATTTGGTTGCATGGTTGTTTGAGAGACACCATCCTCATCCTACACCTCCCATGGATTGATAAACCTTAGGTCATCCACTTGAGGTAAATTTGCTACTGTCCAACAAAACTCTACGCTTGGAGGCCCAACACGAGTCTACAAGAACAAGTTGTGTAGGCATCAAGCTCTTTTCTGGCGCTGTTTCTGGGGAGGTGTGTGCTTGAAGGTATATCTTTAGATGTTGCAATCGAATGTTCTAGTTTCTTGTTTTATCACTAGTTCGGTTTTATAAAAGAAAACAACAAAAAAATAGAATTGAGGTTGCATCATTGTCGGGGGAAACTGTCCACCACGAGCACCTATGGGACCGGAGCCCCTTGTTCGTGCGGTAAGGGAGCGGAGGGAGCACAAAGAGCGGATCGTGGTGAGCACGCGGGCAGTTTACCCAGGTTCGGGCCGCGATGGACGCGTAAAGCCCTACTCCTGCTTTGTTTGTATTGAGTTGGAGAGCTCGGGAGCTTGAAGAACTAGCTACACCGAGCGAGTGAGTGATCTAGGTTTCGAACCCTTTCTACGTTGTGCATGGGCCTCCTTTTATAGCTCAAGGGGTCACCGACAGGTGTCAACGTAGGAGAAAGGGTAAAAATGTAATAGTGGTGGTAGTTGTAACAGTGCGGGAATAGTGGAGCAACAGTGCATGAACAGTGGTCGCTACCTACTTTGACAGTGGGGGACAAGAGCATTTAATGCCCATCGCCGTCGACGCCAAAAGCGCCCGCCCTTGCGTCTCCGTTTGCCACGGCGATGGCTTTACCACCGTGGAGTGCCACCGTGTCCCCCAGGCTGCACAGCCATCCGCCACGCGTCCCTGGAGTGGCCCCAGGGCGACGCGTGGTTCGATGAGCTGGAGCGCGGGCACACAGCGTAACTCTCCCCGGCAAGCACCTTGCCGGGGTCTTGACCTTGCCGGGCCTGGGAGCTTGTCGGGCTCTGAAGCTTGTCGCTCCCCGGGTCCTACCGGGGCGCATGTTGCGCCGAGGCATGTCTTCTGGTCTTCCTGGCGAGCTCCTCCCGCCAGGGTCTTGTGTTAGTGAGGTAATCTTGAGCCTGGGACGGCCTTCCCGGCAAGCTCCACTTGCCGGGGTCTTGATCTTCTGTCTTGTATACTTTGTTTTTGAATGGTTTTATATGGAGCAGGAAGGTCTCCGGCAAGCACGTGGTAGGCCCTGCCGCGGGAAGCTGCTACTGCCCGTGCACAAGTTGGGGTACTGAGGTACCCCTACCTTGGTACACCGACAGGAGCCCCCGGGCATGGGCCACACACGGTGCCGAGCGCTGTTGGGCCAGGCCCAAAACAGTGCACGGGCACGCGCGGCCCACGGCGCGCCGAATCCACTTCCGCATCCGCCGCGTCCCTCCGTAACGGCACGCGTCGATTGCGGCGTCGTGGGATGGGACGTGGCCACGTTCTTTTAATGGAAAGAGCGAAACATCCCCCACTTCCCCATAAAAGCAGAGGAAGCAGGAGCGGTTCCCCTCCTACGCCTTCATTGCTTCTTCTTCCATCTCCAGAGATTCCCCTTTGCGCTCCGCCTCCACACCTCCTCCGCCGTCTTCCGCATCCGCGGTGCCGCCGGACTCTTCGTCCCCCCTTCCCTCGCCGCCTCCGCCATGGCCCCGAAGACCGAGAAGTCGAAGGCGGAGAAGACCAAGAAGGAGAAATCCGAGCAGGCGGCGAGGCTTACTCTTCTGCGGAAGAGGAATGTCGTCTTCGCGCCGCGGCTCAGCGCGCGGGAACTCTGGAACAAGTACTACTTGTTCTGGGCCAAGGATACCAAGGCGCACCCTCGGACCAGAGCCTATCCCGCCGCCGCCAAGGACAATTACCCCGGCGGGTATTTCTTCTTCGCTGCTTTCTTCCACTGCGGCCTCTGTCCCCCTTTTTCTGAATTTTTCTGTGATATCATGCACACCTACGGCCTCCACCTTCTAGACTTCACCCCCAACGCCATCCTCACGATGGCGGTTTTCGCACATTTGTGCGAAAACTATATTGGGATCTATCTGAATGTAGCGCTTTTTAGGCATTTCTTCACCCCTAGAGTAGAGGCCGGCGCTCCCCTCTCCGGAGGAATCTCTTGGGTCTTCCGTCTGAACAAGAAGGAATCCTACTTGCCGGGGGAACTCCGCGGCAAGTGGGAGGAGTGGCGCGCGGACTGGTGTTGGATAGTTGAGGACGAGCCGCAACCTTTCACCGCGCCGCGCACAACAGCCATCGTGCGCGGCAGGGACTGGAGTGAGTTGGACTCGGACGACATCAAGCTCAACGCCGCCCTCGTCAGAATTCTTCGTCTCCGGGTAGCTAGGTTGTCCATCGGAGAGGTAGGAGCAGATTTCCTCCGCCGCCGCATTGCCCCTCTACAGGATAGGAAGAGGCCAGCATGGGAGTACGGCAACGCGGCGGACATAATGAGGCTGCGCCCGGGGCTAAACTTCAACTTCACGGCGCTGGAGCTGAAGGGGATGGTCCGGGAACTCTTTAAGCACGACCCGGCCCACCCAGAGTGGTTCAGAGCTCCCCGGGGAGTGGTGCCCTTATGCAACAGCACGGCCCGGGATTCCCTTCGCGCCATGATGCCAGCATGTGACTCGCATGGCGTCGACCGCACATGGATTCCGCCCAAGTCAGACGTCATCATGAGCTTCTTCGACAACCTGGTGGAGGTGGCGAAGAACAAGGATGAGATCAAGGGGCTCACCCGGGACACCACCGACCAGGAGATTGCTTATATAGCTTCTCGGGTAGAAGAGGCCGCTGCTGCCGCAGCGGCAGGAGAGTTTGGCTTCACAGTTGAGGAGGCAGAGGTTGCGGATGCATCCTGCCAAGCAGAGGAGGCGGAGATCCGCAGGCTGCTGCAGCTTCCTCCCGACGAGCTCGCCGGGGTCCCTTCTTTGAGGCACTCCGGGATCCCCGGAATCGTGACCGAGGCCGCGGCGAGAGGCGGCGTTGCCGGAGGAAACAGAGGTGCCGCAGGGAGCGAAGGCGCCGGAGGGGGCGGAGGCGCCGGAGGGAGAACGGCCGCAGGGCAGGGCGCTGGGCCCAGCAAGCCAGCCGAGGAGGAGGAGGAGGAGGAGGAGGACGTCGGGGCCGACGAGGACTCCGACGGGTCTCTGGGGCTCTATGCCGACGACGTCTCCTCGTCATCGGAGACCTCTCCGCCTCGGGCAAGTCCCAGGCGATCTCCGTTGAAGCGTCTCCGCAAGGCGACGACGGGGATGAGGGCTCAGGCGCCCCGACAACAACCAACTCGCCGGGCGGCGCGAGCTACCCGGGGGAGCCAAGCTGCGACGGGGGCGCCCGGCGCACCAACCGCGGTGGGGGCGACCCGCACACAGGCCGCGGCGGGGGCGACCCGCACACAGGCCACGGCGGGGGCGCCCCGCACGTCAGCGCCAAGCGGAGGAGGGTCTTCACAGAGCGGAGCAGCTGCCCCGCCTGCTCCCCGGGCCTCGGCGTCCACAGGGGCCGGGTCCTCGCCGCCCCCAGCCCCGGGGACCGCCAAGCGCCCGAGGGAGTCTTCGCCTCCTGCTCCTCGCGCAAACGCGCCTCAGGTGGCGTTCGACTTCTCCGCCTTGAGCGACGACGACGACGACGAGGAACAGGAGTAAGAACTTGAGGTTTTGTATCTTCTTTAACTTTGTTTTAATTCTTGTTGATTCTGATCTTGCTTCTTGCTTTGATTTCAGGACCCTGGCCCAGCGAGCGGCGATGAAGGCCAATGTTCCCGTTGTCGAGGTCGCGGACGACTCACCCGTCGCGGCGACTGGGGACGCGCCGGAGACGTGCCTGCCGGACCCGAGCGCTGCTCCGAGGAGCAGCCCCCAGCGCAGCCCCCAGCGTAAGTCTGGGTTTAATATTCCCACTTGTCAGGCGCACTTGAGGATCTTGTTTATACTAACACCTTGTTGCTCTTGTTTTTGTCTTGATTGTCTTGTGCAGAGCCGGAGCCGCAGCCACAAGAGCACCCGGAGATCACTCCCGAGGAGCTGCAGGCCCCGCCGTCCCCGCCAAGGACGAACTCTCCGGCAAGGGAGAGTGCTCCGCCAAGGGCGGGTACTCCACCAAGGGCGAGTACCCCGCCAAGGGCGAGCAGCCCGGCGAGGGCGGCCACCCCGCCAAGGCAGAGCTCCCCGGCGAGGGAGCCCGCCGCTGACGAAGTCCGTCAAGGTAAGTTTTGTAATCTTGTCTTCTTGGATTCGTCTTTTTTGGATATTTGCTTGAACTTTTTCTTCTTTTTCTTCTTCTTCTAGATCCTCCTCCCCCAGAACAGATGGAGACGGAAACCGTTGTCGTGGAGGAGGGCGCGCAGGGCGACGGCGACAACGCCCCTGTCGTTGAGGACACGGCGGAAGCCGCCGAGCCAGCCGCGGAGGAGACTGCTCCGACCGCAGACGCCGCGGCCGGGGAGGGGGACGGCGGCCATACTGCCAGCCCGGAGGCGGCAGGAGCGTCGAGCGCTACGCCGGCCGCCGACCCCTCCACCGAGAAGGAGCCGTCCGCTTACTATCTTGAGGCCCCCAACGGCGTCTACATCCAGGTGCCGTGGGGATCTTCGTCGCGAGCCCCCGCGGAGGGAGAGGCCTTTGATGGGGAGGTCCTCGCCTCCGCGGGTCTGAAGGTTGTCGAGGCGCCCGGCGGGAGTGACGAGCCCGAGGAGGAGAAGCTGCTCCACCGGCTCCTGGCCCTTTACCGGGCCAGGCAGGCGAAGCTCGCGTCTCGGGAGGCCCTCACCGCCAAGGCCGCCGCTGACATGGAGAAGCGTGCGGCGGAGCTCCGCGCCGCCAACCAGGCGGCCCTCCGCGACATGGCGGAGGAGCGCGAGAGGCTCGCCGGGGAGTACCAGGAGTGGCTCTTGGAGAAGGCCGAAGCCGAGGAGCAGCAGCGACTCGCCGGAGAAGAGTTGTCCCGACGAGAAGGAGAGCTCACCCAACGGAAGGTCAACCTCGACTCTCACGAGGAAGACCTTGCCGCCCGGGAGGAGGCCCTTGGCGGAGAGCTGAAGGAGGCGAAGGCCGCCGCGGCTACCGCGGAGACCGCCAAGGAGGAGCTCGAGGCCAAGGTTGCGCAGCTGGAGGAGTCCCTGAAAGCGAGCGTGGAGAGGGTCACCGCGCTCAACACGGAGCACGAGAAGGACGCCCACACTAACTCTGAACTCCAGGTGCGTCTCTCCAAGCAGGGCGACGAGCTGAAGGCCGCCAAGGATTCGATTGAGGATCTGGAGCTGAAGGTTTCCACGTTGAAGGACTCGCTTGACGCCGTCCGAGACCGGGAAACCAAGCTGAAGGAAGAGCTCCGCAAGGAGCGAGGCTTGGTGGAGAGCGCCACCACTGCGGCTGAGAACTTCCGCCGGACCGTCGAGGTATGGACCGACGACTTGGTGGCCTCTGCATCCAACATCGACCAGGAGCTGTTGGCGCTGAAGGTTGAGCATCTTATATACTCTCCGGATCCAAACCTCCCCCACAGCGCCAAGCTCAGCCTCTTCTTCAGAGGGATCGCGCCGGCTCTTGCAGATCTTCGGAAGAAGCTCCCCGCGCAACTGGCCGAGGAGTCGCGCCAGCTATGCGCGGGAACTTTGGAGCGCGTCTTGACGAAGATAGTATACCGCAATCCTGGTATAAACCTCGCCAACGTTCTCCGCAGCTTGCCGGCCGACGCGAATATGGAGGCGCTGAAGGCGCAGGTCGCCCACATTATCGCCAAAGTGAACAAGATCTCCAGGATTGAAGGCGACCGCGTAGACTAGGCCTCCTTTTCCTTTATCTCTTTTGTTGCTGCATATTGTGCTATGAACTCATTAGTCATTGCGACAAGTTATCCTTTGTAAGATATTTATCTTATTTTTGATCAATCAGTGCAATGTTATCTCCCTTGTTTTAGTCCTTTACTTTGTATGCTTTTCACCCTACGCTTCCAGGGAGCTTGTCGGCAAGGGCCCTTTGCCGCGAGCGCTGAGTGCTGGACTCTGAGCAACCTGCTGGCCAAGGTCTTACCGGCAAGCAACCTTGCCGCAGCTAGTCGCAACACACTTAGCTTGTTGAGTGAACTCAAAAACGGAACAAGGGCACGACACTTGTCGCAGCTCACTTAAGTCGTTGAGCGTACTCGAAAACAAGATAAGGGTGCGGCTAGCCACGGGTAGGTTCCTCCGCGCACAGGTTTTCCATACAAAGTGTGATTGTTCAAGGAAGACAACTAAAATTTAAATATTTGAACTGCTCAAATTCTAATAACTTAGCTTTCATATATTGCTTGCTTCCCCGACAAGGCTTCTCTTTCTTGAACAGCACTTGGTTCCTCTTCCATCTCCTTCCCCCCGGCAAACTTGTGCACGAGGAACGTTCCTTCTGCTTAAGAGGGAAAGAAAAAGAAGAGGGAAACAAGTATATGGCCCTTCGGCGTGCTAATGCTTACCGGATATGTATGTTGCACAAGATGCCAAATAACGCATGCAAATAGCGAAGAAAAGCATGGAAAAGGCAAATAGCGCAAAACACAAAGCTTTACTGATGCACGGGGTCTGCTCCCGGATTTGTACAAAGGGTTACATGCAACAGCGGCAAAGCTTGTACAAAAGGTGGTTGCCGGAGCGGATCACGGCAACCGCGCCTTATGGGTGAAACTTGCGAAGATGCTCTATGTTCCAGGAGTTGCTCACCGGTAAGCCTTCTTCGATCTCAAGGCGGACAGCGCCGGGCCTTGTGACTTGTCTCACCCGATAAGGGCCTTCCCACTTCGGCGTCAACTTGTTGGAATTCTTGGCGGGCTGAACACGCCGAAGAACAAGGTCGCCTTCCTCGAGACTCCTGGCCTTGACCTTGCGGCTATGGTAGCGACGCAAGGCTTGCTGGTATCGAGCAGCTCGTACAGCAGCCTGGAGACGTTCCTCCTCGAGGAGCAATGCGTCATCTTGTCGCAGTTGCTCTTGCTCGAGCTCATCATAAGCGAGCACTCGAGGAGATCCGTATACGAGTTCCGTGGGGAGAACTGCCTCTGCCCCATAGACTAGGGCAAAGGGTGTCTATCCGGTGGCTCGACTTGGTGTCGTTCTGATTGACCAAAGAGCCGCCGGTAGCTCCTCTATCCAGTTTCTTCCGCACTTACGCAGCCTGTCAAAGGTCCTTGTCTTGAGTCCGCGCAGCACTTCAGCATTGGCCCTCTCCGCTTGGCCGTTGCTCCTCGGGTGAGCAACAGAAGCGAAACAGACCTTGGCGCCAAGGTCTTGGACGTATTGCATGAAGGTGCGACTAGTAAATTGTTTACCGTTGTCGGTGATGATCCTGTTTGGGATTCCGAAACGGCAAACAATTGACCTGAAGAACCTGACCGCTGACTGTGCTGTCACCTTTCTCACTGGTTCCACTTCGGGCCACTTTGTGAACTTGTCGATTGCGACGTACAAGTACTCAAAGCCCCCGACAGCGCGAGGGAAGGGGCCGAGGATATCGAGCCCCCAGACCGAGAAGGGCCAGGATAAAGGGATTGTCTGGAGAGCTTGAGCTGGCTGATGAATTTCTTTTGCATGGAACTGGCATGCTTCACACTTGGTTACTAGTGCAGTTGCGTCTTGGAGGGCTTCTTGCCAAAAGAACCCTTGCCGGAAAGCTTTCCCGGCAAGCGCCCTTGCGCCAACGTGGTGGCCGCATATGCCTCCGTGTATTTCTGCCAACAGCTTCTGTCCATCTTCCCTGGAGATGCACTTCAACCTGACACCATTGAGTCTTCTTCTGTACAGCTCGTTATCCACGAACTGGTACATACTTGACTGTCTGGTTATCTTCTCTATTTCTTCTGGGTCGTCGGGAAGTTCTCCAGTTTGCAGAAAACGGACGATCTGCTGCGCCCATGCCGGGGCCCGAGGTTCAACGGCAAAGACTAAAGGCATGAGGGCCGCTGCGGGGACCTCAGCTTCTACGGCAAGAACCTCTGGTTCTGCCGGAGCTGATGGTCCCCCGGCAAGCTCGCCGGGGCGAGGCTTGTTGGGAACACTTGCTTCAACTGTACAGATCCTCGGATCTGCAGGAGCAGACTGTTCCTCAGCGTTCTGATCGTTGATCTTGGGGACCTTGGCGGCGGTCTCGGGGAGATCCGCCGGCAAGTAGTCGCCGGAGACCAACTTTCTCTTCTTGGACTGCCCAATTGATGGTGTAACGGATGGCTGAGTTAGCTTGAGCAAGAAGGTCCCTGGTTCCACAGGTAACTTCATCGCAGCACACTTCGAAAGGCCATCTGCAATTTCATTCTGAGCTCTCGGGACGTGCTCCATTTGCAGACCTTCAAAGTGCTTTTCAAGCTTCCTCACTTCATCTACATAAGCTTCCATCAAAGGGCTCTGGTAACTCTTGTTAACTTGTCGGACCACCAACTGAGAATCTCCCCGCACAATCAGCTTCCTGATCCCAAGTTCGGCCGCAATCCTGAGGCCGGCAAGCAAACCTTCATACTCGGCAGTATTGTTTGTCGCTTGCTCCCTGGGAAAATGCATTTGGATAACATACTTGAGGTGTTCTCCGGTGGGCGCGATAAGTACCACGCCGGCACCGGCGCCTTGCAGCGAGAAGGCACCATCAAAGTACATTACCCACTCGCTTGTCGCTTCTTGTACGGGTGCACTTGTTTCTGGAACTTCTTCATCGGGCGTTGGGGTCCATTCAGCTATGAATTCTGCCAAAGCTCGGCTCTGTATGGTTGAGGTACTTTCAAACTTGAGTCCAAAGCTTGATAATTCCAGTGCCCACTCAACGATCCTGCCTGTTGCTTCCGGATTGTGCAATATCCTCTTCAGCGGAAAGCGAGTGACCACTGTTATCTCATGTGCCTGGAAGTAATGGCGCAGCTTTCTCGAGGCCATGAGGAGGCCGAAAAGCAACTTTTGCACCCCGGAGTATCTTGATCTAGCCCCCTTCAAGAGGAAACTCACAAAATACACCGGGCGCTGCACCATCTTCTTCCGTGCTTCTCCTTGCTCCTGCGTAGAGTTGTCCTTGTCGGGGCCAGAGCTTGTCGGAGCAGCCCCCTGCTTGTAGCTGGATTCGCTTGCCGGTGGTGCTGATTCCTCGTCGGCCTCCCTCTCCGCTACTAACGCAGCACTAACCACCTGGTTGGTTGCCGCTAGGTACAGCAGCAACTTCTCCTGTGGTCTAGGTGCGACAAGTATCGGAGTAGAGGATAGGTACCGTTTCAAGTCTTGCAGCGCTGCCTCCGCTTCCGGAGTCCATTTCATAGGACCTGCCTTCTTCAAGATTTTGAAGAAAGGAAGGGCGCGTTCTGCAGACTTCGAAATGAACCTACTGAGGGCAGCCACACAACCCGCAAGTCTCCTGACGTCCTTGACGCGCTTCGGGGCTTCGATCTGCTCGATGGCTTTAATCTTGTCGGGGTTAGCTTCAATCCCCCTCTGTGACACAAAGAACCCGAGAAGCTTGCCGGAGGGGACTCCAAAAACGCACTTCTCGGGGTTCAACTTAAGCTGGATCTTGCGCAGGTTCTGAAATGTCTCTTCCAAATCTTGGATCAGGGTATCCTTGCTCTTACTCTTCACCACGATATCATCCATGTAAGCCTCTACATTTATGTGGATCTGTGGCTCGAAAGCAGTGTGCACTACCCTTGCAAATGTTGATCCTGCATTCTTCAGTCCAAATGGCATGCGTATGAAGCAATACGTGCCACACGGAGTGATAAACGCAGTCTTCTCTTCATCTTCTTTGGCCATGAAAATCTGGTGGTAGCCTGAATATGCATCAAGAAAAGAGAGTAGCTCACATCCGGCAGTGGAGTCAATGATCTGGTCAATGCGCGGCAAGGGAAATGGATCCTTGGGACATGCTTTATTCACATCGGTGAAGTCTATACACAGTCTCCACTTCCCATTGGCCTTACGCACGACAACTGGGTTTGCCAACCACGTCGGATGGATCACGCCTCTAACTAGGCCTGCTGCTTCTAGCTTCTTGATCTCTTCGGCAATGAATTCTTGGCGCTCCACGGCTTGCTTTCTGACCTTCTGCTTGACGGGCCGCGCATGAGGACAAACAGCAAGCTTGTGCTCAATCACCTTCCTGGGAACACCGGGGATGTCAGATGGTTGCCAGGCAAACACATCGACATTCGCCCGCAGGAAGGCAACGAGCGCGCTTTCCTATTTGTTGTCAAGTGTGGCACTGATGGTGAAAGTACCACCAGTGCCGTCCTCCTTGGCGAGCACCTTCTTCGTTGCCGGAGGAGCGGACATTCCCTTCTTGCACTTGCCGGTGGAGCTCGATGGAACGTCCTCGACGGCAGCGCAGCACTCCGAAGAGGTGCGGTTGCCGGAGTGGGCCCCAGAGCACTTGCCGGACTAGGTCTTCGTCTTCTTCCCCCTGGGAGCTTCAGCGGCAAGTGTATCCTTCTCTGCTGCGGCTGCTGCATCCCGGTAGATCTTGTCGGCGCAGATAAGCGCGTCTTTCTTGTCGCCATGGACAGTGATGACGCTTATCGGCCCCGGCATCTTGAGTACATTGTAGGCGTAGTGGGAAGCTGCCATGAACTTGGCGAGGGCGGGACGGCCGAGTATCCCATTATATGGTAATGGGATATCGGCGACGTCGAATGTGATGCGCTCAGTTCTGAAGTTGAGCTCCCCGCCAAAGGTCACCGGCAAAGTTATCTTCCCCTTGGGCTTGCTCCTCCCCGGGTTGATTCCTTGGAAAGAACCGGTCTCTTCGAGCTCGCCATCTAGGATTTGGAGTTTCTTGATCACAGCGGAGGAGATCAAGTTCAGCCCGGCCCCGCCGTCAACCAACATTTTGGTGACCTTGAGGTTGCGGATGGTGGGTGAGACCAGCATCGGCAAGCATCCGACCGCAGTGGTGCGGTCAGGGTGATCCTCAAGATCAAAAATGATGGGCGTGCTGGACCATTTGAGGAGCCTGCGCGACTCCACGGGCGGCTCTGCTGCGTTCACTTCCCGCACCCACTGCTTGAGTTGGCGGTGGGAAGTGTGCAGAGAGGCGCCGCCGTCGACGCACAGGACCTCCGTGGCCTTCTGGAACTCCTGCTCGCTGTTATCCTCATCCTCCATGTCATCATCGTCGTCTTCTTCGTCCTTGTCGCGGCCCCGGGGAGGTCGGTCACCTTGCCGCTGCTTGGCCTTGCCGCGGCGTCCTCCCCGGCCATTAAATGGCCGCTTCTTGCTTGGTTCTCCTCCGCCACCTTTGGCCTTCTCCTTGTCGCGCCTCTCGTACTCAGCTTTCTGCTGCTCGACGAGGTACTCAACGCGTTTGCAGTTGGAGAGGTCGTGGCCCTTGGTGCGGTGGATCTTGCAGTATTGCTTGTCGGAGCCGTCCTGCTTATCGGCTGCCGCTACAGGGGTGGGCTCCTTGCCGGAGCCGCCAGCCTGTGTTTGCTTGGCGGGAGCCTCCTTGCCGGACTCCTCGACGGAAAGCACTTCCTTCTTGTTCTTTCTTCTATTGTTCCCCCGCCGGCTCTTCTTTGCCGGGGCGGCGTCGTCGTTGTCGTTTCCCCCTGCGCCAGCATCCTCTCCGGGGAGTCTCCTCCCCTCTTCGGCGCGCGCGCACTTATCAGCTAGAGCATAGAGCTCGCTGACATCCCGTACCTTGGTCATGGACATTTCTTCACGCATGCGGCGGTTACGCACGTTCTGGTGGAACGCGCTGATAACCGCGGCAGGGTGGATGTCGGGGATGTTGTGCTGCACACGACTGAAGCGTTGGATGTACTTGCGCAGGGGTTCTCCTTCCTTCTGGGCCAGAATGTGGAGATCGCTCTCCTGGCCGTGGGGTTTGTGGCCGCCCATAAAGGCGCCAACAAACTGGTGGCAAAGATCTGCCCAAGAAGAAATGGAGCCTTCCGGCAAGTGCATAAGCCAAGAACGGACGTTTGGCTTAAGCACTAGCGGGAAGTAGTTCGCCAGTATCTTCTCGTCGCGCCCCCCGGCAGCCTGCACCGCGATGGTGTAAATGCTGAGGAATTCCGAGGGGTGCGTCCTGTCGTCGTACTTCTCCGGTACGTCGGGCTTGAAGTTCTTCATGCTGGGCCACTGGACGCGCCGCAGCTCGCGGGTAAACGCAGGGCAACCCGCCGCGTACGGCAAGTCGCCTGGTTCACCGGGCGCGCACGTGTCGACAGCGTTCCCAGCTCGATGATCTGATTGTCGCCGAGCTTCTCGGCGGCGCTCGATCGTCGTTCGAGCGTCTTCTTGTCGTCGGTCGTCAAGGACTTGGCGCTGGTCCCGACGGGCCCGCGGATCCGACGACGCCGTGGAGTCGTCGTCGACGTTGATCCGGCGGGGCGGCGTCTTCTGCTTCCGCGGCGGGGAGTGCATGGTGGTTGCACCCCCGGCGGTCTTGTCACCGTCGGCCTTCGTCTTCTCAACTTGCCGCGGCCGCGAGGTCGCCGGCTGCTGTGGAGAGTCGTTGTTGGCGAAGGAGATCAGGCTCTGGATGGTTGCCCTCCAGTCTTCGGCCTTGTCCGCCGCTGGAGGGAAGTCGAGGAGCAGTTGCGCCCTTGCAAGCGCTTCTGCTGGAGAGGAGGGGAGCGGGGGCGAGCGGTGCGAGGAGCGGGATATGCTCGGACTCCTAACAGGGTTAGAAGGAGCAGGGTCCCGCCCCGGCGACCGTGCCTTGCTCGTGCCAGGACGATGGCCCGGAGCGTCCCGCGATCCTCCGGTTTGCCCTTGGCCCAGCAATCGGATGCCACCTCCTGTGGCATGGCGCTGCTGGGTTGTCGTTTGCTGAGATGGACGTGGCACGTCCACGGAGATCGAGGCTCGGTCGTCCGTCTTGTCCTTGGATTTGGTGGCGCCGCGAGTTTCCTCACCGGCGACCACCCTTCCGACGGCGTCTCCTCCGCCCACCGTTGGCTCTGGTGGCGGCGGATGAGACACAGACGGGCCTGCGACCTCCGAGGCTTTCTTCTTCGGGGCCATGTTGCTGTTGTTGATGAAGCTGAAGAACTTGGAGAGGTTGGTGAAGAGTGCGCCCGCGTGAACGCCGGATCAGGTTCGCACAACCTCGACGCCCCCTACCTGGCGCGCCAAAGATGTCGGGGGAAACTGTCCACCACGAGCACCTATGGGACCGGAGCCCCTTGTTCGTGCGGTAAGGGAGCGGAGGGAGCACAAAGAGCGGATCGTGGTGAGCACGCGGGCAGTTTACCCAGGTTCGGGCCGCGATGGACGCGTAAAGCCCTACTCCTGCTTTGTTTGTATTGAGTTGGAGAGCTCGGGAGCTTGAAGAACTAGCTACACCGAGCGAGTGAGTGATCTAGGTTTCGAACCCTTTCTACGTTGTGCATGGGCCTCCTTTTATAGCTCAAGGGGTCACCGACAGGTGTCAACGTAGGAGAAAGGGTAAAAATGTAATAGTGGTGGTAGTTGTAACAGTGCGGGAATAGTGGAGCAACAGTGCATGAACAGTGGTCGCTACCTACTTTGACAGTGGGGGACAAGAGCATTTAATGCCCGTCGCCGTCGACCCCAAAAGCGCCCGCCCTTGCGTCTCCGTTTGTCACGGCGATGGCTTTACCACCGTGGAGTGCCACCGTGTCCCCCAGGCTGCACAGCCATCCGCCACGCGTCCCTGGAGTGGCCCCAGGGCGACGCGTGGTTCGATGAGCTGGAGCGCGGGCACACAGCGTAACTCTCCCCGGCAAGCACCTTGCCGGGGTCTTGACCTTGCCGGTCCCGGGAGCTTGTCGGGCTCTGAAGCTTGTCGCTCCCCGGGTCCTACCGGGGCGCATGTTGCGCCGAGGCATGTCTTCTGGTCTTCCTGCCGAGCTCCTCCCGCCAGGGTCTTGTGTTAGTGAGGTAATCTTGAGCCTGGGACGGCCTTCCCGGCAAGCTCCACTTGCCGGGGTCTTGATCTTCTGTATTGTATACTTTGTTTTTGAATGGTTTTATATGGAGCAGGAAGGTCTCCGGCAAGCACGTGGTAGGCCCTGCCGCGGGAAGCTGCTACTGCCCGTGCACAAGTTGGGGTACTGAGGTACCCATACCTTAGTACACCGGCAATCATATTATTCATCTTTATAATGTCTTTTGTGAGAATGATGGAAAAGAAAATTGTGCTCAATTGTTAGAAGGAGAATGCTATAAAAAGTTTGACGAAAAATCTTTGAATGATGAGCATGGTTGCAATGTTGTTAGTATGAATTCTTTGAATATCCATGATGCTAATGATATGGAAAGCCATAAGCTTGGGGATGCTATGTTTGATGAAGATGATATTTTTAGCCCCACTAAGATTTGATGTGGAAATTTGTTATAATGGTAGCATGTCTCCTATTTATGATGATTATATTGATAAAAGTGGATTTGCAGAGGTCATGACTTTATTTAGTAATGAATCCACTACTTTGGAGGATGTTTCAACTGACTACGATAACAAAGTTGCTATCTATGATGATTATGGTGATGACATGTATGCTATATTGAATAATGATAACCATGAAACTTTTCATCATGAATTTAATTCTCAATCTCATGATAGTTATTTTGTTGAGTTTGCTCCCACCACTATTCATGAGAATAAATTTGCTTATGTGGAGAGTAGCAAAATTTCTATGCTTTTGCATCATGAAAAGGATGATTTATGTGATGGCTATATTGCTGAATTCATTCATGATGCTACTGAAAATTACTATGAGAGAGGAAAATATGCTTGTAGGTATTGCAATAATATCAAGTTTCCACTTTATGTGTTGAAAACCTTGAAGTTTTGCTTGTGTTGCCTTCCTATGCTAGTTGATTCTTGCTCCCAAAAGTTGTTTGATCACAAAGTCCCTATGAATAGGAAGTGGGTTAGACTTAAATGTGCTTTCCATGTGATTCATGATGCTCTATTTGTGTTTCAATTCATATCTTTCATGTTAGCATCATTGAAATCATCATGCCTAGCTAAAAGGAATTAAAGAAAAGCGCTTGTTGGGAGACAACCCAACACTTATACCTACTGTTTTTGTATGTTCACATGGTTAAATTACTGTAGTAATCATGTTTTACATGTTTTGTTTCAATAAAGTGCCAAGTAAAGCCTTTGGGATAGTGTGGATGATAGTTGATTTGATTATGTGCAAAAATATAATGTTTTTCGTCCAGTGCAGAAAATTTAATAATTCAATAGTGTGGATAAATAGCTGAAATTTCACACATGATTGGTATACAAATTTCCAGCGTTGTACTAATTTTTCAGAATTTTTAGAGTTGAATTAGTATGGTGGTTGTCCAGATCATTATAGACTGTTCTGTTTTTAACCTATTCTGTTTTCAATGCCTAGTTTCCTTGTTTTCTAGTTTCTGTGGCTTATATTGATCAATATAAATTGTAGAAATTATATTATACAGTAGGCATTGTGTGAGAACAATTATCATTCTTGTCTTTGATAGTACCAAAAGTGGATGATTTGTTTTATCATACTAACCCATCTCGTGAAGTTTTGTTAAGTTTTATGTGATTGAAGTTTTCAAGTTTTGGGTGAGATGTCGATATGAGGAGAATAAGGAGTGGCAAGACCCTAATATTGGGGATGCTCAAGGCACCCAGAGGTAATATTGAAGGAACAACCAAGCAACTAAGCTTGGGGATGCCCCGGAAGGCATCCCCTCTTTCGTCTCCAACATTATCGGTAACCTCACTTGAAGCTATATTTTTATTCGTCACATGATATGAGTTTTACTTGGAGCGTCATTTTCTTTTGTTAGGATTGTCTTGCTGGTATTTGTAATAATGTTTTGTATCTTTTATTTCAATAAAAGTGTCAAGGATAGCCTTTATCATGCTTATTTTGCAAGTCTACACGTTGCTGTTTGAAAACAGAAAGTTTGTCGCTATTGTAAAAATTCCTGAGAAAAGTCAGAATGAGATAAAAGGTTGAAACTTTTTGTACAAAAAGATAGGATAAATTTCCTACAACATTTGAAAATTTTAGAATTTTTTTAGTTAGGGATGTATGGATCCTCTTGCATTCTTTACAAACTATACATTTTTGACAGATTGCTGTTATGTTTGCGTTGTTTGCATATGTTTGCATGTTTAATGATTCTATTTGAGGATAGGAGTATTAAAAACACAGAGGCATTTAGTATACAATTTTGAATAATAATTTTAGTGATTTGCTACAGTAGAGAATGATAAGTTTTTTGCATTGGTTTATACTAACTTATCTCACGAGTTCTTGTTGAGTTTTGTGTGGATGAAGCTTTTGAGATTTAGGAAAACCGTGATATGAGAAGAATTAAGGAGACACAAAAGCTCAATCTTGGGGATAACCAAGGCACCCCAAGATAATATTTCAAGAAGTACCAAGCATCTAAGCTTTGGGATGCCCCGTTAGGCATCCCACCTTTCTTCATCAACAATTATCGGTTAGTATCAGTTGATCATAAGTTTTTGCTTCTTGACATGAGATGTGCTATTCTTGAAATGTCATTTTTTTGCTTGATGTTTAAATAAAATACTTAGATGTGAAAGTTTTTTAAATAAAATAGAGCCCCCAAATAGTTGCCAGGGAGGCTAGGTAAGCGGCATTCACATCCCGTCAACAAAGCTCCTTTTTGGCGCCGTTGCTCTAGTGCTTCACTTATATCTTTTTGAGTACGTTGTGCTTTAGTATTTTTGAATAAATTCTCTCTTGCTTCACTTAAATTAATTTGAGAGAAAGAAATTTTATGCTCATGATCTTCATTTATATCTTTTTGGAGTAGCTTATCATTTACTCTTGTGCTTCACTTATATCCTATGAGTAAATTCTTGAATAAATTGAATGTCATGAAGTTGAAATCATATCATGCCTAGTGGTAGCTTCACATTGGGTTTAGAAAGTGAAATATTTTGAGGCTTGACAATCACAATATTGGTCATACAAGAAATTCACGAATAATTAGTATGAGGAAGAGAACTTTCACATACAAATACACTATCTTGGAGATATTTTGTGATTGTGAGCCCCCATCAAAATATTATATGCCAAAATTGTTGACGTTGGACAAGGAAGACAACGTAACGGTTTATGTTTGTTCATACTCACATAGAAGTTATATTGTCATAGATCCTTCAACATGTGGTGCTTTCCCCCTATCTTTGCTAGCCAAAAATTCCGCACCAAGTAGAGATACTACTTGTGCATCCGAAAACCCTTAAACCCAAATCTTATCTTCAAGAGTCCACCATACCTACCTAAGGATTGAGCAAGATGCTTCAAGTAAGTTGTCATCGGTGCAAAAGGAAATCAAAATTGCTTCTAAAAGTGTTAGATCATTTAGTGTAAGGGAAAATTGAGCATTGTACGAACTTGTGATGGCAAAGTAATAAAAGTGACGGACTGCATAATAAAGGTTGCTATCATAAGGGGCAATATAACGTGACATTCCTTTGCATTAAGGGGTTCAGCACACAAACAAATAAGCGCATGGCAACCTCTACTTCCCTATGCGAAGGGCCTATCTTTTACTTTTCAGTACTTACTTTTATGCAAACAGTCAAAGTTTTTCTCTTTATTCCTTTCTATTTTTCTCTTTTGGTAAGCATCATGTGGTGAGGAAAGATCTAGGCACATATGTCCAGCTGAATATGGGTATCATGAGTTATTATTGTTGACATCACCCAAAGGTGAATGCGTTGGGAGGCGAAACTACAAGCCCCTATCTTTCTATGTGTCCGATTGAAATGTTTGCTCATGTGTATGCGGTGAGTGTTAGAAATCATAGAAGACTATATGATGGTTGAGCATGTGGATCTCTTACTTAAGCTCTGCTGAATAAGTTGAATTACAATTACTTGGTGACTCAGAACATAGGTTGTTGAGTTTCAAGAGAATTCGTTGTTTGAACCTTAACATGTGAACTGGTTGCTGCTCTAACATGAGAAGTTTTATAGGAAATATTTGTTGTTATGATGCTAGGAAAAGTGATTGAAATTATCATGAATCAAGCTTATGCACATTGCTAGCATTCACACTTCATAAATTATTTCTTTTATCATTTTCCTACTCGAGCACGAGTAGGAATTAAGCTTGGGGATGCTAATACGTCTCCAATATATCTATAATTTATGAAGTGTTCATGCTGTTATATTATCATTCATCGATGTTTTACAATCATTTTATAGCAACTTTATATCATTTTTTGGGACTAACCTATTGACCCAGTTCCTAGTGCCAGTTGCTATTTTTTTGCTTGTTTTTTACATCGTAGAAAATCAATATCAAACGAAGTCCAAACACCGCAAATTTTTTTGGAGATTTTTATGGACCAGAACACCCAGGATGGGCCAGAGCAGCACCTGGGGGTGCCCCGAGGGGGGCACAACCTACCAGGGCGCGCCTGGGCCCCCAGGCGCGCCCAGGTGGGTTGTGCCCACCTCGGTGGCCTCCCACGACCCCTCTTTACCCTATAAATTCCCAAATATTCTGAAAACCCTCGGGGTGAACCTAGATCAGAAGTTCCGCCGCCGCAAGGCTCTGTAGCCCACGAGATCCAGCCTAGAGCCCTTTCCGGCACTTTGCCGGAGGGGGAAATCATCACCGATGGCCATCTTCATCATCCCGACGGCCACCATGATGAGGAGGGAGTAGTCCACCCTCGGGGCTGAGGGTTTGTACTATTGGCTATGTGTTTAATCTCTCTATCTCTCTCTCTCTCTCTCTCTTTCTCTCTCTGTTTCTTGTTCTTGAGATGCACAATCTTGATGCATCGCGGGCTTTGTTAATATAGTCGAATCATATGGTGTTTTCCCCTCTCTATCTAGTTGTGATGAATTGAGTTTTCCCTTTGAGATTTCGTTGTTATCGGATTGAATAATTTTATGGATTTGAGAACACTTGATATATGCCTTGCAATTGAATACTTGTGGTGACAATAGGGTATCGTATTAAGTCACTTGATATATGTTTTGGCACTCAAATTGCGAATTCCCGAGGTGACATTGGGGTAATCTATGCTTAGGGGTTGATGCACATTCTTGTCTTTATTTCTCCGGTAGAAATCTTGGGGCACTCTTTGAAGTTCTTTGTGTTGGATTGAGTATTATGAATATGAATTTGTTTTGGTATTATTTTAGTACGAACTCTTGATAGATCGATTAGAAAGAATAACTTGCGTTATTTTAGTTCGAACTCTTGATAGATCGATCAGAAAGAATAACTTGGTGTTATTTTAGTACGAACTCTTGGACAGATCGATTGGAAAGAATAGCTACAAACAATTCCTTCTTATGTTCTCCGCTAGATAGGAACTCTGGAGTGATTCTTCATCACACGTTAAGGGATTGTTTTGTGATCCAATTATACTAGCATTGTTGAGAGATTGCACTAGTGAAAGTACGGACCCTATGCCTCATTTTCAAGCATTACAATACCATTTGTGCTCATTTTTATCACTTGTTAACTTGCTGTTTTTTATTGTTACTATTACAAAATCAATATCTACTATCCATATTACACTTGTATCGCCATCTCTTCACCGAACTAGTGCACCTATAGAATTTCCCATTGTATTTGGTGTGTTGGGGACACAAGAGACTTTTAATTATTTGGTTGCATGGATTGTTTGAGAGGGACCATATTCATCCTACACCTCCCACGGATTGATAAACCTTAGGTCATCCACTTGAGGGAAATTTGTTACTGTTCTACAAAACTCTACGCTTGGAGGCTCAACACGAGTCTACAAGAACAAGTTATGTAGTAGACATCACGGGGCCGACAAGAGAGTGCCCGAGGTTAACACCTCGTCGCCAAAAACCAAGGGAAGGTGGTCCCCATGACGACCGACGGCGGGGAGCCCAAGCAATCCAGGCTCCAGCCGAATACCATTCCGGCGGCCACTATGGCTACGAAATCGGATTAGCAACCCCCTACAAAAGAGGGGGGAGCACCAGCTCCATCGACAGCCTACATTAACACAGAGCGCCCAATGCTCTGGAGGAAGCGCTGCAAAGCGCTTCCATCATGGTGGAACACCGCACCCTGATGGGTGTTGTTATGGAGAAGATTCAGTCTGCTAAAAGCGGACTGAATGAAGCCTTCAACAGCCTACTGAAGGGCTTTGAGGTATGTAATGTAATGTTCTAAAAAGAACTTTACACTTTATTCATATAGAATAATAAACCTATGTATAGGATTCATATATTATTTGGTAGTGTAACATACTGTGTTGTTTATTGAAACATGCCTCCATGGTGGCACCAACTTCCCAGGCTGCAGAAGTTTCTGAGCACAGTCAGAAGCTTCAGGTGGCCAACGAGGAACTCGACCGCATCAATAAGCGGCTCGATGAAAGAAAGGTATGTGCATGGTGTTAAAAATTTATTTCATATCGAAGATGATATGCATTTTTGGAGGTTAACTCATAGGATTCTTTGATACAGTTGGCGCAGCCGTGGTCGAGACCCTCAAAGGTGCCCTTGCCCATGCCAAAAAGGAGGCGGAGGCGAATAAGGCAGCCGCTGACAAAGCGGCTGCTGAACTGGAGGCCGAACAAGCTGCCCGCCACTAACATGAAGCTCGGGTGGCCGAAGTCGAGCAGGAGTTGAAGGATGCCATCAGCAAATCCGCAACTTTGGAGCAGAAGACTTCGGACCAGTCATCCAAGCTTGCCAAGGCTCTCCATGATGCCAAAGAGGCATTGAGTGAGTCCCGGAGTGCTTGCGAAGAGATCCAACAGGCGAGGCTCATAGCGGATGGTAAGGCCTTTCTTTTGCACAGTATCTTTGGAGGTCGGAGGTATGCTTTGGTCACCCAAGTGTGGAGTTCTCCCGGCGCATTTGTGGATCTTCCGAAGAGTGCTACTGATGCCGCACGGTTCTTCCGAGCCCAGGAGGGGAACTCGAATGAGAAGTTGTTCTGGTCGCAGTTTCTCGTGCAAGAACACCCGACGCCGCTGAACGACTAGATGAAGCAGCTGGTGGAGCTGCATAGGGTGACATGTTTGGCCATGAAGGACTTAATAGTCCAACTCTGGCCGACCGAGCCGATTTCTAGAAGCTACTTTGGTTTGGTGAAGCGGCTCATCGATGCGCGACCGCGGATTGATGCTGTGAAATGCTCGGCTATAGAGGGTTTCCGGATGACCTTCCGTCGCGTAAAGATGCAATGGGCGAAGATGAAGGCCACCGAAGTCGCGACCGCGGGTCCGCCTGAAGGCAAAGATCATCGGAAGCCAGAGAGGTACTTCGGTGACGTCCTAGAAGGAGCCCGCATGAAGGAGGGCCAGTGTTCGAAGGACGTAATATTTAAATGAGTGTGTTCGGGCTGTACGAACTATGTTATGAACCCATGCTATTATATATATCTATGTTTGCGCTTTCTATTCAAGCGACTTTTTCTCCTATGGGGCCGCTTTATTGTTATATCTCTGAAAGTTGCTAGTCGTCGGCTTCAGCCCCCATGTAGATGCTATAGGGGTGTTCGGCATAACACGTGACTACACTTTATCCAACGTCTTGGTCCGTAAAGGAGGTGTCCGCGAGGTAAACCAGGCAGTCAGACTATGCGTCTTTATTACCTTCACTTAGCCATAGGAGTTTGAATGTTGGGCTAAGTACTAGCCCCTCGTTCGTTTGTGGCTATCTGGACTACGGTGCCTTTTCCACGCGGTTGGGCAAAGACCAGCCCCTCGTGTAACACGGGGTGAATCACTAATGATTTGTAGTATAATACAAAGTCGCCAAATCGCCGACCAGCTCTCGCTTATCATGGCAGTTAGTTTTTGGCTTTCTCTACTGAGGTACTTGACCGGACGAACCAGAAATACAATCGCAGTAGTTCTCCCTTTACTACCTTAGCCGAACAAGAGGAACATAAAGTTGTAAGCACATGACTTAAAACCCAACTATAGACCCAAGACATGATTCAGAGCCGATGCATATAATGCAATATCTGGGACGCCGAATAGTTCCCTATAGGTATTCGGACTTAAAATGTGCAGGGCCGAATACAGTACCTGGTGTTAAGGCCGGACTAAAGTACTTGTGGCAATTCTGAGGTAAGGAGTGAACACAGATGATGATATAACATAAAATGATTGCCAAACAAAGTGGTGATCAACTGCTTCCTTTATACCCTGATTAATACGTCAAGTCGAGTTATTCCAGATAATGCCAGAAAATATCAAAGTCATTTTACATGCCAAAAGTCTATACAAGGGAAAGGTTTACGCAGAGCCTAAACAAAATGGTTTAAGAATCCCAATGATGCCCTACTGCACGTCTGCGTCGTTTCTCCTTGGTGAGACATCCTTGAAGGAGAGGAGTCCGATGGCCGTGTTCTAAAAAGAGGAACCTAGAAAGAAGTCCCCACGCGACTATAGGTCAGGTAGGTTTTAAACTTATAGTGAAAAAATATTTGAGGTCCGAATAGGTTCAAGCCATCCTATGGACATTTTCCATAGTGTGCCTCCGGCACTGCCCAAGGTATTTCAAGGGCATAGTTATGTACGCGAGGTACGCATGCTGCAACCTTATGGGGCAGTCGGCGGAGGCTAAACTGCTACTCAAGCTCAGGTTCCACCGAGCTACCACATTGTAATGCGGGTCGGACACGTTTAGCAGTGTCTCGGGTCTTGATGACCGATGAGTTGTTTGTCTTGATGTGGCCGCCTTGAAGTTCGGCTGCTAGGGCCGCGGTATGCTCCTCGATACGGAGGGAGTGCTCCGTATTACCATTTACTGTAATCACGCCACTATTGGAAATATGCTCTAGAGGCAATAATAAAATGGTTATTATTATATTTCCTTGTTCTTGATAATTGTCTGTTGTTCATACTATAATTGTATTATCCGGAAACCATAATACATGTCTGAATACATAGACCACAACATGTCCCTGGTGAGCCTCTAGTTGACTAGCTCGTTGATCAACATATGGTTGTGGTTTCCTGACCATGGACATTGGATGTCATTGATAATGGGATCACATCATTAGAGAATGATGTGATGGACAAGACCCAATCCTAAGCATAGCAGAAGATTGAGTAGTTAGTTTGCTAGAGCTTTTCTAATGTCAAGTATCATTTCCTTAGACCATGAGATTGTGGACCTCCCGGGCACCATAGGAATGCTTTGGGTGTATCAAATGTCACAAAGTAACTGGGTGACTATAAAGGTGAACTACATGTATCTCCGAAAGTGTCGGTTGGGTTTGCACGAATCGAGACTGGGATTTGTCACTCTGTATGACGGAGAGGTATCCCTGGGCCTACTTGGTAATGCATCATCATAATGAGCTCAATGTGACTAAGGAGTTAGTCACAAGATCATGTGTTACGGAACAGGTAAATAGACTTGCCGGTAAAGAGATTGAATGAGGTATAGGGATACCGATGATCGAATCTCGGGCAAGTAACATACCGATGGACAAAGGGAATTGTATACAGGATTGATTGAATCACCGACGTCGTGGTTCATCCGATGAGATCATCATGGAACATGTGGGAGCCAATATGGGTATCCAGATCCCGCTATTGGTTATTGGCCGAAGAGGTGTCTCGGTCATGTCTGCATGGTTCCCGAAACCGTAAGGTCTACACACCTCAAGTTCGGTGATGCTAGAGTTGCAATGGGAATCGTACGTGGTCACCAAAAGTTTTTTAGGGTCACGGATGAGATCTCAGATGTCATGAGGAGTTCTAAATGGTCCGGAGGTGAACATTTATACATGGGAAGTCTAGTTTCAGTCGCCGAAAGAGTTTCGGGGTCATCGGTATCGTACCGGGACCACCGAAAGGGTTCTGGGGGTCAACCGGGAAGGGCTACCTGCCCCAGGGGGGATAATGGGCTGAATATGGGTGAGGGAAAGCCCCTTAGTGGGCTGGTGCGCCCCCAGGGGCCCAAGGCGCCTAGGGTTAAAAACCCTAGGGAGTGGGGGTGGCCCCCACCAACTTCGGGGGGCAAGTTTCCTCCCAGGCCGCCGCCCCCCTCTAGATGCATCTAGAGGGGCCGGCCCCCTCTCCCCTTCCCTTATATATAGTGAGGCGGTGGGAGGGCAGCCGAACCCTTCCCCTAGCGCAGCTCTCCCCCTCCAACTCCTCCTCCTCCTCCGTAGTGCTAGGCGAAGCCCTGCCGGAGAACCGCAAGCTCCACCACCACGTCGTCGTGCTGCCGGAACTCTCCCTCAACTTCTCCCCCCCCCCCTTGCTGGATCAAGAAGGATGAGACATCCCTGGGCTGTAC
>LR738715.1:569516390-569537632 GCA_902687465.1 Secale cereale
CCCCCTTGCTGGATCAAGAAGGATGAGACATCCCTGGGCTGTACGTGTGTTGAACACGGAGGCGCCATCCATTCAGCACTTGGATCGGATCATCCGTGGTTTGAATCACCGCGAGTACGACTCCATCAACCGCGTTCTAGTAACGCTTCCGCTTAGCGATCATCAAGGGTATGAAGATGCACTCCCTCTCTCTCATTGCTAGCTTCTCCTAGATTGATCTTGGTGACACGTAGGAAATTTATTGAATTATTACTACGTTCCCAAATAGTGGCATCATGAGCTAGGTCTATGCGTAGATTATATGCACGAGTAGAACACAAGAAGTTGTGGGCGATGATTTGGTCAATTTTCTTACCGTTACCAGTCCTATCTTGATTCGGCGGCATCATGGGATGAAGCGGCCCGGACCGACCTTACACGTACGCTTACGTGAGACAGGTTCCACTGACTAACATGCACTTGTTGCATAAGGTGACTAGCGGGTGTCTGTATCTCCCACTTTAGTCGGATCGGATTCGATGAACATGATCCTTATGAAGGGTAAATAGCAATTGACAAATCGCCATTATGGCTTTTGCGTAGGTAGGAAACGTTCTTGCTAGAAACCCATAGCAGCCACGTAAAACATGCAAAAACAATAAGAGGACGTCTAACTTGTTTTTGCATGGTATGCTATGTGATGTGATATGGCCAAAAAGGATGTGATGAATTATATATGTGATGTATGAGATTGATCATGTTCTTGTAATAGGAATCACGACTTGCATGTCGATGAGTATAACAACCGTCAGGAGCCATAGGAGTTGTCTTAATTTATTGTATGACCTGCAAGTCAATGAAAAACACCATGTAATTACTTTACTTTATTGCTAACCATTAGCCATAGTAGTAGAAGTAATAATTGGCGAGACAACTTCATAAAGACACGATGATGGAGATCATGGTGTCATGCCGGTGATGATGGTGATCATGCCATGCCTCGAAGATGGAGATCAAAGGCGCAAGATGATATTGACCATATCAGGTCACTTTATGATTTGCATGTGATGTTTATCATGTTTACATCTTATTTGCTTAGAACAATGTTAGCATAAATAAGATGATCCCTCACTAAATATTTAAGAAATGTGTTCCCCCTAAGTGTGCACCATTGCGAAGGTTTGTTGTTTCGAAGCACCATGTGAGGATCAGGTGCGATTGATTCTAACGTTCGCATACAACGGGTGTAAGCCAGATTTACACACGCGAAACACTTAAGTTGACTTGACGAGCCTGGCATGTACAGACATGGCCTTGGAACACAAGAGACCGAAAGGTCGAACATGAGTCGTATAGTATATGCGATCAACATGAAGATGTTCACCATTGATGATTAGTCCGTCTCACGTGATGATCGGACATGACCTAGTCGATTTGGGTCATGTATCACTTAGATGACTAGAGGGATGTTTACCTGAGTGGGAGTTCATTATATATTTTGATGAACTTAATTATCATGAACTTAGTCTAAAATTGTCTTTACAATCTATATTGTAGATCCAGTGGCCCACACTAATGTTGCCCTCAACTTCAACGCATTCCTAGAGAAAACCAAACTGAAAGACGATGGAAGAAACTACACGGACTGGGTCCGTAACTTGAGGATCATCCTCATAGCTTCCAAGAAAGCATATGTCCTTGAAGCACCGCTAGGTGACGCACCCATTTTCCTAGCAACTCAAGACGTTATGAACACCTGGCAGTCACGTAGTGATGATTACTCCCTGGTTCAGTGTGGCATGCTTTACAGCTTAGAATCGGGGCTCCAAACGCGTTTTGAGCAACACAGGGCATATGAGATGTTCCAAGAGCTGAAAATGGTTTTCCAAGCTCATGCCCGGGTCGAGATATATGAAGTCTTCGACAATTTTTACAGTTGTAAGATGGAGGAAAATAGTTCTGTCAGTGAGCATATACTCAAAATGTTTGGGTTGCACAACCACTTGTCTCAGCAGGGAGTTAATCTTCCAGATGACTCGGCCATTGACAGAATCCTCCAGTCAATTCCACCTAGCTACAAGATCTTTGTGATGAACTACAATATGCAAGGGATGGAGAAGTCCATTCCCGAGTTGTATTCAATGCTTAAATTTGTGGAGGTGGAGATCAAAAAGGAACATCAAGTGTTGATGGTGAATAAGACCACTATATCCAAGAAAGGCAAGGGTAAGAAGAACTTCAAGAAGGATGGCAAAAGAGGTGCCGCACCCGGTAAGCTAGTTGCCGGGAAGAAGCCAAAGAATGGACCCAAGCCTAAGACTGAGTGGTTTTATTGCAAGGGAAATTGTCACTAGAAGCGGAACTGCCCCAAGTTCTTAGTGGATAAGAAGGCCGACAACATCAAAGGTATATATGATATACATCTTATTGATGTGTACCTTACTAGAACTCGTAGTAGCTCATGGGTATTTGATACCGGCGCATTTTCTCACATTTGTAACTCAAAACAGCAGCCGCGGAATAAGCGGAGACTAGCAAAGCACGAGGTCACGATGTGCGTCGGGAATGGTTCCAAGGTCAATGTGATCGCTGTCGGCATGCTACCTCTACATCTACCTTCAGGATTAGTTTTAAGCCTCAATAATTGTTATTTAGTACCAGCTTTGACCATGAACAATGTATCTGGATCTCATTTGATGCGAGATGACTACTCATTTAAATTCGAAAATAATGGTTGTTCTATTTATATGATAGATATGTTTTATGGTCATGCCCCGCTAGTCAATGGTTTATTTTTATTGAATCTCGAATGTGATGTTACACATATTCATAGAGTGAATGCCAAAAGATGTAAGGTTGATAATGACAGTCCCACATACTTGTGGCACTGCCGCCTTAGTCATATCAGTGTCAAACGCATGAAGAAACTCCATGCAGATGGACTTTTGGAATCTCTTGATTATGAATCATTTGGCACATGCAAATCATGCCTCCTCGGCAAAACGACCAAGACTCAGTTCTCCGAAACAATGGAGCAAGCAACCAACTTGTTGGAAATAATACATACTAATGTATGCGGTCCAAAGAGCGTTGAGGCTCGCGGTGGCCATCATTATGTTGTCACCCTCACAGATGACTTAAGTAGATATGGGTATGTCTACTTAATGAAATACAAGTCCGAGACCTTTGAAAAGTTCAAGGAATTTCAGAGCGAGGTAGAGAATCAACGTGACAGGAAATTTTTTTACGATCAGATCGTGGAGGAGAATATTCGAGTCACGAGTTTAGCACGCAATTAAGGAGATGTGTTTTAAAACTCATGCCGCCTGGAAAACCTCAGTGTAATGGTGTGTCCAAATGTCGTAATCCCACTCTATTGGATATGGTGCGATCTATGATGTCTCTTAACGATTTACCACTATCATTTTGGGGTTATGCTTTAGAGACTGCCGCATCCACTTTAAATAGGGCACCGTCTAAATCCGTTGAGACGACATCGTATGAATTATGGTTTGGGAAGAAACCCAAGCTGTCATTTCTCAAAGTTTGGTGATGCGAAGCTTATGTCATGAAACTTCAACCTAAAAAGCTCAAACCCAAATTGGAAAAGTGCGTCTTCATAGGATACCCTAAGGAAACTATTGGGTATACCTTCTACCTCAGATCCGAAGGCAAGATCTTTGTTGCCAAGCAAGGTTGTCAGAATCGCGATTCTGTTATACGATTCTACGACTTTACGATCCAAACTAACCCCTATGATTCTACGATTTTAGTTCATAGAATCTACGTTTCTACGATCCTGATAGTGAAGATTCTATGATTTGCGATCCTACCATCTGAGGTCTGATCCGATTCAAAATCACGATTCTGACAACCTTGTTGCCAAGAATGGATCCTTTCTGCAGAAAGAGTTTCTCTTGAAAGAAGTAAGTGGGAGGAAAGTAGAACTTGATGAGAAAATTGTACACCCTCTTGAACCCGAGAGTAGTGCAGCACATGAAGATGTTTATGAGGTGCCTACTGAGGGAGTCCTGGATTAAGGGGTCCTCGGGTGGCTGGATTACTTGTTATGGGCCGGACTGGTGGGCCGTGAAGATTATTGTTGAAGACTATCCCCCGTATCCGGATAGGACTCCCATATGTGTTAAATACCAAGTTTATAGTCCGGGTGTAATATTTCCTTCCAATGCAAGATGATCATGTACAACCCTACGTCCCTCCGGTGCATATATAAACAGGAGGGTTTAGTCCATAGAAGGAGAATCACATTTACATAGGTTAGACTTCTAGGGTTTAGCCATTACGATCTCGAGGTAGATCAAACTCTTGTAACCCTATATTCATCAAGATCGATCAAGCAGGAAGTAGGGTATTACCTCGATAAAGAGGGCCCAAACCTGGGTAAAAATCGTGTCCCCAGTCCCTTCTTATCGTCGATCCTCAAACGCACAGTTTGGGACCCCCTAACCAAGATCAGCCGATTTTGACACCGACGTTGGTGCTTTCATTAAGAGTTCCACTGTGTTGTTGACAGAAGGATCGATGGCTCACTTCGTCACCAACGACGGCGTTGCCCCCGGTGGGATTTTTCTCCCTGACCAGCTTTTTGTGTTCGGCGGCTTTGTGCTTTGTGCCAACTCGGATGGCCACCTTAAACAGGTCGACAACTACACCAATGATCAGGTCTGGTTTGGAAGCTTGAACGGCGTCGCTGACAGCCGGGGAGACTTGATCTCTGAAGGATTCACACCCACGACTGTCGCTCCCTTCCTACACCATGAAGACATCTCAGATCTATCATCAGATCCCATTGAGGGGTCAACATGTGCGACAACTCTGGTCCTAGATCCAGAGCAGACCGCTTTGTCCGAAGACGGGAAGGTTAACCCTGCCATGGAAACCGCAAATTTAGTGGCGGTTGAGCCGCTCACAGATCTAGATACGAGCGGGATCCTCCCCGCCGCTGGAACGCCGGACATGTCTCAGATTACGAGCTCCGAACTTATGGGATCCGGACTCTCCGGGCTCAATGAAGCGGTTGTCGCCGAGCCTGGCCCCGCAGACTCCCAAACGCCTATCCAGCTCTCACTCTTAAACGAGGTGCTGGACTTGCTGCAATCTCCCACCTTAATATAGGATTCTCAGCCGAACTATGCCCAGTTTAAACTGGGGGCTGAGGACAAGGAATATTGCTTCACACCCACCACCACTTGGTAGCCACGATCGATGACTTAACCGACATATTAGACTATGCTTCCCAAGACATCGATGAGATGGACCACGACGTCGAAGCCGATCTAGGTACTAACCCACCCGTGACCAGGTGATGGACGGCCACGTCTACCTCCGATGTGTACATGGTGGATAGACCCAATGAGAAGGAAGATGACAGCGATAAAGACCTAGAGCAGGATAAGCACATTCATGAGCCTCCTAAACGCCAGCGTCAGAAACGCCGTGCATGATCGCGTTGAGGAAAGGAAAGTAACACCGGCACTAGAGACAATGAAGATATGGAGGAAGCCAATGACCCCGTAGAGCTAGCGGTGGAGCAGGACGAGCGGGGGGATAGACAATGCAGTCCCAAACAACTCACCGATCACAATGATTTCGAAGACAGTAATTATCTACCTGTCTCCGAAGAGGGTGTCAGCCTAGGAGACGATGAATTGATAGTCCTAGAGGAACCCCTCGAACAAAAACGCTTTCAGCAACAGCTTATTGCTACAGCAAGGAGCTTGAAAAAACAGCAGCAGCGGCTTAAGGCCGAGCAGGATACGCTCAGTGACAGATGGAATGAATTGCTAGACGCTGAAGAAAGATACGACAGTGAGCGCCAAACAAAGAGCTATCCCAAACACAAATTGCTGCCCCAATTCAATGACGAGGCCCTTACGCCAATTTCGCCGAAGTATGATTAGGCTGATCAACCAGACCAACCACCTTGTGGAAGGGACAAAGCGGCCAGCAATGCCGTACACCAGACCACACCTCCCACCATAAAGGAAAAGATACAACGGCTCGGGGCCATAATTGCGATTTACGTCAGGTCCTGAATAAAAAACCCGGTCAGGCAAGATCAATCTACGGATCAAGAGAACATGCTCTCGTACGGGACGGTGGCTATCAAGCCAAGAACGTCGAATAAAATCAAGTTTGAGGTTAGCACCGAACACAAATACCGTCTGAACTATGCCGTGATGTCGTGCAATATAGGGGAGCCACGCACCCTGTATGCTTCACCGATGAGGTGGTGGATCACCAATTTCCAAAAGGGTTTAAACCTGTCAACATTGAGGCATACGATGGAACGACGGACCCCGCGGTATGGATCGAAGACTTTATTCTTCACATCCACATGGCTCGTGGAGATGACCTCCACGCCATTAAATACTTACCTCTCAAGCTGAAAGGGCCAGCTTGGCACTGGTTGAACACCCTCCCAGAGAACTCCATTGGAAGCTGGGAAGATCTAGAGGACGCTTTTCGGGCTAACTTTCCGGGGACATATGTCTGGCCCCTGGATGTTGGTGATCTAAGTCACATAATCCAGCAACCCGGGGAGTCAGCCCGCAAGCTTTGGAACCGGTTCTTAACTAAAAATAACCAAATTGTCGAGTGTCCGGACGCCGAGGCCAAACAAAGTGTCCGGGATGAGTGGCTGGCAAGACACATCGGCCAAGAGAAGCCAAAGACAATGGCAGCCCTTACTACACTCATGACCTGCTTTTGCGTGGGCGAAGACAACTGGCTAGCTCGTAGAAGCGATAGTACCAGCGATCCTGGAACTTCCGCGGTCAGGGACGGTAATGGCAAGCCACGGCGCAATAAGAACAAGCGTCGGAATAATATCATAGAAACAGATGATACGACAGTAAATGCCGGATTCAGTGCCTCCAGGCCTGGTCAGCGGAAGAAGCCTTTCAAAGGCAGCAGAGACAGTCCATCCAGCCTGGACAAAATATTAGAGAGACCTTGCCAGGTTCTTGGCACCCCTGACAAACTTGCAAACCACACCAACAGAAATTGTTGGGTCTTCAAGCAGGCCCGCAAGTTAAATGCCGAACATAAGGGGAAAGGACCTCAAAGCGAGGACGAAGACGAGCCTCGCCAAACGAACATGGGGGAATAGAAGAAATTTCCCCCTGAGGTGAAAATGGCGAATATGATCTATGCCACCCATATACCCAAGAGGGAACGCATGCGTGCACTCAGGGATGTTTATGATGTAGAGCATGTCGCCCCCAAGTTCAACCCGTGGTCAGTGAGGGAGTCCTCTATTCAGGGTCCTCACGCATCTAGGTCAATGAAGCTGGGCCGCACTGGTGGGCTGCATAAAGAAGAAGCAGAAGACCTTCCCCCGTATTCGGTCACAACTCCTATATACGTAGACAGGCAGGTTTTGAGTCCGGATGTGTCAATTACTTCCTCCCCAAGCCACCCTTGTAACCTTAGGTCTCCTCAGGCGTGTATATAAGCCGAGGGGTTTAGTCTGTAGAGGGTTCATGGCCATTACAATATCCCCAATGGCTAGACTTAGGGTTTAGCCATTACGTTCTCGTGGTAGATCAACTGTTATACACATATTCATACATATTAATATAGCAGGAAGTAGGGTTTTACCTTGATCGAGAGGGCCTGAACTTGGGTAAACATCGTGTCCCCTGCCTCCTATTACCATCAATCTTCAGACGCATAGCTTGGGCCCCCCTACCCGAGATCTGCCAATTTTGACACCGACAATGGTGCTTTCATTGAGAGCTCTGCAGTGCGCTCGCAATGAGCGATCGATGGCACGCCTCGTCATCAACGACGAGATCACCCTCGGAAACAACTTGGCTATTGGCCAGGTTCTCTAGATCGATGGGTTCAACATATGCGCCTGCATGGCCTTGGGGCCGGCCATACCCCATGCGGCCGTCAAGCATCACCTTTACGCTGATTCTGGCTATTCCGATGACGCGAATTTGGAAGAACTCTCGCCCTTAAACGAGCTGCTGGAACGCATCGCCGCCGTGGGGCTCTCATCGCTAGGAGATTGGATCGGACTTAAATCCGGCCATGATGAGATCGACCCTTCTTCGGTTACTCATCTAGTAGCAGCAGTCAAGGACAAAGCCATAGAGACTTGTCCTCTCCAGACAGAGACCGTCACAGTCCGGATCTCCAAACCCATCGAGCCGAACACCTCCTTATGAGGAGACGCACTATGTTCCTTGAGCTTTGGGACCGACGCCGGACCCAAAGGACAATTAGAACCCATCAAGTCCGGATTGTCAGCAACGGAGGTTGTTAAAACCCCAAATATGACTCTAGGTCGGGATTTAAAATTACCAACACCCATCCACCCTGGGAAAAATACTTCAAGTAAATCCAGAATCCCGGACATAGACGATCTCACGAACATATAGTAGCAGCTCGGGGAAACGGTCAACCACTTCTGGGCCAGATACTTACTTGTCAAAAACAAGATCAGGGACTGCTGCAATGACAAAGCGGTCTCTTTATTTCACCGCAATTACACGGACGCGGGAGTCTTGAACGCCCTCAACCGACGTCGTGTTATAAGTTTCACAGAACTATCGCAGTTAGTACGGAAGTACTACATAATGGAAAATACTTGGAAAGCCCAGAATACACCTCTGGAACGGTCCATCTCCGGACAGTACACTACCAAAGCTAAACGGACTTACCCCAGTTGGTCAGCCGATAGCATCCCTATTGGTGTAAGTGCGTCTAGTGCCCCTTAGTGATTTTGGTGTATCGAAGACTTATAGGTTAAGGGACTAATATGTTTATGAGTGTACACAGGTCTATAAGTCTATGAGGAATTTCATATTTACATAGAAAGTCGACCCCTAAAAATGAAGTTCTTCGACTGAAGACTTTGAATTTATGAAGACTTTATGAAGACTTTGAAAGTGAATAAATTGGTGTGACCTTGAAGACTTGGTACACATTTGAGGAACATGAAGCGTGAAGACTTTTGTTTCTGTAGTTTCATTTTCTCTTTCTTGAGTCATAGGGAACACCGTACTATTAAAGGGGGTCAAGGAAATACTAAGGAAGAATTTCCATGTGATGCTCAACTCAAAATCCTACACCTATCAGTCCCTCCGAGTGAAGCCATTGGAAATCTCATACAGTTCAGTCATATTCTTCAATGACAAAGATGAAGTTCTTCTCGTCTCTGAGGAATTTGTTCTGGCTGAGGAGTTAGGAATTCACCAGTGTGGATTGCCTACACAGTAAGGAATATGATACTCAAATTTCCAACCGTTGCTGTGCTACGCGCCAGCTGTCCCAAAATATCTACCCACCTAATGGTCATATTATTGAAGGGCATTTATGTCTTATCATGTCGGGCAGCTCCCTAGGTTATAAATAGCCGCCCCCTACAACCACTAGCGGGTTGGCTGCTCCGAGAGAAACAGACACTTGTCATTTGAGAGCAACCCATCCTCCGAGGACTTTCAGTGAAAATCATCAAGTGAGGAATAACCCAAAACCCAAACCCCAACAAATACAAACCAAAAGTGATTAAGCATCATTGAAGAGATTGATCCTGTGTGGATCCGATGCTTGTTACCTTTAAAGACTGTGCTTCTTCCAGACGGTTAGGCGTCATGATCTAGAGCATCCAAGAGGAATTGTGGACTGTCGAGTGACCGAGTGTTTGAAGGTTTGGAAGTCACCTGTGAAGACTTACCACGAGTGATTGGGCGAGGTCTATGTGATCTTAGCTCAAGGAGAATACAGTGAGGACTTGGTGTCCTGGACTGTGTGTTTGGGACTGGGTGTCCTCATGTTTAAATACCTAGCCGCTCCAACCAGACGTACAACTGAGACAACAATTGGAACTGGTCTACCAAATCATTCTCTTCACCAAGCTTACTGGTGTTATTTCCTCAACTCTTTAATTTCCTCATAACTGTGTTGTGTGCTTGTTCATATCTGTTTGAAGACTTTGAATGAAGACTTTCTCAATTTCCCCAGTTCAATTTCTTCAGTATGTTTGTCTTCATCCTGTGTTATCCTCTGTTTATGCTTTCTGTACTCTGTGCTTGTCTTCATTCCGTCATGATGACCATGCTTGTGTTCTATTATGTTTACTTCTGAGTACTTATTCCGCTGCAAGTAGTTCTTCGCTAAGGAACTTCCTCACCCGCAAATTCCTCAGTGAAGAATTCATAAAAATCGCCTATTCAGTCCCCCTCTAGTCGATATAACGCACTTTGAATTGGCAAGAAGAACAATCCTAATTCAAGGCACATGTCCGTACTAGACAAACTACTCTATACACCTTGCCAAATACACACAACCCCGGATAATGTCCCAAATCATCGCCTTAGAGCATGCTGGGTACTCCGGCAGGTAGAAAAAAGTGGTATGGCACTTCTTGCCACTACCGCACCAAGGGAGAATGACACCAATGTCTTCACTGTCTTCGAGACGTTCTCCTCAAATAACCGTCGCAAGAGTGAAAATCGCGAACTTGCCGAGGTTTACCAAATTAGCTCTGCAAGCCCATGGAGCGACACGACAATCAGTTTTTCTGCCAAAGACGCACCCCGAGTCCGACCGGTTCAAGCATCAGCAGCTCTTGTACTGGACCCAATAATAGATGGCTTTCGCCTCACTAAAGTACTCATGGACGGAGGAAGCGGACTAAACCTCATATATGAGGAAACGCTTGCAAAAATGCAGGTCGAAAAATCCTGCATTGAGCACACTAACACAACCTTTAGGGGAATTATACCAAGCCACGAGGCCAAGTGTTCGGGAAGCATTAAGCTCGATGTAGTGTTCAGCTCACCCGACAAATACAGATCGGAGGAACTACTCTTTCACATTGTGCCCTTTCACGGCGGATACCACACCCTTCTAGGATGGGATGCTTTCTCACGCTTTCAAGCTATACCCCATTACGGGTACATGAAGCTTAGAATTCCAGGGCCCATGTGGCACCCCGGATCAGAGCGACCGGTTTACCTTGCATTGCCAGCCCAGAGACCTAATCTTCTGGCAACACACAACATCTTGGTACAGAAAACAGCCGCTTTATTTATACTAGCGGATCTAAGTTTTACATTACAACAGTTAGCGAGGCCAAGCGACACACACGGTGCGGCTAGACAACATGTACATTATTTAATGAACATAAAAGGGCCTCGGGCAGAAACTACGCAGCAGCGGAATGTCGTCGTAGCGGAACTCCATTTCACAGGGACACCGATGTGGATACGGACTAGACTCAGACGGCACTCCTTCCCAGTGGAACTTTCCGGAAATCTGGCATGACACGCCACATTAGTACTTTGAATGTACTTGCAAGCTTACAGCAAAACAGAATCATAATGACAATCAATACCATGATGATTAGTCAGTATTAAGTATGCAGCAATAGACCTAAAATAAATTTTAATACCATGCTATGCACATGACTGTGCATAAATAAAACCTCCGTCTATCTTGCTCATGATAATTTATCATAACCACCAACTTATTCAACTTAACCAGATATAACTCGTGATCCTTCCGGCGATCACAACCCTGCCCATACTGGGTCTCAAAACAGCTCAGAAGCTCTTAAAATCTTATTCTCATATCACTCGTGATCCTTCCGGCGATCACAAACCCACCCATACTGGGTCTCAAAGCATCTCATAAGCTCTTCCATCAACTTATCATAGCACCGGAAATTTAAAACTTAGTAAGCAAAATTTTATTATCTGTTGATCCATAGTGTGACCTACTTTCGAGCGTGTCTGTGACCGTGGACTCGTCTATCGATAGATTAACACACTCTGCAGAGGTAGTGCACTGTACCCACACCACGGAACCCATGGCCTCTTTATCCCATTCGGGTGGACCAACGGCATTCCGACGAAACCCGTCCATTGACTTGACACTCCTCCGGCCACTCCGACTCGTTCCCTCATTGCAACAGTCCTGGGTGGCCCCTGTGTCTACCCAAGACACACTCGCCACCGTCGTGGCCAAACAAAAATAACTGTCCCAAACGGGAACTCGGTACCATAAAACTAACTACGGGCACACAAGGTTATGTCTGCTTACCGGGCCAGGGTACTGCACGCCCATAACCTTCCCTATCTGGAGGTACCGCCAGGAGGCATGTCAATGGATAAAATCAAGACCTTCCCATAATGGTAAATGTGGTTGCACCGGGAAAGACTCGATTCAGTGGCACCATGACCCGGTCAACATTTCAATATTTTATCTTTAGTTCAAATGAGGCTCACAAGCCTCCTGGTGATCCTCAAGACAAGTCTCTGCTTCTGAAAACAAATAAAAGTTCAAAAATAAATTATCAAGATTCATTAAAAAATTCACCAGAAAATCTATACATCACCAAATGGTTTTATTTTTGGTGTGCTGCAAGATTACTTCACCAGAGACACAATGCATAAAGAATCAATTCATTTGGACTTAGGTTTAAAAAGTTACAGCATTTTGAAGTTTTCTGGAATTAATTTAAATTCAAAAGTTTAAATAAAAGAAATAGGGGGGGTGACGTCGATGGCGTAAACGCCCCAAGCGCCACCACTTATACCGCTTCGCGCGGGGGTGGAGACACTGACTAGCGGGCCCCGCTAGTCAGGTGATAGGGAGAGAGAGAGATGGGCAGAGGCGGCCGTCGTTTCGCCGGAGCATACGCCGGCGACGTTGCCCCTTGGTTCAAACGGAGAGGATTGATCGACGGGGATGGTTGAGGCGCACCTGCCTGTGCTCGTGGGATGGCTGGAGGTGGACGGACGGTGACGGAATGGAGCTCGGAGGCAGAGGCAGAACAGGGGACTCGTCGGAGTTGGTGAAGACGACGAGCTACGGCACCTCCAGCAGCTCTAGCTAGGCGAAGAAGCTTCACTAGAGAGTGGTGGAGGCACTGGTGCGGTCGCCTTGGACGGAGGGAGTCGGGAGCTACCTCGATGACCGAAGGGGGATCGCCGGTGAGCTCGGCTCGGGAACGGTGGCCTGAGGCCTGCCCGGCCGGGCCACGGGGTTCTACATTATCTGTAGTCATGTGGGAGTGGAGCGGTGTGCTCGAACTGGCTGGGGAAGGGCCTATTTATAGGTGAGCGAGAGGGGGGAAATCGGTGCTCCGCCGGAGACACCTGGCCGGGCCCGGCGACGAAAGGGCGCCAGTGAGAGGGGGAGGAAGAAGACGGGGTCACAAGGGTGTTGTGGCCGTGCGGAGACGAACACATGGACGCTGGAGATGGCGACGAGCATAGTGCGCACCGCACTGTGCCTTGGCCCGACCGCGCCCGTGCTCGCTGCGGCGAGCTCCGGCGTCGGCGAGCACCAGGGCTGTACTGTGAAGGTGAGGACGACGATGGGGGCGGGGTTTGGAGCGGTTGGGCAGGCACGAAAGCGAGCACGCGCTCTACACAGCGCTGGCGACATCCAAAGCGCGCTGGCTGCATGCCATGGCATGACGCACACGCGTGGTCACCCCGCGAACCCGTGTCTGGGGTTTGACTTGGTGCCAAAAACCTTGTCTGGCTTGTTGTTCGTGGTAGATAGGTAAGGTACCCAAGGTAGGTTTGACTCCAGACGCAGTAGAATGAGATTATCTGGCCTGGTAAGTTTCTGGATAGAAACTTTGAGAGCTTGCTGTGGTAAAATGGTGAATAGTTGGAGGCTGTGCTTTGGAGGCTAGTCATGAGTTACTAAGGTGAATAGGCCCAAGAAGTTTCAGGAGGATTGGAGCAAGTAAAATGGTAGTTCCTATAGAAACTACCATTTCTGCCTAGAATGGAAAAGATTTTATGTGGCAAAAATATCCCAAAAAGTAGTGCAATATTTTTGCTGAGGAATGTGCCTTAGGGTCCATAGAATACTTAGGAATTTCCTCAGAATTTTTGGAGCCATAAAAATAGGGATTGCTTTGGAGCACCAAGAATTTAGCTAGGGTTTTAGGGAGAATGAAAAATATTCCAAGGATTATAATGGGGTGGTCCATAGATAGATAATGGTTTGAGATGGATGGGAGGCACTTGGGTGAAAGCCAAGGGTACCCAAGTGGTTTAAGTCCAAATGAAATAATTCAAAACCACCAAGGTTTAAAAGAAATTCAAATATATCTTTGGCACATAAAATAGGGCAAAAATCAGACTGTCACAAACCTCCCCCACTTAGAATGAATCTCGTCCTCGAGATTTGGTTGCTTGGGAAAACCATTCCGGATAATATGCATGTAGGAACTCTTCTTGTTCCCAAGTTGATTCTGACTCGTTGTGATGCTCCCACTGGACTTTATAAAACTTACGTACTTTACTGCGGGTGACCCTTTCCATCTGATCTATAATTTTGAACGACCTTTCTGCATACGTTAAATCCTCCGCCAAATCTATGTCGGTTACTGCAGTCTTTTTCTCATGCGGGGATATGCATCGCCTCAAATGTGAGACGTGGAATACGTTGTGCACATCTGACAATTCCAGGGGTAATTCCAACTGGTAAGCAACAGTGCCCACTCGAGAAATAATTGGGAAGGGACCAATAAATCTAGGTGCCAACTTCCCGCATGTTTGGAATCTCTTGACTCCTTTCATAGGAGTGACTCGGAGGTATACGTGCTCTCCGGGTTCAAAATTGATCTGTCGGTGCCTCGCATCGTAATAACTCTTTTGTCGAGACTTGGCCAACTGTAATCTGTCTCTGATTTCCTTGACTTGTTTCTCGGCTTCCATCATGAGGTCCGTTCTGAAAATACGGCTATCTCCCGTCTAGGACCAGTTTAACGGGGTACGGCATTTGCGTCCATATAAAGCCTCGTATGGTGACATCTTTAGACTGGTTTGGAAGCTGTTGTTGTAGGAGAACTCGGCGTATGGTGGACAATCTTCCCATTTGGATCCTTGGGCCAAGACGCAAGCTCGCAACATATCTTCCAGTATTTGGTTCAGTCACTCTGTCTATCCATCTGTTTAAGGATGATAGGCTGTACTATATCTGAGGGTTGTTCCCAAAGCTTGATGGAGACGTGTCCAGAAAGCGGATGTAAAGAGTGAACCTCGGTCATAAGTGATGGTTCGAGGTACTCCATGTAGACTGACTATTCTGGACACATACAGTTGTGCGAGTTGGTCTGCTCGATAGGTGGTCCGGACCGGAATAAAATGGGCTACCTTGGTTAGCGTGTCCACGATGACCCATATCACATTATTGCCCCGCTGAGTCTTGGGTAATCCCGTGATGAAATCCATGCAAACATCATCCCATTTCTACTGTGAAACTGGCAGCGGTTGAAGAAGTCTAGCTGGCTTCTGTTGTTCTTCCTTTACCTTGTTGCATATGTTGCAACAAGCCAAAAAATAGGCAATATCCTTTTTCATGCCATCCCACGAGAATATTTGGCGAAGGTCTTCATACATTTTTGTTTCCCCAGGGTGAATGGAATATGAGGACTCGTGCGCTTCTGTCAAGATCTTCCTTTTTAGGTCTGACTGATTTGGTACACAAATCCTTCCGCAAAATCGGAGAGTCCCATGGTGATCTTTTGAGAAGTCTGATGCACGTTCTACCTGCAGGTCCTGGGCATGCTTTTGCAGGACAGTATCATCTGGCTGGGCCATGCGGATTTCTTCTTCAAGTGTGGGGGTAACTTCTAGTGTGTTAGCGAGACCAGCCTTAACGATGTTCAGATGGAGTTGAGCAATCTCCACTTGAAGTTCAACGGGCAAGGAATTTAATATAGTATTCAAACTGACCGGCTTTCGACTGAGTGCATCAGCCACCACGCTGGCTTTACCCGGGTGGTAGTTTATCCCAAAATCATAATCTTTGACCAGTTCAAGCCACCTTCACTGACGGAGATTTAAATCAGGTTGAGTGAAGATATACTTGAGGCTTTTGTGATCGGTAAAAATTTGGCACTTCTTTCCAATGAGATAATGTCTCCATATTTTGAGAGCATGCACCACTGCGGCCAATTCCAGATCATGCGTAGGGTAATTCCCCTCGTGTGGTCGCAACTGTCGTGATGCATAAGCCACCACCTTGCCGTCTTGCCTGAGTACGCAGCCAATTCCTTGTCTGGATGCATCACAGTAGACATCAAAACTGCGGTATATGTCTGGAAGAGTTAATACGGGAGCGGTGGTCAGATGTTTCTTTAGCTCACTGAAGCTTTGCTCACAGTCTTGTGTCCATTCAAACTTCTTGTCCTTTTTGAGTAGCTCGGTCATGGGCTTGGCGATCTTGGAGAATCCTTCAATGAAACGGCGGTAATATCCCGCCAGTCCAAGGAAGCTTCGGATCTGAGATACGGTTGTTGGTGGCAACCAGTTGAGCACATCTTTCACCTTGCTGGGGTTTATGGCTATACCTTGGGCGGATAGCACATGTCCAAGAAATCCGACTTCTTTAAGCCAAAACTCACATTTGCTGAACTTGGCGTCAATCTGATGGTCTCTGAGTCCCTGCAATACTGCTCGGAGATGTCCCTTGTGATCTTCTTCACTTTTTGAATATATGAATATGTCATCGGTAAAGACTACCACGAACTTATCGAGGAAGTCCATGAACACTTTATTCATCATGTGCATGAAGAAGGCAGGGGCATTAGTGAGACCAAAGGACACGACTGTATATTCGTAAAGACCGTATCGAGTGGTGCACGCGGTCTTAGGAATATCTTCCTTTTTAATCTTGAGCTGATGGTATCCGGTCCTTAAATCAATCTTGGAAAATACCTTGGCCCCACTGAGCTGATCGAACAGATCATCAATCCTTGGCAGCGGGTATTTATTTTTGATGGTGACATCATTCAGCTGCCGATAATCTACACACATGCAGAGGCTGCCATCCTTTTTGTTTACAAAGAGTGCAGGCGATCCCCAGGGCGAGGAACTGGGGTGGACGTACCCTTTTTGGAGCATTTCATCGAGCTGCTTCTTTAATTCCACCAATTCTGATGAGGGCCTCTTGTAATATTTCTTGAATACCGGTGCAGTTCCAGGTACCAGATCTATTGCAAACTCAAGTTCTCGGTCTGGCGACATGCCTCGTAGCTCTTCCGGAAATACATCAGGAAATTCACTGACCACAGAAATTAATTCCAATTCTGCCACGGCGGTAAACATCATCCCCTTCTTTGGTATGCTTCTGCACGAGTAGAACTTTGTAATCTGCCCTTCTTGACTGATCAAAGTGACTTCTCGGCTTGCACAGTTTATGCACACTTGGTATTGAGTCAGCCAATTCATGCCCAAAATAACATCCAACTGTGCTGATTCGATGAGTATCAAGGATGTTGGAAAGCTTATTCCGTTGATATTGATTTCAGAATTACGGCAGACCAGACTGCTCTTGATTAAAGATCCTTGGGTTTGTACCAGCATATTTTTTCCCAAGAGAGAACAAGAAAAAATTGTTTTGGGAACAACTCCGGAAAATAAAAGAGTGGGAAGCCCCCGAGTCAAATAAAATTACTGCAGGTATGCTATTAATAGAAAACATACCAATGACCACTTCGGGGTTTTCTAGGGCTTCATCTGCGGAGAGGTGATTGACGCGCCCGGTGATGTTTGGCTCGTCCGGGTATGATCCCATGAAGTTAACTTGTGGCCGGAATAAGGCGTTTGCCTTGCTGTTCCTGGGACACTGACGGGCATAATGTCCACTTTGCCCGCAACTGAAGCAGGAGTTATTGCGATGGCGCTCCTCATGCACTGGGTTGGTAATAACATTCTTGACTTGGGTAGTCGTCTTGTTAACATTTTGTTGCCAATTGGGCTTGTAGTCTACCCGAGTTTGCTGCCAGGTTCGGGCCTTCTGCACCGGTGGTCCTTCCTTCCTTGGTTCAAACTTGCATTTGTGCTCGTTGTTAGCGGGTCGGGTGTCCAGTACGAACTTTTGTTCTCTTTCCGCAATAAAAGCTTTATTCACCAGAGTTGGGAAATCTAGGAAATCAAGCATACTGAGAGTGCACCTGAGTTGCGAGTTTAATCCTCCAAGAAACCAGTCAATGTTTCTCTCTTCTGTGGCCACGTCATACAGGGAATAACATGACATATGGTTGAATTGCTGCAGATATTCTCCCACGAATAGATTTCCTTGGTTGAGGGCAAGGAACTCACGCTGCTTGGTCTTCATTACTCCAGTAGGGATGTAATATTTCCGGAACTGCTCCTTGAATTTGGTCCAGGTGAGTGCATCATCAGCAGGCCACATGGCTTTTGTATTTTCCCACCATACTGCAGCAGCGCCTTCAAGATAGTGGGTTGCATATGGAACTTTGTCATCTTCGGCTTTATGGGCAATTTCAAGCTTCCTCTCAATGGTTCGCAACCAATCATCAGCATCCAACGGGTCAACGGCCTGACTGAAACTGGGAGGTTGAGTTCGCTGAAAATCTGATAGCTTGGAGAAATGGCCATTCTGCTGCCCATTCTGACCAATCATAGCTTGAATACTTTTTAATACTTCCAGCAGATCATTATTTCTTCTTTCCTCAAACATACACATGAATTGTTTGGTGGTAGGTGGATGTGGAGGTGGAGGCGGTGGTATGAATGGCTCGGGGGAGTGTCTTGCCTGTCGGGCGGAGCGACGAACAGGAACATCCTCGTGAGCACTGCTACTGTTGCCTCCCCGCATCATCCTATATTGGATTTTTCCCAAGAAAACGAAATCGAGATGAGAAGCATTCAAAAGCAAAAATAGGTGGGGAAAAAACAGCAACAAAAATCGAGGGAAAAACAGAATTGCGAAGAAGACAGCGAGTAGAAAATACACAACTTAAGCATAATTATACAAGGACGCATACATGAAAATAAAATCAGCATGCCCGATTACACTACTCTCATACATAAAACATCACGACTCGTACATCGTACAATAGTCTCACAACTGCTGCTACTCTGGAGCTCTACTGCTATGCGGGTGCTGCGGGGTTCTTTCCTGAAGTCGACTCGGATCCCGAACTAACGAGATTAACGGAAACCTCAGTGTTAAAGGTAACACGGCGACGCTGCCTCGGAGGCTCTCCTTTCAGGGCAGGAGAAGGGTGGATCATAGGGGCTACAGGGGTGGTGAGGAGGGAGATCCACTCGGCAGGGGCACTAAGAGGAGTTATGGTCGAGGTGCCCGAACTACTAGGAGGGGTTACTGGCAAATTTGGGGAAACGGAACTGGGGACGTACGTGGCAAATCCCAAGGAAGCGGGAATGGTGACAGACCTAGTAGAGGCTAAAACCATACGAGCATGAGTCAACTCGCGTGCTAGCTCGTGGAGTGTGATGTAACTGGTAGTGATATAACGGGAAAGATGGCTAGCAACACTATCTGACTCCGGATCAATTTCAGGGAAAAGAATATGACCGTTGTCATTCAAAGAAGGATAGTATTGGAAACCTGGGTGGTCCTGCATGCAGACCTCACTGTGGCGGAGCTCAACGAGGATCTCGAATGCAGCAAACTGTATGGCTAGTGAAGCGGTAGAAGCATGGCCGCTTCGAGAAGTACGAGAATAGGAGATGGAATTAGTACGAGCGTGCAGAGTCACAACTGCCTGATATTCATAAACTGAGTTAGCTAGAAGCTCCCGGTACACACGTTAAACTGGGTCGTCTCCATGAGGGTACAGCCGACGCCACACGTTGCGGAGGAGGTGCGGCGACGTGTACGTCATCAGCTGCAACTGGCACGGATACGGCACGGGAGCCATCTACACTCACAAGTATTAGTGGGTTAGCATAAAAATAACACAGATATAGATAAAGCAATAACCAAATAGACAGACTACTGGCACTCAAACTAAACGTGTATCTAGCGTTTAAAAGGCACGTCTTAGTCTAACGCATCCTACAGTCAGCACGGCTCTGATACCAAGCATTGTGGCACACCGGATCAGAGCGACCGGTTTACCTTGCATTGCCAGCCCAGAGACCTAGTCTTCTGGCAACACACAACATCTCGGTACAGGAAACAACCGCTTTATTGATACTAGCGGATCAAAGTTTAACATTACAACAGTTAGCGAGGCCAAGCGGCACACACGGTGCGGCTAGACAACATGTACATTATTTAATGAACATAAAAGGGCCTCGGGCAGAAAGTACGCAGCAGCGGAACGTCGTCGTAGCAGAACTCCATTTCAAAAGGACATCGATGTGGATACGGACTAGACTCAGACGGCACTCCTTCCCAGTGGAACTTTCCTGAAATCTGGCATGACACGCCAGGTAAGTACTTTGAATGTACTTGCAAGCTTACAACAAAACAGAATCATAATGACAATCAATACCATGATGATTAGTCAGTATTAAGTATATAGCAATAGACCTAAAATAAATTTTAATACCATGCTATGCTCATGACTGTGCATAAATAAAACCTCCGTCTATCTTCCTCACAATAATTTATCATAACTACCAACTTATTCAACTTAACCAGATATAACTCGTGATCCTTCCGACGATCACAACCCTGCCCATATTGGGTCTCAAAACAGCTCAGAAGCTCTTAAAATCTTATTCTCATATCGCTCGTGATCCTTCCGGCGATCAGAAACCGACCCATACTAGGTCTCAAAGCATCTCATAAGCTCTTCCATCAACTTTTCATAGCACCGGAAATTTAGAACTTAGTAAGCAAAATTGTATTATCTGTTGACCCATGGTGTGACCTAGTTTCGAGCGTGTCCGTGACCATGGACTCGGCTATCGATAGATTAATACACTCTGTAGAGGTAGTGCACTGTACCCACACCACGGAACCCATGGCCTCTTTATCCCACTCAGGTGGACCTACGGCATTCCGACGAAGCCCGTCCATTGCCATGATTCTCCTCCGGCCACTCCGACTCGTTCCCTCACAGGAACAGTCTTGGGTGGCCCGTGTGTCTACCCAAGACACACTCGCCACCGTCGTGGCCAAACAAAAATAATTGTCCCAAATGGGAATACGGTACCATAAAACTAACTACGGGCACACAAGGTTATGTCTGCTTACCGGGCCAGGGTACTGCACGCCCATAACCTTCCCTATCTAGAGGTACCGCCAGGAGGCATGTCAATGGACAAAATCAAGACCTTCCCATACAGGTAAATGTGGTTGCACCGAGAAAGACTCGATTCGGTGGCACCATGACCCGGTCAACATTTTATTCAAGTTGAGCTATTATCAGTTTCAACTTAGAATGAAATAAAGTAACCAGTGTCATACAATGCCATGCAATATACCAAAGTGCAGTACATAAGTAAAATGCCATGCAACGATAAAACTTAGTCAAC
>LR738715.1:569537642-569562887 GCA_902687465.1 Secale cereale
GGGTGGATCATAGGGGCTACAGGGGTGGTGAGGAGGGAGATCCACTCGGCAGGGGCACTAAGAGGAGTTATGGTCGAGGTGCCCGAACTACTAGGAGGGGTTACTGGCAAATTTGGGGAAACGGAACTGGGGACGTACGTGGCAAATCCCAAGGAAGCGGGAATGGTGACAGACCTAGTAGAGGCTAAAACAATACGAGCATGAGTCAACTCGCGTGCTAGCTCGTGGAGTGTGATGTAACTGGTAGTGATATAACGGGAAAGATGGCTAGCAACACTATCTGACTCCGGATCAATTTCAGGGAAAACAATATGACCGTTGTCATTCAAAGAAGGATAGTATTGGAAACCTGGGTGGTCCTGCATGCGGACCTCACTGTGGCGGAGCTCAACGAGGATCTCGAATGCAGCAAACTGTATGGCTAGTGAAGCGGTAGAAGCATGGCCGCTTCGAGAAGTACGAGAATAGGAGATGGAATTAGTACGAGCGTGCAGAGTCACCACTGCCTGATATTCATAAACTGAGTTAGCTAGAAGCTCCCGGTACACACGTTAAACTGGGTCGTCTCCATGAGGGTACAGCCGACGCCACACGTTGCGGAGGAGGTGCGGCGACGTGTACGTCATCAGCTGCAACTGGCACGGATACGGCACGGGAGCCATCTACACTCACAAGTATTAGTGGGTTAGCATAAAAATAACACAGATATAGATAAAGCAATAACCAAATAGACAGACTACTGGCACTCAAACTAAACATGTATCTAGCGTTTAAAAGGCACGTCTTAGTCTAACGCATCCTACAGTCAGCACGACTCTGATACCAAGCGTTGTGGCACACCGGATCAGAGCGACCGGTTTACCTTGCATTGCCAGCCCAGAGACCTAGTCTTCTGACAACACACAACATCTCGGTACAGGAAACAGCCGCTTTATTGATACTAGCGGATCAAAGTTTAACATTACAACAGTTAGTGAGGCCAAGCGGCACACACGGTGCGGCTAGACAACATGTACATTATTTAATGAACATAAAAGGGCCTCGGGCAGAAAGTACGCAGCAGCGGAACGTCGTCGTAGCGGAACTCCATTTCACAAGGACATCGATGTGGATACGGACTAGACTCAGACGGCACTCCTTCCCAGTGGAACTTTCCTGAAATCTAGCATGACACGCCAGGTAAGTACTTTGAATGTACTTGCAAGCTTACAACAAAACAGAATCATAATGACAATCAATACCATGATGATTAGTCAGTATTAAGTATATAGCAATAGACCTAAAATAAATTTTAATACCATGCTATGCTCATGACGTGCATAAATAAAACCTCCGTCTATCTTCCTCACAATAATTTATCATAACTACCAACTTATTCAACTTAACCAGATATAACTCGTGATCCTTCCGACGATCACAACCATGCCCATATTGGGTCTCAAAACAGCTCAGAAGCTCTTAAACTCTTATTCTCATATCGCTCGTGATCCTTCCGGCGATCAGAAACCGACCCATACTAGGTCTCAAAGCATCTCATAAGCTCTTCCATCAACTTTTCATAGCACCGGAAATTTAGAACTTAGTAAGCAAAATTGTATTATCTGTTGACCCATGGTGTGACCTAGTTTCGAGCGTGTCCGTGACCATGGACTCGGCTATCGATAGATTAATACACTCTGTAGAGGTAGTGCACTGTACCCACACCACGGAACCCATGGCCTCTTTATCCCACTCAGGTGGACCAACGGCATTCCGACGAAGCCCGTCCATTGCCATGACACTCCTCCGGCCACTCCGACTCGTTCCCTCACAGGAACAGTCTTGGGTGGCCCGTGTGTCTACCCAAGACACACTTGCCACCGTCGTGGCCAAACAAAAATAATTGTCCCAAACGGGAATACGGTACCATAAAACTAACTACGGGCACACAAGGTTATGTCTGCTTACCGGGCCAGGGTACTGCACGCCCATAACCTTCCCTATCTAGAGGTACCGCCAGGAGGCATGTCAATGGACAAAATCAAGACCTTCCCATAAAGGTAAATGTGGTTGCACCGAGAAAGACTCGATTCGGTGGCACCATGACCCGGTCAACATTTTATTCAAGTTGAGCTATTATCAGTTTCAACTTAGAATGAAATAAAGTAACCAGTGTCATACAATGCCATGCAATATACCAAAGTGCAGTACATAAGTAAAATGCCATGCAACGATAAAACTTAGTCAACTATCATCTCAACTTCAATATTACTCTGGTTATACTTGACTTCCAACAACATCTAACTTAGCAAAGTTTTATCATAGTTAATTAATGCAAGAGAAATAACTTCGCGTATGTATGCCCATAATCATTCACAATCTCCCAACTTTATTTTAAGTATCTTAATGACTTAAGCCAAACTCCAACTTTCTGTAAAGTGAGATGAAACTAATAACTACAGCAACCAAAAGAACTATTCAACAAAATATTTAACATGCATAAAATAAATCATTTGTTCAAGTTGGAAAGATCACAAATATTGAAATGGCATTATGAAAATGTTGATGTGTCTTGCCTTAGTTCAAATGAGGCTCACAAGCCTCCTGGTGATCCTCAAGACAAGTCTCTGCTTCTGAAAACAAATAAAAGTTCAAAAAGAAATTATCAAGATTCATTCAAAAATTCACCAGAAAATCTATACAGCACCAAATGGTTTTATGTTTGGTGCGCTGCAAGATTACTTCACCAGAGACACAATGCAAAAAGAATCAATTTATTTGGACTTAGGGTTAAAAAGTTACAGCATTTTGAAGTTTTCTGGAATTAATTTAATTCAAAAGTTTAAATAAAAGAAATGGGGGGTGACGTCGAAGGCGTAAACGCCCCGAGCGCCACCACTTATACCGCTTCACACGGGGATGGAGACACTGACTAGCGGGCCCCGCTAGTCAGGTGAGAGGGAGAGAGAGATGGGCAGAGGCAGCCGTCGTTTCGCCGGAGCGTACACCGACGACGTTGCCCCTTGGTTCAAACGGAGAGGATAGATTGACGGGGATGGTTGAGGCGCACCTGCCTGTACCTGTGGGATGGCTGGAGGTGGACGGACGTCGACGGAATGGAGCTCGGAAGCGGAGGCAGAACATGGGACTCGCCGGAGTTGGGGAAGACGACGAGCTGCGGCACCTCCAGCAGCTCTAGCTAGGCGGAGAAGCTTCACTTGAGTGTGGCGGAGGCACTGGTGCAGTCGCCTTGGACGGAGGGAGTCGGGAGCTACCTCGACGACCCGAGGGGGATCGCCGATGAGCTCGGCTCGGGAACGGTGGCCTGAGGCCTGCCCGGCCGGGCCGCGGGGTTTTACACTATCTGGAGTCGTGTGAGAGTGGAGCGGTGTGCTCGAACTGGCTGGGGAAGGGCCTATTTATAGGCGAGCAAGAGGGGGAAAATCGGTGCTCCGCCGATGACACCTGGCCGCGCCTAACAATGAAAGGGCGCCAGTGAGAGGGGGAGGAAGAAGACGGGGTCACAAGGGCGTTGTGGCCGCGCGGAGACGAACACAGGGACGCTGGAGATGGCGACGAGCATAGTGCGCACCACACTGTGCCTTGACCGGACCGCGCCCGTGCTCGCTGTGGCGAGCTCGGGCGTCGGCGAGCGCCAGTGCTGCACTGTGAAGATGAGGACGACGATAGGGGCAGGGTTTTGCGTGGTTGTGCAGGCTCGGAAGCGAGCACGCACTCTACGGAGCGCTGGTGACATCCAAAGCGCGCCGGCTGCATGCCATGGCACGACGCACACGCGTGCTGACCGCGCGAACCCGTGTCTGGGGTTTGACTTGGTGCCAAAAACCTTGTCTGGCTTGTTGTTCGTGGTAGATAGGTAGGCTACCCAGGGTAGGTTTGACTCCAGACGCAGTAGAATGAGATTAACTGGCCTGGTAAGTTTCTGGATAGAAACTTTGAGAGCTTGCTGTGGTAAAATGGTGAATAGTTGGAGGCTGTGCTTTGGAGGCTAGTCATGAGTTACTAAGGTGAATAGGCACAAGAAGTTTCAGGAGGATTGGAGCAAGTAAAATGGTAGTTGCTGTAGAAACTACCATTTCTGCCCCGAATGGAAAATATTTTCTGTGGCAAAAATATCCCAAAAAGTAGTGCAATATTTTTGCTCAGGAATGTGCCTTAGGGTCTAAAGAATATTTAGGAATTTCCTCAGAATTTTTGGAGCCAGAAAAATAGGGGTTGCTTTGGAGCACCAAGAATTTAGCTAGGGTTTTAGGGAGAAAGATGAATATTTTTAAAATATGAAAAATATTCCAAGGAGTATATTGGTGTGGTCCAGAGATAGACAATGGTTTGAGATGGATGGGAGGCACTTGGGTGAAAGCCAAGGGTACCCAAGTGGTTTAAGTCCAAATGAAATGATTCAAAAACACCACAGTTTAAAATAAATTCAAATATATCTTTGGCAAATAAAAGAGGGAAAAAATCAGACTGTCACAACCCAATGGGGCGATCACAATAATAAGTGATACGGATAGAGCACTCCGCACCGAAAAGAAAACGGCATCCTTAGCCTTAGAGGCATTATCGGAAGCTCTCGCGGCTGAAGAATTAACTACCCTACGATCAAAGGTGGATGCCGACGACGTCATCCTCGCCAAAAGATCGAAGTCTACCTCCTTCTGACCCGCTGACAAAATCATCAAATTACAAGTGCACACAACGGACCCTAATAAAACAGCATCCATTGGGGCACAACTGGATGCGGCGGTAGACAACACGTTGCGCGCCTTCCTTCGGGAAAATTGGGATATAGTCACCTGGCACCCTTCAAATATGCAAGGAATCCCACGTAGGCTGGCCGAACACAGCCTCAATATTATAAAAGGGTTCAAACCAGTCAAGCAGTCATTGCGATGATTTTCTGAACCCAAAAGAGAGGCAATGGGAGAAGAGTTAGCCAAACTATTGGAAGCCAGATTCATCAGAGAAATCAAACATCCAGACTGGCTAGCCAACCTAGTCATGGTACCAAAGAAGGATAAATCCTGGCGCCTCTGTGTCGATTTCACAGACTTGAATAAGGCTTGCCCAAAGGATGCCTTCCCCTTGCCCCGCATTGACCAAATTATCAATGCAATGGCCGGACATGACTCGCTATGCTTCCTTGATGCTTACACAAGATACCATCAGATAAAGATGAAAGAATCCGATCAGGCCGCAACAGCATTCATTACACCATACGGCCCTTTTTGTTTCAACTCTATGCCTTTTGGACACAAAAACGCTAGCGCCACATATCAATGCATGATTCAAACATGCTTAGAAAAAAAATTTGGCAAAACAGTGGAGGCATACATTGATGACGTAGTCGTAAAGACCAAACACGTCGAAACCTTGGTGGATGATCTCCGCCTTAAGTGTGCCAACCTCCGAGAATATGACATAAGGCTCAATCCGGAAAAATGTGTCTTTGGCGTTCCAGCTGGAAAGCTATTAGGGTTCATCGTATCCCATAGAGGAATTGAAGCTAACCCATCTAAAATCCGGGCCCTGTCAGAACTCAAAATACCAACCGATCTCAAGCAAGTGCAAAAACTAGCAGGCTGCGTAGCGGCTTTAAGCCGCTTCATCTCCAGGTTAGGAGAAAAAGCATTGCCACTTTACAGATTGCTACGGCGCACTGGCAATTTCGAATGGACAAATGCGGCCATAGCCGGATTGGAAGAAATAGAAGCTTTACTAGCGAGCAACCCAATCCTAGCCACCCCCGGTGTTGGCGAACCAATGCTGTTGTACATATCAGCCACTCACCAGGTGGTGAGTGCCGTGCTCGTTGTCGAACGAGCCGAAGAGGGATATAAATTCCCCGTTCAAAAGCACGTATATTATGTATCTGAGGTTCGCACACCGTGTAAATCACAGTACCCCCACTATCAAAAAATTGCTTATGCAGTCTTCATGTCATCTCGGAAAATCCGGCACTACTTTCAAGAGTGTTCTATCATAGTGGCATCTGAGGTACCACTCAATGATATTATCAATAATAAAGACGCCACAGGATGCATAGAAAAATGGTCCATTGAGATCCTACCGTTATCTTACAAGTCGCGCCAAACTATTAAATCCCAGGTGTTGGCCGACTTCGTCGCAGAATGGACCGAAGCTGAACTCCCTAAAGAGTACGACTCATACTCCCACTGGACAATGTACTTCGACGGTTCTAAAATGCTATCCGGATTGGGGGCCAGTGTGATACTGATATCTCCAACAGGGGATACAGTTCAACATGTTTTATAGATCATGTATACGGACTCAAACAATGCGGCCGAATATGAGGCCCTTTTGCATGGTCTCCGACTAGCCGTATCCATGGGCATTCAACGCCTCGAGGTACGCCGAGACTCAAACCTCGCCATCTCCCAAATCAATGGGGATTTTGATGCGAAGGATAAAAAAATGGCAGCTTATCGCAATGCCATATTAAAAATGTTAGCTCGATTTGAGGGGTTGGAATTCCATCACATAGCCCGGGATAATAGCCAGGCAGCTGACGTACTCGCACGCATGGGAGATAAACGCGACCCCGTCCCACCGAGCACATTTGTGGAACGGTTGTTTAAGCCATCAGTAACATGGCGGGACGCGAGCGGCGATACGAATACAGATCCGAAGACACTCCCAACCGAACCCAATCATGAAGTCATTGGAGAGCCAGGCATGGATATAACTCCGTCGGCTCATGAAATCATGGTTGTTATAGCCCCCTGGATAGAGTGTTTCCTAGCTTACCTTAATAGGAAGGAACTCCCCGATGACCAGAATGAGGCCCGCCGCATAGTCCGACGCTCAAAAGCCTACAAAGTTCACGAAGGTGAACTATACAAGAAAAGCACATATGGTATTCTCCAAAGGTGCATCTCAGAAGAAGAGGGAAGGCGAATTCGCACTGAAATACATGCTAGAACGGGCGGTCACCATGTCGCAGCTAGGGCGCTCATAGGTAAAGCTTTGCATGCTGGCTTTTACTGTCCTACTACCCGAGCAGATGCCCAAACCTTAGTCCAACATTGTTTTGGCTGCCACCTCTTTGCAAATCAAAGTCACATGCCTCCCACCGCTCTGAGAACAATCCCCATTACTTGGCCTTTTGCGGTCTGGGGGCTTGATATGGTCGGTCCCCTTAAAGGGGGAAGTCATAAAAGAATATACTTACTAGTGATGGTGGACAAATTCACTAAATGGATAGAAGCCAAGCTAGTAAAAACAGCTGAAGCAGGACCCGTGATAGATTTCATATCCAGCGTAGTACACCGTTATGGTGTCCTGCATAGTATTATCATAGATAATGGCTCCAATTTCACAGCTGATGAGGTAAAAAATTGGTGCACAAAGTTGGGCATAAAACTCGACTACACTTTTGTATACCACCCTTAAACAAATGGTCAATTCGAACAGGCCAATGGTCTGATTATGAGCGGCATTAAACCCCGACTACTGCGCTCCCTACGGGAGTCTGATAAACACTAGGTCGAAGAGCTCAACTCCGTACTCTGGGGGCTGCGGACCACGCCCAATCGTACGACTGGATATACACCTTATTTCATAGTGTACGGCGCAGAGACTGTCCTGCCCTGCGATATTATTCGTGACTCACGTAGAGTGCGCATGTATGAGGAAAGAGAAGCCGAGCTAGATCGGCAGGACGACCTAGATGGACTTGAAGAGGAGCGCGATACAACGCTAGCATGTTCCGCATTTTACCAACAACAGGCTAGGCGGTACCAGAGCAGAGAAGTGCGGGCCAAGACATACAACGTCGATGAACTCGTGTTACGCCTACCGGAGAAGAAAAAGGACAAGATCAAACCAAAATGGGAGGGCCCCTTCATTATTGACGAAGTACTCACCAGTGGAGCCTATCGCCTTCGCAATGGACATGACAACCGCCTTGAGCCGAGCCCTTGGAACACTACCAGGTTCCGACGATTTTATGGATAGTTCGGTAGCAATTTCTTCCGCCTTATAAGTTAGGTCTTGTCTTTTATTCTCTTGTTTCTCTACCTTTTTTTTCATTTATTTTTATTTCCATTTACTTGGCAAGTATTCGGCTTGCCCGAACTGCCGCAGGACGATTACGTCCGCATATATACTTGGGGGCTTCTTTAACGAAGCCCATCATCTATAAAGCTTCTTGCTTAAAAATGTCGCATGTCTTTACAGTTCATCCTTGCCATTATATGCACCAATATGACTTAAGTTCTGGCCAAGCAGGGTTGCCTGGCTCCTATGCTTACCCATACGTTTCCGATTGTTCGGCTAGGGTGTAAAGGGAGTACCTCTGCGATTGTTAAAGCCGGCTAATCCGGATATGTACCTCAGACTGAGTGAAGCCGAAAGCTAGCGCTCTTAAGGGAATAATTGGTTGGTGGATACACGACATAACGCATTCTATAGTGTATTTTAAATAATAGGAAATGGCTTCCTAGTAACCCCATCATGGGATTGAAAGCCTAGGCCTGCATCTTTATGCATGCCGACCTAGGGAAACGAACCCCTAACGGAACTATTCTCTCTAGAAGATGTTTCTTACGTTAAATAGTAATATAACATAACTCCCCGAACTCAGTTCGTCTGTTCAAGAAATTACGACCGGATTGCCTGGTTTCCAAACATATCACGTGCTCATCATAGATATAGTATTCAGACACACTCCAGGCTTTGGGTTTATGGAGGTCGAAGCAGATGGTCGGCAATGACAAACTTTATACAAATTTGGCCGGAGATAAGTTTGATGGTAAAAGTACATTGATACATAGAATCAAATGACTATTCCTTTTCTATTCCCTCTATCAGGCGGTCTAGTACACAGTCCTGTTGGGACAGCTTAGCAGCTAAACCTACTTGGTCATATACCAAACGCGGAGGAATTTCTTGTCCATCAGGCCCTCGAGGTCCCACATGGGCCATGTGATTTGGATCAAGGTGAGTAAAACACGTCTCCACCATAGCGCACGCTTCTCGAGCACCCATGCAGCATGCTGAGGCTTTCCATAGTTCAAAGCGGCGCCGAGCCCCTTTGAGCAGGTCCCCCAAGTCTTTCATAGATTCTGGAGGGGAGTCGCCAGGCCATAAAGCTCTGGCAATACTCTTCATGGCCTTCCGAGCCCGTTCATGGACCCTGGAAAGCTCTTGCAGCACATCGCCCTCAAATCCAGACACCCCGTCTTCAGGCTGATCAGCTATTAAACCTACTGGAAAAGTTTTTATAAGAAACTTTTACAACTACGAGACTATAAGGAGAGCTAGGTATAAGAGACATACTAAACATGCCGATTTTTAGCCTCCGGTTCTCCTCCAAGGTGCTTGAGAGTTGGGCCTTTACGCCCTTTAGCTCCTGTTCGAGCCTAATATATATATGCTGCACTTGGTTCCTTTTTTCCATCGCCTGCGTTAGTGCACGCTCGCCAGCGGCTTTTTCCTCTTCGGCAAACTTCTTGTCCGCTAAGGCAGCTCTTAGCTCCCTCTCCAGTTGGGCGGTCGATCCTATTGCTGTATTACACATTAGTACATACTAGCAAACATGACCGTGCGTTGCAACGGGAGACAAAAATAGGTACACGCCAGCTAAATAAGTATGACTCAATACCCCAAATTATGAGCGTTCTCTATTTTCACACGGTGGCTCACCATGTTTCCACTTATCTTTCTCCCACCCTCATTGATGATGTACGCGATGTCCATGTGATCGCAATGCATTCGATGTGGTAAATCCCAAGGCAATGAGCTTGCCACTGCATGGCACACTTGTCATTGTGCCACGCAAGAGAATGTTTAAAACTTTGAAAACAAATTTCATGACCACAAACTACTCCTAGCGCCTAGACATAAAAAAGACTTTCCAAACACTACCCAAATCCTAGACACGAAAGACTTATGAATCGACGAACATTTGTTTTAAAATTTTGGGAAATTTTTAAATGCATGAACATTTGTTTTGTTCAGACGAACATTTTTTGAAATGCATGAATAATTTTCGAATTCATGAACATTTGTTTTGTTTAGACGGACATTTTTTGAAATGCATGCATAGTTTTTTAATTCATGAATAGTTTTTGAGTTAACAAACCTTTTTTGTATCAATGAACTTTTTTTATATTTGGGGAACAAATTTTGAAAAATTGTGATTTTTTATAATCTGCGAACAATTTTGTAAACACCAAAAAAAATAAAACTATGGAAAATTTATGATTTCTCGCACATTTTTTGAATTCATAAACATTCTATGATTTCTCGAATATTTTTCTCAAAACTCGCAACCTTTTGTAATTTGAAAATCTCGAATTAATTTAAAGAAGGAAAAACAAAAACAGAAATGGGAAAAGAAAAGAAAAAACGAAATGAAAAAAAGGGCGTCACACCCCACGGGCCGGCCCATGAAAGCATATGTGGGAGGGAGGAGGTGCGTGAGAAAAAGGTGTAGGAAAATAGGCCTACCTGGGAATCGAACCCTGGTCTCCGCGATGGAGCTGATAGGCTTCGACCACTGAGCTATCGGTGCATCTGTGACTTCAATAGGGCATTAGCTTTATAAAACAACTACTCCGGACGATGACTTTGAAAAAAAATGAATCGTTTTCTTGACTTAAGGGTGGCATAGCGGGTAATTTATATAAACTATGAGAGTATTTTATTTGACGAACGAGCAAAAACCCTATTTTCTTTATTATTAGGTAGAGATATCATAGTAATCAGCAGAACTGTCATAGTTTCCGGACACAATTATTCTTACCAATAGCATCCTTTCCGGATTCCTTCGAATTTTTCAATTCGGCAACTTGGGTCCAGCACTGCTCAAGTTCCTTGGACAAAGAGTTATTCTTTTCTCAAATGACCTATAAAAATGCAATGATTCTCAAATGAGTTGTACCAACTGCTTTAAGTCTCGGGGGCTACTGGCAGGATAATACTCAAATAACAAAAATTTACCCTCATATCCTTTGAAAGCTGATGAGTGGCTCCGGCGAGTCCGTCTTGAGCGGCTCGGATAGCCGCCTTTGCCTACATCTGGATCTTTTTGGAACGGGTCCTCCGGTTGCGGGGCAGGATTGTTAATCCCCCTTACCACCTTCCTCCACTCCTATCGGGAGCAACCGAATACAGTTCGGTTAAAACCTCATACTTAAAAACATCTGAATAACCAAGGAGAAGGACTTACCTAGTCGGGAAGATTGTACATGGAAAGGGCTTTCCGGCATGTTAAACGGATAAAATCCTACTTCTCTCACTTACAGAGGCCTTCCGGGATTGCGCCTAGAATGGCAGGGTTGTCCAGATCCAGGCAAAGGCGGCTTGAGGCATCATCCTGACCGTTATTGTGATACATTGGAGGACCTCTGGCTTGGAGTGGTTGCACATGTCGCTTCATTTAAATGGCCATCACTTCGATTATAGTTTATCCCGAACTGGCAAGCAATTTGATCTTGCTGGCCAGTCGGCTAACCTCCACACTCTCTTCCTCTAGGGGGGGCCCGGGGATGCCAGTTGAAAAGATTCTTTGGAGGAGCACTGGAATACAGGGAAAGTCCTTGCCGAACTGGATCCGGCAAAGCGACATCCTCAATGTAAAACCACTCCAAGGGCCACTCATCGGATGCCTTCTTCGGAGTACCGGGCAGGTAACCTGTCTTGGCTATACGCCATACTTCGATGCTCACAACTTCAAATATGGATCCCTCCTCCGATCGAGGAATGAGGCAGAAGTACCTCCTCCATAGCTCAAAGTGGGGCTCGTAGCCCAAAAATAGTTCGCATAAAGCGACAAAACCCGCAATGTGCAGGATTGACGCTGGAGTAAGATTGTGCAGTTGGAGGCCGTAAAACTCCAGGAGTCCCCTAAGAAAGGGATGGATCGGGAACCCCACGCCTCTTAGAAGGTAGGGGACTAAACATGCCCTCTCTCCATTGGAGGGGTTGGGAAAGCTCTCCACCAGGGCTTGGTTGTCAACGGACGTTAGTCCGGCCTGGACGGGTACTAGATCCTCCGGAGGTAGATACCCCTGCGATTGCAGTGTCCACAGATGCGCGTGGGACACAGAGCAGCTCTTCCAATCTCCTACACTAGGGCCATGAGGGCGAGAGGAGGATCTCGGAACACTGGCCATATCTAAAGATTTTTTGCAGGCACTAGGGATTTCTTCCGTGTGGAATGAGATGGAGAAGCGATTGGATCTATTCTCTTATATAGGCGTTTTCTCTGAACAGTTAGGGGGGTATCTGCAAAAAGACACCTAGACGGTTCACATTCATTGGACACGTGGAAGCCAAGGCGACGGCAGCGAGGAATCGGCAACTTACAATATTTAAAGAAGCCAAACTATCATCCAGAAGGACTCACCTTGCAAGACAAAAGACATGAAGCCGGATACAATCTCGTCCTTGAAGGCAAGTCCGGGTGCTACTGAGAGAGTCCTGTATTCAGGGGTCCTCATGCATCTAGGTCAATGAAGCTAGGCCACACTGGTGGGCCGCACAAAGAAGAAGCAGAAGACCTTCCCCCATATTCGGTCACAACTCCTGTGTACGTAGAAAGGCAGGTTTTGAGTCCGGATGTGTCAATTACTTCCTCCATAAGCCACCCTTGTAACCCTAGGTCTCCTCAGGCGTGTATATAAGCCGAGGGGTTTAGTCTGTAGAGGGATCATGGTCATTACAATATCCCCATTGGCTAGACTTAGGGTTTAGCCATTACGATCTCGTGGTAGATCAACTCTTGTACACATATTCATCCATATTACTATAGCAGGAAGTAGGGTTTTACCTCGATCGAGAGGGCCTGAACCTGGGTAAACTGGTGTCCCCTGCCTCCTGTTACCATCGATCTTCAGATGCACAGCTTGGGCCCCCCTACCCGAGATCTGCCGGTTTTGACACCGACAGTCGGCTTGCCCGATCACCTTCGATCGCAGGGATCACCCAACCAGTATCCGTCACGGAGGTTTGGCGGCCCTACTACTCGATCCTATAATTGATGTATATCATCTTATTCGAGTCCTTAGGGACGGCGCCAGCAGTCTAAACCTGATATACCAAGACACTATCCGCAAGATGGGGATAGATGCGTCAAGGATTAAGCCTAGCAACACTACCCTTAAAGGAGTGATATCTAGTGTAGAGGCCTGCTGCACGGGCTCATTAACACTGGAAGTAGTATTCGGATCTCCAGATAATTTTCGAAACGAGGAGTTAATCTTCGACATCGCTCCTTTCCGAAGTGGCTATCATGCACTACTCGGGAGAACGGCCTTCGCTCGCTTTAACGCAGTCCTGCACTATGCTTACTTGAATCTTAAAATGCATGGACCACGCGGCGTAATCACGGTCAATGGAAACATGGAGCGCTCCCTCCGTACAGAAGAGCACACCGCGGCCCTACCATCCGAGGTTCAAAGCGGCTTATTCAAGCCGAATAGTTCATTGGTCGTCAAGACCACAGACACTACTAAACGTGTCCGGCCAGCACTACAATGCGGCAGCTCACAAGAAACCGAGCTTGATTAGAAGTTACGCCCTTGCCGACTGCCTTACAGGGTTCCAGCATGCGTACCTTGTGTACACAATTATGCCCTTAAAATACCTTGGGCGGCGCCGGGGGCACACTGCATAAAAACAGTCTATAGTTCGGCTTGACCTTGTTCGGTCTCTAAAATATATTTTCTCTCAAAGGTTCATTAAAAGAACCCACCTTATCTACGGCTGTGCAGGGCATTCTTTTCCAGAGTTCCCCTTCCCTCTTTTTTCGGAGGCGGCCATCATAACTCCCCTCTTCAAGGACATATTACAAAGGAGAAAATAGCGTAGACGTGCAGCAGGGCCCCCCGTCGAAATTTCTTTTTTTGTTAGATTCAGGCTCTATGTAAACCTTTTCCCTTTTTAGTTTATTTTCTTCTTTTGGCATGTAAAATACCCAGGATGTTATTGGCATTATCTGTAATGGTTCGCCATATTGAACGGGATATAAACGAAGCAGTTGGTTCCAATTTGCATGGAGTTCATTTTATTACCACCTGTGTTCTCTCCCTACGTAAGATTGCCACATGTGCCTTAAATCTGGACTTAATACCAGGGGTTGTATTCGGCCTCGCACACCTCCAAGTCCAAACACCTATAGGGAACTGCTCGGCGTCCCAGATATTACATTATATGCATCGGCTCCCAATCATGTCTTGGGTCAATAGTTGGGTTGCCCCGCTCCTGTGCTTGCCACCTTACGTTCCGCATTGTTCGGCTAAGGTAGCAAAGGGAGAACTACTGCAATTGTATTTCTAGTTCATCCGGTCAAGTACCTTAGTAGGGAAAGCCGAAAACTGACTATCTTGATAAGCGAGAGTTGGTCAACGATTCGGCGACCCAGTGTTATACTACGATAGATAGCGATCTACTCTGTGTTATACGAGGGGATGTTCTTCGCCCAGCTGCATAAAGTGGGCACCATAATACGGATAGCCGCACACACACTAGGGGCTAGTACTTAGCCCCACAAGTCAAGCTCCTATGGTAAGTGAAAGCAATAGAGCCACATAGTCTGATTGCTTGGTTCGCTCCACGGACACCTCCTTTATGGACCAAGATGTTGGATAAAGAGTGACCATGCGCAATACCGAACACCCCTGTGGTATCTACATGGGGGAGGAAGCCGATGACAGGAAACTTTCAGACATAACAAACGGCCGCACAGGAGGAAAAGTTGCTTGAAATATAAAGCACAAAATTATATACATTGGTTCATAAGCTTAGTCTTTACAATCTGAATATAATTACTCAAAATCCATGTCCTTTGAGCACTGACCCTCTACAACACAGGCTCCTTCTAGGACATCATTGAAGTAACGTTCCGGCTTCCGATGATCCTTGCCCTCCGGCGGGCTAGCAGTTGTCACTTCGGCGGCATTCGTCTTCGCCCAGTGCACCTTGACGCGAGCAAAGGCCATCCGTGCACCTTCTATGCAGGTCGAAAGCTTCACAGCATCGACCCGCGGCCTCGCATCGACGAGCCACCTCATCAATCCAAAGTAGCTACTTGGGATTGGCTCAACGGGCCAGAGCCGGACTATCAAGTCCCTCATGGTTGTACCCGCCATGTTGTGCAGCTCGACCAGCTGCCTCAATTGGTCGTTCAGAGGTACTTGATGTTCTGGTGCAAGGAATTGCGACCAGAACAGCTTCTCCGTGCTATTCACCTCCTGGGCTCGGAAGAATTGGGCGGCGTCGGCGATGCTCTTCGGGAGATCCGCAAACGCACCTAGAGAACTCCACAATCGCGTCAGCGCAAGATACCTGTCACCTCCAACGATACTCTGCAGAAGAAAGGCCTTACCAGCCGCTATCTGCCGTGCCTGATTGATCTCTTCGTGTGCACTGTGCGACTCAATCTGCGCCTCCTTGTCAGCGTTGACAGCCTTGTTGAGTTTGGAAGCTTGATCCGAAGTCTTCTGCTCCAGCTCCTCACACTTTCGAATAGCGTCTCGCAGCTCTTGTTCGACTTCGGTCACCCGAGACTCATGCCGCCGGCGGGAGGCCTGTTTGGCCTCCAGATCGGCAGCCGCTTTGTTAGCGGCCGCCTTATTTATCTCAGCCTCCTTCTTGGCTTGTGCAAGTGCGCCCTTGAGGGTCTTGACCTCGGCAGCGCCAACTGTGATATAATCGCATAGCATAATGAGCTCATACTTTTACAATAAAAGTACATTATCTTTTGGCATAATAGTTCTTTGAAAGTCCGCATACCTTGCATTTCGTCAAAGCACTTGTTGACGTCGTTGATACGTCTCCAACGTATCTACTTTTCCAAACCCTTTCTCCCTTGTTTTAGACTCTAACTTGCATGATTTGAATGTCACTAACCCGGACTGAGGTTGTTTTCAGCAGAATTGCCATGGTGTTGTTTTTGTGCAGAAATAAAAAGTTCTCGGAATGACCTGAAAATCCACGGAGAATTATTTTGGAAATATAAAAAATATGTGCAAGAAGATCCAGACCAAGGGGCCTACACCCTGTCCATGAGGGTGGGGGGCACCCCCCCCTAGGGCGCGCCCCCTGCCTCGTGTGCCCCCTAGTACTCCACTGACGTATCCCCAGATCCTATATATTCAATTTCGGGGAGAAAAAATCAGGGAGAAAGAATTATCGCATTTTACGATACGGAGCCACCGCCAAGCCCTAAAATCTCACACTGTCAGATGACTGTATGGATCAGGTTGGCATCAAGGATGAATTCTATGCATATGTGCGCAACGCTGACCTCGAGGGCTTCATACAAGATAAGTGCCCTCAATACCGTAGCTTAACTGACACCTTTGTGAGAAGGTCTAAATTTTCATCTTCACGTAATTCTCACACTGTCCTGTTTGACCTATATGATAAATCTTACACCATGGACTTAGAGGATTTTAATGATGCTTGTAAGCTTCCACAGTGGGGCAGTATGGGTGATCCTCGCAAATCTGAATTTAGAGATTTCCTTGTTAGTATCACAGTGGGGGAATCTAGAGAAATCACACAGGCTACCATAGGGAGCATCCATTTTCCTGCTATTCATTACTTTGCTCTCTTTGTTGGCAGATGCATAAATGCTAAAGATGAGGCTTGTCACTTGTGTGTCCTAGATCTTAGTGTTCTCAAGAGTGTTGTACTAGGCGATATACAATATAACTTGGGAGCCATTGTTGCACGTAGGCTACACCATAATGGTATGCATGGAGATTTATTTGGTGGGATTTATGCCACTCGCATAGCCCGCCGTCTTGGTGTGCCTGTGCATGAGAATGATGAACCTTTACCTCATGCTCATTTGGACTGCCATGCTATGACTAGTCACCGGTTTATAGAGAGGGATGATTAATCCCTTAAATATCAACTAATCTTTAACAGGCATCATGCCATCCCTATTGTTCTTCATGTCCCTACTTTGTTTGACTTTCAGGCAAAAGCGAGATACACTATAACCATGGAGGAGGCAAATGCGTATCATAATATGACGAAAGGAGCCCGCCTTCGAGCTGCAGCTCAGCGGGCAGTAGCTGCTGCATTACAGTACAACCCCAACTATGACTTTGGATATCCGTCAGGCCAATACTAGCCATAGAACAACTTAGGCCAAAGGCCTAAGCTTGGAGGAGTATGTGTTTCTCACCGACTTTATATTCATGTTCACACACTTATTCTAATTGTCGGTGCTCACACTCTTTCATTGTACCATCCATGTTTAGTTTCATTTATTTTTCTTAGTCTTTTTCTTGTGTGTTAGAAAACCTTAAGAAAAACAAAAAATATTAGTTGTAGCTTCTAGCTAGTTTACTTTCCTTGTGGTAGTAATTAAAAGAAAACCCAAAAAGATTTCATGTTCTTCTTTTGCTTGTTGGGAGCTTTCCCGTGTAAATAGTTTCTTTTCTTCCCTTTGGGGGTTAAGAATAGAAGACCATGATTGAAAATGCTTAGCGGATCTCTTATGCTTTATTGTTGATTTAACCTTGAGCCATATTACCTTGTCTTCTCTCTTGTATTACATGCTTGCAGATTCTAGCTTAGTCCAATGCACGTGCACTATTATTATTATCCACACCGTTCGGTCGTGCGAGTGAAAGGCAATAAGGATGATATATGATGAACTAATTGAGATGAGAAAAGCTGGTATGAACTCGACCTCTCTCGTTTTTGTAAATATGATAGTTCATCATTCCTGGTTCAGCTTGTTATGAATGAAACATGCTTGCAATGACAATTAGAGATCATAGCTGCTTATGCCATGCTTAATTAGCTGAGAGTTTATAATGGTCTATCTTGCGTGCCAACATGATATTAAAATGGTTGTGATGTAGTATGATGGGGTGGTATCCTCCTTTGAACGATTTAAGTGATCTGACTTGGCACATGTTCACGCATGTAGTTGAAACAAATCAACATAGCCTCCATGATATATATGTTCATGGTGATTTATATTCTACTCATGCTTGCATTCATTGTTGTTTAATTTTAATGCATGGTCACGACTGTTGTTGCTCTCTAGCTGGTCGCTTCCCAATCTCTTTCTAGCCTTCACCTGTACTAAGCGGGAATACTGCTTGTGCATCCACTTCCATAAACCACAAAGTTATTCCACATGAGTCCACCATACCTTCCTATATGCGGTATTTACCTGCCATTCCAAGTAAATTTGTATGTGCCAAACTCTAAACCTTCAAATGAAATTAAGTTTTGTATGCTCGAACAGCTCATGTATCTACTAGGGTTGTCTATATCTTCCATGCTAGGTGGGTTATTCTCACGATGAGTGGACTCCGCTCATCATTCATGAGAAAATGGCTGGTAACCGGGATGCCCAGTCCCGTGCTCAAAATCATAATAATTAAACAAAACTCCCCCAGGGCGGTTGCTGGTTTGGACGGTACCCGTTGTTTCGGGCTAGCCATGGAGTGTGCTTGTTGGTGGTTGGGGAGTATAAACTTTACCATTCTGTTTGGGAACTGCCTATAATGTGCGTAGCATGGGAGATATCGAGATTCATGGTTGTTATGTTGACAATGAAAATATACCGCTCAAAATGTTATTCATCTCTATTTAAAAATCGAGCTCTGGCACCTCTATAAACCCATGCTTCCCTCTGTGAAGGGCCTATCTATTTACTTTTATGCAGAGTCATCATCCTCTTATAAAAGAGCACCACTAGGAGAGCACCTCTTTCATTTGCATGTATTACTATTAATATGCATTGAGTATGATCATGATTGGATCTCTTTTACCATGAATTACAATGTCTAGTCAGTCCTTGATCTTCAAAGGTGCTCTGCATTTATGTTTTGCGGTCTCAGAAAGGGCTAGCGAGATACCATCTTGTTATATCATATCATGATTGTTTTGAGAAAGTGTTGTCATCCGAGGTTTATTATTATTGCTCGCTAGTTGATTATGCCATTGATGTGAGTAGACTTGAGACCTAAAAGTTATTGTGAATGTGGTTAGTTCATGATCATTGTTGAAACCCTGAATGCTGGCTTACATATTTACAACAACAAGAGAAAACAGAGTTTGTCAAAGTTTTTCTTTATCACTTTCAGTTTATCAACTGAATTGCTTGAGGACAAGCAAAGGTTTAAGCTTGGGGAAGTTGATACGTCTCTAACGTATCTACTTTTCCAAACCCTTTTGCCCTTGTTTTGGACTCTAACTTGCATGATTTCAATGGAACTAACCCGGACTGACGCTGTTTTTAGCAGAATTGCCATGGTGTTGTTTTTGTGCAGAAATAAAAAGTTCTCGGAATGACCTGAAAATCCACGAAGAATTATTTTGGAAAATATAAAAAATACCTGCAAGAAGATCCATACCAGGGGGGCCACACCCTGTCCACGAGAGTGGGGGCGCGCTCCCCCCCTATGGCGCGCCCCCTGCCTCGTGGGCCCCCTAGTGCTCCACCGATGTATCCCCAGATCCTATATATTCACTTTCGGGAGAAAAAATCAGGGAGAAAGAATTATCGGGCTTTACGATACGGAGCCGCCGCCAAGCCCTAATATCTCTCGGGAGGGCTGATCTGGAGCTCGTTCGGGGCTCTGGAGAGTGGAGATCGTCGCCATCATCATCATCAACCTTCCTCCATCACCAATTCCATGATGCTCACCGCCGTGCATGAGTAATTCCATCGTAGGCTTGCTGGATGGTGATGGGTTGGATGGGATCTATCATGTAATCGAGTTAGTTTTGCTAGGTTTGATCCCTAGTATCCACTATGTTCTGAGATTGATGTTGCTATGACTTTGCTATGCTTAATGCTTGTCACTAGGGCCCGAGTGCCATGATTTCAGATCTGAACCTATTATGTTATCATGAATATATGTGTGTTCTTGATCCTATCTTGCAAGTCTATAGTCACCTACTATGTGTTATGATCCGGCAACCCCGAAGTGACAATAATCGAGGCCACTCCCGGTGATGACTATAGTTTGAGGAGTTCATGTATTCACTATGTGTTAATGCTTTGTTCCGGTACTCTATTAAAAGGAGGCCCTAATATCCCTTAGTTTCCAATAGGACCCCGCTGCCACGGGAGGGTAGGACAAAAGATGTCATGCAAGTTCTTTTCCATAAGCACATATGACTATATTCGGAATACATGCCTACATTGCATTGATGAACTGTACCTAGTTCTGTGTCGCCCTAGGTTATAACTTCTACATGATGAATTGCATCCGACATAATTTCCCATCACCAATCCAATGCCTACGAGCTTTTCACATATTGCTTGTTGCTTATTTACTTTTCCGCTGCTACTATTACAAAAACTACAAAAACACTACCGTTACTTTTATTGCTGCTACCTCCACTATCATATTACTTTGCTACTAAACTATCTTGCTACAGATACTAAGTTTCCAGGTGTGGTTGAATTGACAACTCAGCTGTTGATACTTAAGAGTATTCTTTGGCTCCCCTTGTGCCGAATCAATAAATTTGGGTTGAATACTTTACCCTCGAAAACTATTGCGATCCCCTAGACTTGTGGGTTATCAGTGGTCGACCTCCTCATCAGCTAATTCAAGCTTCCGACTGAGCTCGGAAACCTCTGCGGCATGGGCAGATGATGCCACCAGGGAAGCATTTTTAAATAAACATAGTATTAGCTGGCACGGTATGGATCCTCTGTCCAATTCTTTTTCAAATCAAACAAAGTATCAGGGGCTACTGTCCGTATATAGGTTTGTTTCCTTATACAAATAAAACATGAAGTTCTCTTAAGAATATAACATCACATACCTCAAAGACTGTCAGTGGTCTCTTAGAGGCATCATTCAGTCCGTTCTTGGCAGACTGAATCTTTCCCATCACCGCACCTGTCACAGCCCTAGCTCAACCCCTGTTGCCTTTGCTTGATCATCATGTCATCATGTTTAAAATTCAAATAAATTTGAAATGGGGACTGATAAACCCTAGCAACAAATGAAATACAACTAGGGTCAAAAATAAAATATTTTTCAATGAATCCAAAATGCCCTTCAGAAAAGTTCATCATTTTTGAATTGGCTAAAAACCTCTTCCAAAAATGGTGCACATTTTTCTAGGTCAACTCTAGATTTTTGAATTAAATCATAAGTATTTGAATTGGGACATTTAAATTATATAGAATATTTTTAAATGTCCAAATAATCTTGAAAGCATTTGAGGGCTGTTGGAAATATTTTAAAAAGTGCCCACAATTATTTTGAGGATTTTACAAAATGAATTAGTATTTTTACTAATTCAAAACTGAGGCAAACAATAGAAAATATAAACTAACTGGAAAAACAGTAAAGAGAGAGAGAGAGAGAGAGAGAGAGAGAGAGTTACCTGGCCTTACCTAGCTGGCCCAGGTCTTGTGCAGCCCAGCAGTCGGCCCAGCCCACTAGCCGATGCCAGTCGTCGTCCTCCTGGCACCAGGAGGATGAGGGCACGCGCTCGCCGCGCGGTGCTACGCGCCCACACCACCTCTCGCTTGCCGCAAAGGCCATGGATGCATGGATGACCCCCTCCGGTGACGTCTCGATCGATCCGACCCTTCACTCGTCGCCCCTGCTCTCTCCCTCGTCCTTACCCTCGCCTCTGGACGTCGTGGCCGAAGCCGCCGCACGGGTAGCCACTACCTCCTCCTCGTTTCCCTGACGTGTCTAAGAGCTCCTCCCAAATGTCCTTGACGTCTCCGTTGACTCATGCATCGCCGGATGCCCTGCAATGCCGCCACCACCATCGTCTTCCTCCTCGGATGCCGAAGGTCACCGTCGTCGATTCACCATCTCCGACCCGTCCGCGAGGCCGCCAACCCGCCCTACCGAATTCGTGTGAGCTCCTGTTCCTCCCTCCTTGCTTTTCCCCTTCGTTTTCGTCACCTAGCTCTTTTTCCCACTGTGGCCGAGATCCTGGCTCCGTCGGCCATGGCGCCATGATGGCCAGGGCCACCCCAGCTCGCGCCTGAGCGCGTTATCGTGTTCACTGAACTCCCAGGAGAACGCAGCACCCTTCGGGTCCTCCACTAGTGCCTCGTAGCGCCGACTCCGTCCATGCCCGAACTCCGGCCGCCGCGGATGAGCTCGCCACCGTCTACTTAGGCCACCTTCGGCGAAACCAAGAGCACCAGAGGATGCGCGCCTGCACTAGCTTCACGTAGGCCAAACCGCAGTCGATTTGGTCGACTATGGGCGTTTTCCGAGTCCTTCCACCGTGCCTATCGTCATCGGTGGATTTGACCCCGCTAATTAGAGGTTTGACCTCCCATGGGTCTATGACATGCGGGCTCCGCACGACTAATTAACCTAGTTTAGGTTTAAACCTAATTAGCTTAACCTAGGTTAGTGTTAACTAAGTTTAGTTAGTTTAGTTAACTACTGATTCGCTGACTTGTGGGCCCCGGCCCCACTGACAGATTAGTTTAATGCTAACTAACCCTGTTAGTTAGTTGTGTCACTGGCGTGTGGGTCCCAGCCGTCGGGTATGACCTGGACCTGGTCAGTTGACCTGCTGACCTTAGCATGACGTAATGCTAACGCAATAAACATTTTCGAGGGTTTTAAATAAATGAGAAATGATTTATTTATTTCAGAAAATCCCCTAAACTTCAAAAATTCATAGAAATTAATCTATAACTCCAAATGAAATAAATTATATATGAAAGATGTTCAAACAAATCCAATCTATCCATCCGTACCATTTACATGCATGTTAGAACAACTTATGGCTAGTGTTTAGGGAAAATCAAATGAATGGCATTTGAATATTCACATATGGAGTTGAATTTTAATCTTTGATTCAAACCAACTTCATTTAATCTGGTTGCCAATTGCATTAGCTCAAATCACATCATATTGCCATGTCATGATCATGCATCATATTGTTGCATGGTGTTCTTTCTCTTTTGCCGGTGTTTGTCCCCTCTCAGTAAACGATGTTCCGACGATATGAGTTCGATGACACCGATGAAGAGCTATACTATCCTCAGAAGTGCCAGGCAAGCAGAACCCCCTTCTTCATTTTGATACAATCCCACTCTCTCGCTCCTGCTCTCTTTTATTGCATTAGGACAACCGTGATTCAACTGTTACATGGTGCGGTAGTTGAACCCCTTTCCTCTGCATGACCTGTCATTGCCACAGTAAATAGATGAAACCCACTAGCATGAGTAGGAGTTGTTTGCCTACTCATTCATGCTTTTTTTTCATGCCTGCTACTGCTTAGAGTTGAGTCAGGTCTGATTCATCGGGGATGAATCGGAATGTGGTGAACATGTCTTACTGTTGAGAGCTAAGTGTGTGAACATGATTTGGTAAAGGTAGCGGTGAGAGGCCATGTAGGAGTACATGGTGGGTTGTCTCATTGAAGTCGTCCTCAGGAACTGAGTTCTGTGTTTGTGATCCATGAACAGCTACTACCACATGTTGGGCCCTGAAATATGACCCCACTCGACTTATTAACCCCCCTTGTCCTCTGTCCAGGAGTAGCAAGTAGTTTCTGGTGTTTGTAGTATGCTGAAGGCCGTGCGTAGCGCTGACCCGAGGGGTGGGCTGTGATGCGGTAGGCACGTGGCACGGTGTACCGGGACGCCCGTTTGGTGCCTCGAGAACCTTGCACACATCGTTTGGGGCCGTAACTGGAAACCTCGACCGGACTCCCTTCGGATGGACCCTGAATAGGTGATAACCTAGACTAGGGACTTGTGTGGTTAGTTAGATCGTGGTCTACACCCACATCGGCTTTCGCTTGAAGTGTGCCGAGCACATGTCGTGTGCAGACGATAAGTGGTGGAAACATGTGTGAAGATGTAGACCCCTACAGGGTTATAAATGATCTATTCGAATAGCGGCATCCGCGGTAAAGGACATCTGGGTTGCTTTTACAGTTCATAGACAAGTTAAAGTGGATACTTTAAAATGCGCAAGATAAGCGTGAGTGCTATGGATGGCCTTCTCGTAGGGAGACGGGAGCGGATCCATAGTGGTGTATTGATATGGTGAATATGTGGACTCGTGTGCGCCACCTCAAAGGAGTTACTTGCAGTCATAGTATAGGATAGCCACCGAGTCAAAGCTGGCTTGCTGCAGTTAAACCCCACAACCCCCTTTGTTGATACTGATGCATATGTAGCTAGTTCTGATGTAAGTCTTGCTGAGTACATTTGTACTCAGGTTTGCTTAATTTATGTTTTTGCAGAGAGACTTCAGCCTCACTAGTAGTTCTGCGTGGACTTCGACGTTTAGCTTGTTAACTCAGCTACGATCTTGTACCTTGGGAGGGTCTTGTAGATAGCCAGGCTTCACAGCCTTTTTCATTTGTAGTTGTCTGTACCCAGAGATGTTATGCTTCTGTTGCTTGTATGCTCTGTATGTTGGGTCATGAGACCCATGTTTGTAATATCTGGCTCCTCGGAGCCTAATGAATAAATACTTTGATTCATAGAGTTTTGTTGTGATGCCATGTTGTATTTGCACATATTGAGCATATTGTGTGTATGTTATTGAAATGCTTGGTATGTGTGGGATACGACACCTAGTTGTTTACCCTTGGTAGCCTATCTTATGGGGAAATGCCTCCTAGTGCTTCCATTGAGCCTTGGTAGCTTGCTACTGCTCCGGAAAACATGGATTGATCGGCATGTGTCCTTCCTTGCTCCTGTGTCTGTCCCCTCTGGGGAAATGTCACACGGTGTATACAGGAGTCATGTTAGCTTGCTTCAGCTCGCCAACACACGCTGCTGATCGACTGTGGGGACCCCGACTTAAAGTCGAGATCACCGAATTCACGTGTACAGTGATCCCAGAGATCAATGCTCACTGAACACACAGAAGCTGAAATAACAAGAGTATTAAATCCATACAAATAGTCTTACACGAATTAAGGCCATTATGGCCAAGTCTTACATAGATAGAGCCTCACGGGTTGAATAGCAATTAACTCAAGTAGCGGAAGTCTTCGATAAACGGGTAGAACCCATGCCATCTGCCTTAACCCTACAAGCATTCTGACTGTGATAGCGTCCTAGTTCGCATGTTCGTCTCCGAAGAACTCTTCCTCATATTCCTGTTCTTCCATGCCTGGCCAATTAAATAACCAGTGGCAAGCCAATGAGTACTTTGAATGTACTCGCAAGCAACCCATGATGTGGTAACAATGCAATGGAACAATAATGAACAATCTAGCAGAAAGCTAGAGCAATATGCTATCATCAAGTCTATGCATCAATAAACTCGCGTAACC
>LR738715.1:569571317-569642642 GCA_902687465.1 Secale cereale
GAGAGAGAGAGAGAGAGAGAGAGAGAGAGAGAGAGTTACCTGGCCTTACCTAGCTGGCCCAGGTCTTGTGCAGCCCAGTAGTCGGCCCAGCCCACTAGCCGATGCCAGTCGTCGTCCTCCTGGCACCAGGAGGATGAGGGCACGCGCTCACCGCGCGGTGCTACGCGCCCACACCACCTCTCGCTTGCCGCAAAGGCCATGGATGCGTGGATGACCCCCTCCGGTGACGTCTCGATCGATCCGACCCTTCACTCGTCGCCCCTGCTCTCTCCCTCGTCCTTACCCTCGCCTCTGGACGTCGTGGCCGAAGCCGCCGCACGCGTAGCCACTACCTCCTCCTCGTTTCCCTGACGTGTCTAAGAGCTCCTCCCAAATGCCCTTGACGTCTCCGTTGACTCATGCATCGCCGGATGCCCTGCAATGCCGCCACCACCATCGTCTTCCTCCTCGGATGCCGAAGGTCACCGCCGTCGATTCACCATCTCCGACCCGTCCGCGAGGCCGCCGACCCGCCCTGCCGAATCCGTGTGAGCTCCTGTTCCTCCCTCCTTGCTTTTCCCCTTCGTTTTCGTCACCTAGCTATTTTTCCCACTGTGGCCGAGATCCTGGCTCCGTCGGCCATGGCGCCGTGATGGCCAGGGCCACCCCAGCTCGCGCCTGAGCGCGTTATCGTGTTCACTGAACTCCCAGGAGAACGCAGCACCCTTCGGGTCCTCCACTAGTGCCTCATAGCGCCGACTCCGTCCATGCCCGAACTCCGGCCGCCGCGGATGAGCTCGCCACCGTCTACTTAGGCCACCTTCGGCGAAACCAAGAGCACCAGAGGATGCGCGCCTGCACTAGCTTCACGTAGGCCAAACCGCAGTCGATTTGGTCGACTATGGGCGTTTTCCGAGTCCTTCCACCGTGCCTATCGTCATCGGTGGATTTGACCCCGCTAATTAGAGGTTTGACCTCCCATGGGTCTATGACATGCGGGCTCCGCACGACTAATTAACCTAGTTTAGGGTTAAACCTAATTAGCTTAACCTAGGTTAGTGTTAACTAAGTTTAGTTAGTTTAGTTAACTACTGATTCGCTGACTTGTGGGCCTCGGCCCCACTGACAGATTAGTTTAAAGCTAACTAACCCTGTTAGTTAGTTGTGTCACTGGCGTGTGGGTCCCAGCCGTCGGGTATGACCTGGACCTGGTCAGTTGACCTGCTGACCTCAGCATGACGTAATGCTAACGCAATAAACATTTTCGAGGGTTTTAAATAAATGAGAAATGATTTATTTATTTCAGAAAATCCCCTAAACTTCAAAAATTCATAGAAATTAATCTATAACTCCAAATGAAATAAATTATATATGAAAAATGTTCAAACAAATCCAATCTATCCATCCGTACCATTTACATGCATGTTAGAACAACTTATGGCTAGTGTTTAGGGAAAATCAAATGAATGGCATTTGAATATTCACATATGGAGTTGAATTTTAATCTTTGATTCAAACCAACTTCATTTAATCTGGTTGCCAATTGCATTAGCTCAAATCACATCATATTGCCATGTCATGATCATGCATCATATTGTTGCATGGTGTTCTTTCTCTTTTGCCGGTGTTTGTCCCCTCTCAGTAAACGATGTTCCGATGATATGAGTTCGATGACACCGATGAAGAGCTATACTATCCTCAGAAGTGCCAGGCAAGCAGAACCCCCTTGTTCATTTTGATACAATCCCACTCTCTCGCTCCTGCTCTCTTTTATTGCATTAGGACAACCGTGATTCAACTGTTACATGGTGCGGTAGTTGAACCCCTTTCCTCTGCATGACCTGTCATTGCCACAGTAAATAGATGAAACCCACTAGCATGAGTAGGAGTTGTTTGCCTACTCATTCATGCTTTTTTTTCATGCCTGCTACTGCTTAGAGTTGAGTCAGGTCTGATTCATCGGGGATGAATCGGAATGTGGTGAACATGTCTTACTGTTGAGAGCTAAGTGTGTGAACACGATTTGGTAAAGGTAGCGGTGAGAGGCCATGTAGGAGTACATGGTGGGTTGTCTCATTGAAGTCGTCCTCAGGAACTGAGTTCTGTGTTTGTGATCCATGAACAGCTACTACCACATGTTGGGCCCTGAAATATGACCCCACTCGACTTATTAACCCCCCTTGTCCTCTGTCCAGGAGTTGCAAGTAGTTTCTGGTGTTTGTAGTATGCTGAAGGCCGTGCGTAGCGCTGACCCGAGGGGTGGGCTGTGATGCGGTAGTCACGTGGCACGGTGTACCGGGACGCCCGTTTGGTGCCTCGAGAACCTTACACACATCGTTAGGGGCCGTAACTGGAAACCTCGACCGGACTCCCTTCGGATGAAACCTGAATAGGTGATAACCTAGACTAGGGACTTGTGTGGTTAGTTAGATCGTGGTCTACACCCACGTCGGCTTTCGCTTGAAGTGTGCCGAGCACATGTCGTGTGCAGACGATAAGTGGTGGAAACATGTGTGAAGATGTAGACCCCTATAGGGTTATAAATGATCTATTCGAATAGCGGCATCCGCGGTAAAGGACATCTGGGTTGCTTTTACAGTTCATAGACAAGTTAAAGTGGATACTTTAAAATGCGCAAGATAAGCGTGAGTGCTATGGATGGCCTTCTCGTAGGGAGACGGGAGCGGATCCATAGTGGTGTATTGATATGGTGAATATGTGGACTCGTGTGCGCCACCTCAAAGGAGTTACTTGCAGTCATAGTATAGGATAGCCACCGAGTCAAAGCTAGCTTGCTGCAGTTAAACCCCACAACCCCCTTTGTTGATACTGATGCATATGTAGCTAGTTCTGATGTAAGTCTTGCTGAGTACATTTGTACTCAGGTTTGCTTAATTTATGTTTTTGCAGAGAGACTTCAGCCTCACTAGTAGTTCTGCGTGGACTTCGACGTTTAGCTTGTTAACTCAGCTACTATCTTGTACCTTGGGAGGGTCTTGTAGATAGCCAGGCTTCACAGCCTTTTTCATTTGCAGTTGTCTGTACCCAGAGATGTTATGCTTCCGTTGCTTGTATGCTCTGTATGTTGGGTCATGAGACCCATGTTTGTAATATCTGGCTCCTCGGAGCCTAATGAATAAATACTTTGATTCATAGAGTTTTGTTGCGATGCCATGTTGTATTTGCACATATTGAGCATATTGTGTGTATGTTATTGAAATGCTTGGTATGTGTGGGATCCGGCACCTAGTTGTTTACCCTTGGTAGCCTATCTTATGGGGAAATGCCTCCTAGTGCTTCCATTGAGCCTTGGTAGCTTGCTACTGCTCCGGAAAACATGGATTGATCGGCATGTGTCCTTCCTTGCTCCTGTGTCTGTCCCCTCTGGGGAAATGTCACACGGTGTATACAGGAGTCATGTTAGCTTGCTTCAGCTCGCCAACACACGCTGCTGATCGACTGTGGGGACCCCGACTTAAAGTCGAGATCACCGAATGCACGTGTACAGTGATCCCAGAGATCAATGCTCACTGAACACACAGAAGCTGAAAATACAAGAGTCTTAAATCCATACAAATAGTCTTACACGAATTAAGGCCATTATGGCCAAGTCTTACATAGATAGAGCCTCATGGGTTGTATAGCAATTAACTCAAGTAGCGGAAGTCTTCGATAAACGGGTAGAACCCATGCCATCTGCCTTAACCCTACATGCATTCTGACTGGGATAGCGTCCTAGTTCGCATGTTCGTCTCCAAAGAACTCTTCCTCATATTCCTGTTCTTCCATGCCTGGCCAATTAAATAACCAGTGGCAAGCCAATGAGTACTTTGAATGTACTCGCAAGCAACCCATGATGTGGTAACAATGCAATGGAACAATAATGAACAATCTAGCAGAAAGCTAGAGCAATATGCTATCATCAAGTCTATGCATCAATAAACTCCCGTAACCTCGAAGACAGGTTACCGATATCAACATGAATATGATTCATCTCATCGAGTCAAATCACCATCCAGACTCATCACACACATACCAACACCGATGAAGTTAAATTCTGGACATAGTTTAAGTAGCACCACCCAACTGTCCATGACCGTGGACACGGCTATTCGAATAGTTTTACACTCTGCAGAGGTTGCACACTTTACCCACAAGATCCGGGGAACTTCCGTGTCATCCACGACCCGCGGTACCTCAAGTACCCGGGGTAAGCACCCGGTCATTACCTTTCCTTAGACGACACTAACATATAGTCCACTCGTTGGTACACGGCCCTCGGGTACAAACAATAGATCACGGGACTTGCCCTAATTTCAATGTCACGCGTACCCGAAGGGACCAACGGTGTGTCTGGTGCCCTGTAAAAATAGTCATGGCCGTCTATCCAAGCACGACCCCGTCCCGGGAAAGACCTCAAGTCTTCCCGTCACTAGTAATGCGGGCACCATGCTAGTATCGACCTAAGTAATTAATAAAGCCCCGTCCCATAAGGGGTAGTGTGGTTGCACATGTTTGGTTGGGACGGTAGTCACACATAAATCTAATCCATCATTCCACCATGCACATGATCTACCGGCACATCACTTCTTTCTCAAGTGATGACCTATCACTTCATCACCCTCGAGCATTAGGGGCACCCGACGGGTTCATGCAAAGATTTTAGCTACGAGGGCTCATCTCACCCATGCATCATATAAGCATCATGACCATCTATTTGCATGTCATCTAGCACTTAGCAAGATCAAGATCAAGCATGCATCATGTGGTGGAATCAACTAGGTTACCATCGTAACCCTATCATCATGCATCGGAAACAAACGGTTCCGAGGAACAAGTGTATCGTGGTCAAAGGGCTGCTTGCCTGGATTGGCTTGGTCTTCAAAGTCTTCAAGTCCTTCTCCTTCTTCTTCCACAGCAACTTCGTCAAATACGGGATCTATACGTCGCATAATAATAACGGAAAAATAAGAATACAAACAAAACAGAAAAATCAAAGTGCTCAGAAAAATGTCAACTCATTTTTGTAAAATATTAGAGAGATTTCTAAGATGGGGAAAAATCTTAGTTGGAGTTTTGGAGTAACAGAATAGATTATATTGATTTTTGAACAGGAGTTATACTGCTCAAAATTGAATTTAAATTTGAACAGTACAGAAAAGCTTCATGGATTTGAATGAAAGTGGTACCATTAAATAGGTTGGAATATTGCAAGATTTTAGGAGTTGGAAATATTTAATTTGGATCAATATTCTTTTCTGTAGAAATGTTTAAAACATTAACAGAAAAGAAAAGGAAAAAGGGTCATGTGCACTGGGCCAGGGGAGGCCACAGTGCACGGCCCAGATGGACTGGCCCAGCCGCACGGGAGCCAGCGCGCGCACACGTCAGGTTTTCAAACCTGACGGGCGGGGCCCGTGGGTCAGCGGCACAGAGGAGGGGGAGAGAGGTGGGGGGATGACAGGCGGGGCCCGCCTGTCATCTCTAACCCCACGGCCACGGCGACGGCGAGCTCACCGGCGAGGATTCCGGCCACGGCGACGGCAACGGAGGGCAGGGATGAGCTCAGTGTCGTGTTGCGGTTGCTGTTGTGGTGGTGCGGCACGGCGGGGAGGCCTGGTTCACCGGCGGCGAGGTGGGACGGCGGAGGCTCGTCGGAGGGTGGTTGCTGCGGCCGTTCCCGACTGCAAACGGAGGGGGAAATAGGGGGGAACTGATCAGTGAGGTGCGGCGGTTCCGAAACGGGTGGAAGGAGAGGCAGGGGAGGCCCGTACCTCGAGATCGCCGGCGGCCCGACGCGGCGGCGCTCCGGTCGATCCCGAGCACTGGGGCGTCCAGGGGTTGAACTGGAGGTGCTGGGGGGATCAGTGTAGTGGTGTGAGGCTTGTGGTGGTGTTGGAGAAGCTCGGGAGGGGCTTATATAGCCGCGCCCGTGGTCCGCCGTGGACCCGTGCGCCGGCGAGGTTGCAGGCGAGGCTAGGGAGGGTTCTGGAGCCTGGGATCATGCCGGGGAGGTTCGTGGACTAGCTCCACGTCCAGCTGAGGTGAGAGGAGGAGCGGGGAAGCGTCAGAGGCGTGCGCGCGTGTGAGGCAGAAGAATGGCCGAAGCGGGCGGCCGGTGCGCGTGCGACGACGTTCACTGGAGGGCACAGGAGGAGGGGGGACAGCGCCGGGGAGGTCACGGACGTCGAGGCGCCTCGACTGGCGCGAGGGGGAGGCCCGAGGCTGTCGGGGATCGGCGATTGGCTGGAGCCACCGTGCGGGGGCGCACTGTAGCGTGACCCAGAGCGTGCGTATGGCTGGCATCATCGTGCCCTCGCCGCTCCGGTCAAAACTAGTGTGTCCAGCAGTGTCTAGAAGGTCAGGGGGGAAGTAAAGAAATGGCCTGAGGCCTTGGATGCCCTGGAGATGCTGAGAGAGAGTGAGAGTGTTGGTGAAATGGTAGAAACCTGCTGTACAGCAAGGTAAATCAGGGTTTTCACCCTTCAATCATGGAGCTGAGGTGCTGGGGGAGTTACTGGAGGTAGCTGGTAACTCAATGAGCCTGTGGTAAGAAGTTGAGGCCATGGAGAAAAGAAAAAGTGATCAAGTTGAGGGTTTTAGAAATTCTGCAGAAGGTGTTTGATCTGTGTTTGGTCAAGTAAATGAAGTCCACTTGACATGGCACTTGACAGGGTTGAAAGACATAAGAAAATAGGGTGCTTCACCAAATTTGGGCTCATTTCGAGAAACTAGCCAATGTAACTTTGGTGAACCCTAGAAATCAACAGAATCAGTTTCATCTTGATTGAGTCAAGCTAATCATCTCCCCTTGATGCACCACTTGGTGTAGCATCATCATTTGGGGTATTGATCATGCCCACAAAGTTTGAAGCTCCAGATAAAAAGTTGGTAATGTAAAGTTGTTCAAATTTGCATTTGAACAGAAAGGGTTTTGAGGTGATCTGATCAAGTTGCTCTTTTCCAAATCTTGTGCCATTTGGCCCAGATGCCTTATTAGGTCATTCTAGCATGTGCACCAAGTTTGAGAGCATTTGGACAAGTTTGGCAATGTAAAGTTGCTCAAACTTCAAACATGGACAGAATGGTTATGAAGGGGTTTGAGGATGTTTTCTTGCTTCCCAAGGCATGGGACTTGGCAAGATCATCAAATATGTCATATATGACATGATAGAATTTCCCTGGAATTTTTGGAGAAAGTTTCCTTTGTAAATATTTCAAAAGCTTGAAATATCCAGAAAGGGTTTTAGAGGGTTTAGCCCATTATTTTGAACATGACCAAGTGTTGAAACTCTTATATATGGACAATATATGTCCTCTGAGTCTCTCTGAATTTTGGCAAATATTTTTGAAATAGTTAAATAATTTTCCCCTATTAAAGACCATTTCTGGCCTTAAGAAAAAGCTTTTAAATAAAATAGGAAAATAACTTTTAAAATTATACCTTTGTAGTTTCTGGAAGTCCTATGACTACTAGGTCTCAAATAAACCTTTTGAAATAATTTTCTCACCCTAAATCAAGTACTTGCAGTGCAAATCTCAATTCAGGGGTTTTTGAAAAACTAAATTTATAAAATGCTTTTTGGCCAAATTAATTTTGTAAGAAAATACTATACGGTTATATAACACTTGGCATGATCATTGGGCAGAAGTTTTGGGTATGGAGATGAAATCTACAAGAGGTCATAGTTGACTTTAATGAGCACATGAAAAAGCAAATGAAGAAAACTCAGTTCCAAATGAAAGCCAAATGATGCTAAAAAAATTTGCTGGTCCAAATTTCATGCTTCAAAGTTACAAATAACATGTTACAAAATGCAGGGTGTGACAGACCTACCCCCCTTACAAGAATCTCGTCCCCGAGATTCCTAAACTAGGGCTTAAAAGAGATCGGGAAACTCGGATCTAAGATAGTCTTCTCGTTCCCAGGTTGCTAATGCTTCGGTGTGGTTGCTCCACTGGACCTTGAAGTACTTGATGGTATGGCTCCGCGTACGTCGTTCTGCTTCGTCCAGAATACGAATGGGCTTCTCGCGGTAGGTCAAATCAGGCTACAGATCAATGGCTTGGTGATCCACATCCTTGTAGAGATTGGGCTTGTCTGGAACTTGGAGACATTTCCGGAGTTGTGACACATGGAATACATTGTGCACATCGGATAGCTCAGGTGGTAGTTCCAACTGATAAGCCACTTCTCCTCGTCGTGCAGTGATCTCAAAGGGTCCAATGAACCTTGGTGCGAGCTTCCCCTTGACATGGAAACGCTTGGTTCCCTTCAGAAGAGTTACCCGCATGTACATATGGTCCCCGACATGGAAACTCATGTCTCGGCGTCGAGTGTCAGCATAACTCTTCTGCCTTGACTTGGCTGCGTTTAATTGCTCTCTGACTAGTTGGACTTGCTCTTCTGCTGCGCGGAGATTATCCGGTCCAAAGACTAGTCCTTCTCCAGTCTCTGACCAGTTGAGGGGTGTGCGACATCTGCGTCCGTACAACACCTCAAATGGTGCCATCTGAAGGCTTGACTGGTAACTGTTGCTGTAGGAGAACTCGGCAAAAGGGAGACAGTCTTCCCACTTGGCTCCATACGCCAGGACACAGGCTCGGAGCATGTCTTCGAGAATCTGATTGACTCGCTCAGTTTGACCTCCGGTCTGTGGGTGGAAAGCTGTGCTGAAAGACAACTTGGTTCCGAAGGCCTCTTGGAACTTCTTCCAGAACCTTGAGGTGAACTGGGTTCCTCGATCTGACACAATCTCCTTGGGAACGCCGTGAAGACTTACGATTCGGTCGATGTAGAGAGCTGCCAGCCGGTTACCATCATAAGTGGTCTTGACAGGAATGAAGTGGGCCACCTTGGTCAAATGATCGACTATGACCCAGATAGAGTCATGTCCTCTATTTGACCTTGGTAATCCAGTAATGAAGTCCATTCCGACTTTATCCCACTTCCACTCAGGAACCTTGAGTGGTTGAAGCAATCCAGCAGGTCGATGATATTCAGCCTTGACCCTTTGGCACACATCACACTTTGCAACATAGGTTGCAATCTCTCTCTTCGTACAGTGCCACCAGAATCGTGCCTTCAAGTCTTGGTACATCTTGGTTCCTCCGGGGTGGATGGAATATGGAGTGTCGTGGGCTTCTTGCAGAATCAGCGTCTTCAACTCGGTGTTGTTTGGTACGCTGAGACGACCTTTGTATCAAACAATCCCGTGCTCGTCTTCGGAGAATCCTGGGGCCTTGCCCAGCTTCGTCTTCTTCTTGATGCCTTCAATGCTTGCATGTCCATCTTGAGCCTTCTTGACGTCGTCCATTAGGGTCAGTCTGACTTCCAAATGATCCAGAAATCCAGGGGTGACCAATTCCAAACTGAATTGCTCGATCTCCTTAAACAAGGCTGGCTGTCTTTCTTGAATAAGGACATTCAAAGAGCAAGCCTTCCCGTTTAAGGCATCGGCCACCACGTTAGCCTTCCCAGGGTGATACTGAACACCGAGGTCATAATCTTTGATGAGTTCCAACCATCTCCGCTGCCTCATGTTCAATTCTTTTTGGGTGAAAATATACTTCAGACTTTTGTGGTCTGTGTAAATCTCACATCGTTTCGCTAGGAGGTAATGCTGCCATGTCTTCAAGGCATGAACTACTGCCGCTAGCTCAAGATCGTGAGTAGCGTAGTTCTCCTCATGGGGTCGTAGCTGCCTGGAGAGGTATGCTATGACGCGGCCTTCTTGCATCAGAACGCTTCCCAATCCGGTTCGAGAGGCATCACAATATATCACGAACTCCTTGTGAATATCAGGTGTTGCCAGAACTGGGGCGGTGGTCAATCTCTTCTTGAGCTCTTGGAAGCTCTCTTTGCATTTTGGCGTCCACTCGAACTTCTTGTCCTTTTTGAGGAGCTGAGTCATTGGTCGTGCAATGCTAGAGAATCCTTCCATGAACTTGCGGTAATAACCCGCTAGTCCGAGGAAGCTTCTGACTTCCTTGACGGTCGTTGGAGATTGCCATTGGGTCACAGCTTCGATTTTTGCAGGATCAACAGATAATCCTTCCTCGGTCAAGACATGACCTAAGAATCCAACTTTATGCAGCCAGAACTCACACTTGCTGAATTTGGCATACAGTTGGTGCTCACGAAGCTTGTCTAGGACCATCCTCAGATGCTGCTCATGCTCTTCCTCCGACTTCGAGAACACAAGAATGTCATCAATGAAGACAACAACAAACTTGTCCAAATATTCCATGAAGACTTTATTCATGAGATACATGAAGTAAGCTGGGGCATTGGTCAACCCAAAAGACATGACCGTGCACTCGTACAGGCCATATCTGGTTACGAATGCCGTCTTCGGAATATCTTGGGGTCTGATCTTCAGCTGGTAATACCCAGATCTGAGGTCGATCTTGGAGAATACCTTGGCTCCGCTGAGTTGATCAAACAGATCTTCGATCTTGGGAAGTGGGTACTTGTTCTTGATTGTAACTTCATTGAGGGAACGATAGTCAATGCATAAGCGGATGGTACCGTCCCTCTTGGCCACAAACAGAACAGGAGATCCCCAAGGGGAGGCACTCGGGCGAATAAATCCCTTCCTTAGCTGCTCTTCTAGCTGCTTCTTCAACTCGGCTAATTCTTCCGTCCCCATTCTATAAGGCTTCTTATAGATGGGTCCTGCTCCGGGCACGAGCTCGATGATGAACTCAATGTCACGGTCAGGGGGCATTCCCGGTAGTTCATCCAGAAAGACATCAGGATACTCACATACCACCGGTACTTGATCTAGCCCAACTTCAGACAGACAGTTGACTTTAGCGGCTCGAGCAGAAGAGGAGTTGGAAGCAAACTTGACTTCGACTCCCTGGTCATTGGTCACAGTGACTGTCCGATTGGCACAGTCTAACAAGCCTTGGTGCTTGCTGAGCCAATTCATGCCTAGGATCACATCCAAGCCTTGCGATCTCAGGACGATAAGGTCTGCTAGGAAGTCTAAACCGTTAATGGTAATACCGACTCCTTTACAGCCTATCTTGGCTCTCATCTCGGCTCTGGGGGTTTGTACCACCATAGGGTTACTCAGGGGTGTAGGGGTCATGCCACTTTTTAATGCAAATCTTTGAGTGACAAATGAATGCGTTGCTCCAGAATCAAACAAGACAGTTGCAGGTGCTGAGTTGACAAGGAACGTACCCAGCACGACGTCCGGGTCTTCCTGGGCTTCTTCAGCAGTGACGTGATTCACACGCCCCTTCCCATAGTTCGGTGGATTGCGAGGAGCTGGGTTCTTTGGTGGCATTCCACGGCCTTGTCCCTGGTTCTGCGCATTGGGGCGCGGGGCATCAGGCTTCTTGTTGGGGCACACCCTTGAGATGTGTCCGGGCTGACCACATCCAAAGCAAGTGACTTGGTTTGGAGTGTTGATCTTGTTGCCACCACTGGTATTGGGGTTGAAAGCTGGCCTGGGGTTGGCATACTGCTGAGGCTGAGGATTGGCACGAGGTGCAGGAGCTCTTGGCTGCTGATAGGTTGGCTTGGCCGGGGCTGACTGCCACGGACGAGGCTTCTGGTTGCTGGAACTTCCCTTACTAACCAACTTGCGCTTGCGAGTGTCTTCCAAAGCACGCCGCTTGTCTTCAAGCATAAGTGCCTTGTTCACCAGGTCAGGGAAAGACGACAGTCGCACACGACAAGCGAGTATTGCAGAGTCTGATTAAGGCCTTCCATGAAGTGCTCCCTTTTGGCAGCATCAGTGCTGACATCTTCAGGGGCATACCTTGACAGAACAATGAACTTCTGCATGTACTCCTTGATAGTGCCACTTCCTTGCTTCAGGGCTCGGAACTCACGCTTTTTGATAGCCATGATTCCGGAAGGAATGTGGGCCTTGCGGAATTCTTCCTTGAAGTTAACCCAAGTGATGTCTTGTTCAGCATGCATGACCTTGAATCCATCGCACCAAGCTCTGGCAGTTCCCCCGAGGCAGTGGACTGCATAAGCCACCTTCTCGCGATCTTCGGTGCATCGAACTAGTTCCATAATTTCCTCAATGGAACGGACCCAGTCATCTGCATCCAGGGGTTCAGCAGTCTCGATGAATGTTGGTGGTGCATGCTTCTTGAACTCTGCCAACGTGGAACGTCCATAGCCATTCCCCGCCGGCTGGCGGTTGTTGGTGACAGCTTGAGCAATCAGCGGGAGAGCTGCAGTGTTGGCTTGGCGTTCCTCTCGGAAAGCTTGGAGAAGCTGAGCCATGTCCATGCTTGGAGGAGGTGGTGGTGGAGCTTGGTCGTTGGTTTGGTCGTGGTCTGCCTCTGGCTGAGAGGATGCTCCGGCTTCAGGCTGCTGGGTAGAGGTACCAGTACGAGTTACAACAGGCATCATGTTGGAGCGGTAAAAGGTCTCATGACTCGGAAGAGGGAAAGCAAGAAAGATGGGTGCCTAGTAAGGGGGTGGGTGTGACACTAAATCAAATCATGCAAGGGCCGAGAGGCCAAAACACATTCATTAAAATCCAAATGGGTGATGTAGTCGTTTTCACATTCCCGAAGGAAGAATACGACATACATCCAGACACAACAAAAGCAAACACTAGATGGTTTCATATGAACCATACAAGGACTCGACTGCGCATAGGGGTTACACGGCCTATCCTACCGTAGGGGTTACAACTAGCATATCCGAGTAGCGAATAATGCCTAAGCGGCGGAATGCTCGGTCGCGTATTCCGGCTCTTCTGGGTCTTCCTCCTTGTCTTCATCTGTCTGGGCTCCCTTGTCGCTTGAGGGTGTGGGGGAGTGGAGGAGTTGGATACGACGGTGCTTCGACGGTGGTGCAGGGAAAAGCTTGCGATATTCCCTTGCTGTCATCCGGAGTCGCCGAGGTGGTTCTTCACCCTTGGAAGATACATCCTCGGAGGGCCTTCCACTTCGATATGCGATAGCGGATTGTTCAGAAGGTGCTCCTTCCTTCTTGATCCTGTTTGCCTTCTCTTGAGCTCGACGAAGAAGTGTGTAATGCCCCGGATGTAATACTTTCCCTTTTGGGTATATAATAAATCTCCGGCTTCATCTATTTCCATTCTGGGTTCTTTGTCTTTCGGGTTTTCGTCGTTTTGTTGTGTGAGTGTGTGGCATTCATTCATATCATGTAGACATGTGCATTGCATTGCATTTGTGTTGTAGGTTGCATCCGGTTCGTCGTGTTTCTTCCCGTTGTCCGTTTCGCGTTCCGGAGCTCCCTCACGTGTCCGTGACGTCCCGTAGGCCTACTTTATTGTTCGGGCGTTTAACGTTACCGGTGTGCCGCGAGGTTGTTGTGTGTGTTGTTGTTTTGTTGTGTGCAACCCGCCTCTCAAATCTCGTCTCGTTTGGACTCCGTTGACTATCCCATCCGTTGTTCGTGTGGGTCCGAAGTGCCTTCACTTCGTGTCCCGGAAACACCCCTATAGCAGCCTGTTATCTCCTTCTAGGCCTTTAAAATCTATCCCCGCGATCGGATCCGTCGGATCGCGATCGGAGGGCTCCTAGCGCCCTTAAACTCCCTCCTAACCCTAAAAACTGCTATATAATAGATCCTAGTCTATTTTGGCATGTCCCCTTCATCTTCCCCCTTCCCCTCTTTTTTTTTCCTTTCTTTCAGATCAGATCCACAAATTTCTTCCGGATCCCGAGGGGATCCATCGAAGCCAGCCGCGCCGCCGGGCTCCCGAAGGAACTGCGTCGCCCGATCCGTCGGTTGGGACCACATCGCCTGCGACCGAGCGCTCCCGCCAGGCCCGTCCCTTCGCTCCTTCTGGCACCCCTCGCTGGGCCCTCGCCTCCTCAGCGTCCGGCCGGGGGACCACTTCCCCGCGTACGGCCCGAGGCCTCTCCACTTCCTCGCGGGCCAGCCGCTTCCGTCGACGCCACTCAGCGCGCCTCGTCGCTCCCTTCCGCAACGGCTCCCGCGCTGGGCCCGGCCGCAGCGCCGTTCCATCGCGCGCCGGGCAGCCCGATCCCCTGGGCCGAGGCCCGTACACCGCCGCCTTCCCCGCTCGCCAGCGCCGCGACCGGGCCGCCTCCCAGCCGAGGCCGCGGTGGGCCGCCGCCGCCCTGGGCCGCCTGGCCTTCTCCGCCCCGCACCAGGCCGCACCGAGCCGCCGGCCCTCTCCCTCCGCAGCTGGGCCAGATCCGCGCCGCCGGCCCGTCTCCGTTTTTCCCTCAGATCTGATCTGTTTGAGGTTGTTTTCCCCACTCCTAAGTCCCTGTTTTACTGATCTGTGATGCTATGTTTGACCTTGCATATCTTTTACTGTGGTGCTCCGTGCTGACATCCAGGTGCTTGTGGGTTTATCGAGGGGGTCCCAATGTTGGGACTTGCTGGAAAAGACTTAGCACTTAGCGGTTTATCGAGGGGGTCCCATACACCCCAACCGTGTTAGGAACGCATAATCAAGGAACATAATACCGGCTTATACGGATCCTAACGGCATGAGTGGAACAAATCACCAAGCAAAAGGCTTAGCCTTCCACCCTTGCCAATATATAGATGATTTCATTTTAAGCATTTAAATAGTGTGATATAACCCAACCAAACTTCCACATGAAGCAAGCTTCTTCGATCTTCACCTGCAACTAGCAACGCTATAAGAAGGGCTGAGCGAAGCGTACTTAGCCAAGCAACGGATTGCATAGGTAGGTTGGTTAAACATGGCAATTGGTTACAAGTAGGAGGCTGACAAGAAGATCATGGGCATCGAGGCAAAACTATAGATCGAGACTACTAGCAATAGGCAAAGATAGTAATGTTATCGGGGTTCGGTCATCTTGCCTAAAGAGAAGTCGTTCGGATCGTAAGAAGGGTCCTCGTGCTCAACCTCGTTGGTAACCTCGTGCTCAACCTCGTACTCGGTCTCAGCTTCCGGCTCTAAACAAAACAATCACACCAAGCACCAATCAACAAGATGCAATGCGCACTCGAAAAAGATGAATGCATGATGGATGCACTAAGGATGCACAAGGAGCACGTAAGATAACACTCAAGAAAAACACCTCAAAACATGATAACAATCTGATATTATGAAACTACACGGAAAAACAATCAAGTTTGACATAAGATTCGCTGAAATCGGAGTTACGGGCTAAAAGTTATGGCCGAAACAAGAAATGAGCGAAAGCTGAAAATTACAGCAACATAGCAACTTCGAAGCTCAAAATAATTAAGCTACAGCACTCAAATAACATGGCAAAGGACATGAACACAAACTAGACATATACTACAGCAACTAAGTCCAAAGGTGCACCCCAACGGAGTCACGGATCAATAGCAATGATCTTGGACATATGGAACTTGACAATAAAATTCTGGCAGCAGAATTTTATTGAAACTTTGGAGCAAAAGATAAACATGCTACAGCCACTTAAATGGACATGTGAGGACATGAATGGAAAGAAAACAATATATACTACAAGGAACAACCAAAATCCACTCCAAAACTATCATGCTTTGTCCTAGAACATCACACGAACATGGCATCGGAACGTTACAGATTTCAGACTTAGTGAAAATCCACTAAGTCCTAAAACAGCAATATCATCATGGCATATAAAAGAGCAAGTTTAAGTCACCTCGAAACTAAACATGGCAAGAGGTAAGCACCTCATCAAAGTACACATGAAGGTGATCCCGGAACACACAAGCATGCTTCATAGAGGTGAACACAACGATTGCCACGAGCTCAACAAGATGGCATTTCGTAACAAGTGAAACAACATCACAGCCACATGGCACTTTGCAACGATGATAACAAGGCAATAATAAATCTATCATGCAACCTATCACATACAACACGTAGAGCACGGCAAGACGAACACGTGGACATGTCATTTGCATCATTCGGACAAACGAGCCAAAAGATATCACAATGCAAAGGTGGCATGAAAACATCACATAGCAGCAGTTTATATCATGATGCACTCTTGCAACAGCAAAACAAGCACCTAGATGATCTCTAACATGCATGACAACAACAGATAAAATGTAGAGCAAGTCTCCACGAACGTCTGGACATATTATACGTGCGAAACGGAGCAATAGACAAAAAGTTAGAGCAGGTCAAACATTGCATCAGGGATTAACAAAACAGGGACTTAGGGAAAATTGAGGTCAACCTAGACAGATCTGGATCTGGGGGAAAAACGGAGTGGGTCGGTGCGGTGGAGAAGCCCAGGGCGGCGGAGTAGCGGCGGCCCGCGGTGGAGGCGGTGGCGCGGCCCGCGCGAGGAGGCGGCGCGGCCTGGCGCGCTGGAACGGGCCTGGTGAGGCGAGAAGCGGATTGGCCCGCTCGGAGGTGACGGCGGCTGGGAGGCCCGCTCGCGGGCGAGGCGGCGAGGCCCGGCTGGGGTCGGCCCAGCCGTGGCGGGAGGCGCTGAGGCGGTCGCCTGGTGGCGCTTGGGCCGCGGGACGGAGAGGCGATGCGGGAGTGGCGACGCGGCTGGCGTCGGGCGATGTAGGGACCCGGAGGCGGTCGGCCCAGCGGGACGAAGTGGCGAGGGAGTAGCGGGCCTGGCGCGCGGAGGACTCAGGCGATGTGGTCCTCCCTCGATGGCCTCGCTGGGCCAGCCGGTCGATCTGGTGCGGTCGCTCGAGGCCGATGCGGGAGGAGAACGATCGGTCGGAGGGGTCGGTCGCCTGGCGCGGTGACTTGGGAAGGCTCGGCGTTGACCCAGCGGCGGCTGGGTCCAGATCGATCGAAGCGGGCGGCGCGGTGGCGATCTCCAGCCAGTTCCCTCGGGATCTGAGAAGAGGCAGTTTGAGGAAACTTGGGGATCTGATTTGATCTGGAAAAAAAATAGGGAAGAAAAAGGGAAGAAGCTAGGGAAGCCAAAATAGACTAGGGGGGTCTATATAGCAGGTAGCTAGGGTTAGGGGGATTTTTGGGGTGTTAGGAGCCCTCCGATCGCGATCCGACGGATCCGATCGCGGGGGAAGATTAAAAGGCCTAGGAGGAGATAAAAGACTGCAGTAGGGGTGTTTCTGGGACACGAAGTGAAGGCACTTTTGGACCCACACGTACAACGGATGGAGAAGCCAACGGAGTCCAAACGAGACGAGATTTGAGAGGCGGGTTGCACACAACAAAACAACAACACAGACAACAACCTCGCGGCACACCGATAACGTTACACGCCCAAACAACAAAGTAGGCCTACGGGACGTCACGGACACGTGAGGGAGCTCCGGAACGCGAAACGGACAACGGGAAGAAACACGCGGAACCGGATGCAACCGACAACACAAAAGCAATGCGATGCACATGTCTACATGATATGAATGAATGCCACACACTCACACAACAAAACGACGAAACCCGAAAGACAAAGAACCCGGAATGGAAATAGATGAAGCCGGAGATATATTATATACCCAAAAGGGAAAGTATTACATCCGGGGCATTACAAACTCTCGTCAACTACAAAAAGATCTCGTCCCGAGATCTAGGACTGGAAAAAGGAAGGGTACTCGGAACGAAGATGATCTTCTCGTTCCCAGGTAGCTTCTCGGTCGGTGTGATGTGACCACTTGACTTTCAGAAATTTGATGGACTTGTTGCGGGTCTTGCGTTCGGTTTCTTCGAGAATTGCAACGGGATGCTCTCGGTAGGACAGGTCTTGTTGAAGATCAATCTCCCCAAACGGAATCATGCGCTCGGGTGCCTTGAAGCATTTGCGAAGTTGAGAAACATGGAAGACATCATGGACATTTGCGAAGTTGGGAGGGAGCTCAAGTTGATAGGCTAGATCTCCTCTTTTGCCAAGAATCTTGAAAGGCCCGACGTATCTAGGAGCAAGTTTTCCTTTGATACCGAATCTTTGGGTTCCTTTCATCGGAGAAACTCGAAGATAGACATGATCATCGATGTTGAATGCCAAATCACGATGCTTGCCATCATAGTAGCTCTTCTGACGCGACTGAGCGGCCTTGAGATTCTCACGTATGACTTTGCACATTTCTTCGGCTTCTGAGATCAAGTCATTGCCAAGGAGTTGGCGTTTGCCTGTTTCACACCAGTTGAGAGGGGTACGGCACTTTCTGCCATAGAGAATTTCAAACGGTGCTTTGCCTGCACTTCCTTGAAAGTTGTTGTTGTAAGAGAACTCGGCAAATGGAAGGCAGTCTTCCCATTTCATGCCGAAGGAGATGACACAGGCTCTGAGCATGTCTTCTAGAATCTGATTCACACGCTCGACTTGACCACTAGTCTGAGGGTGAAATGCAGTGCTGAACCTGATCTTAGTGCCCATGGCGGACTGAAAGGAGTCCCAGAACCTTGATGTGAACAAGCTTTCACGGTCTGAGGATATCACTTGAGGAATGCCATGTAGGGACACAATTCTGGAAGTGTACGGCTCTGCAAGTTGAGCTGCATTGATTGATTCTTTGACTGGAAGAAAGTGAGCGACTTTGGTAAGCTTGTCAATCACCACAAAGATAGCATCATTCCCTCGCTTGGATTTAGGAAAGCCAGTGACGAAGTCCATCTTAATGTGGTCGAACTTCCACTCGGGGATAGGAAGAGGTTGGAGAAGCCCGGCTGGACGTTGATGTTCTGCTTTCACTCTTCTGCATACATCACATTCGTTCACGAATTGGGCAATCTCCCTTTTCATGCGTGTCCACCAGTAAGACTGCTTGAGATCTTGGTACATCTTGGAACTGCCAGGATGAATGGAAAGGAGAGAATCATGAGCTTCTTCCATTATGAGCTTCCTGAGATCACCTTTGGGAACAACGAGTCTGTCCTCGAAGAACAAGGTATCTCTCTCATCAACACGGAAGCACTTGTATTTTGGAGTGCCCTTTGCAATCCCATGTTTCACTTTCTTCACCATGGTATCACTGAGCTGGGCCTCACAGACTTGATCTTCCAAGGTAGGAGCAATTTGGAGATTTGCAAGAAAACCCTGCGGAACAACTTGAAGGTTGAGTTTCCTGAATGCTTCACAAAGCTCAGGCTGGTACGGCTTGATAAGAAGGCTGTTGCAATATGCCTTTCTACTCAAAGCATCTGCAATCACATTCGCCTTGCCAGGAGTGTATTCAATGCTGGGATTGTACTCTTGGATCATTTCAACCCAACGAGTCTGGCGGAGGTTCAGATGCGGCTGTGTGAAGATGTACTTCAAGCTCTTGTGATCAGTGAAGATGTCGACCTTTCTGCCAAACAACAGATGTCTCCACGTAATCAGAGCATGTAACACAGCTGCTAGCTCGAGATCATGTGTGCGATAGTTCTTCTCACTTGGCTTGAGCTGCCGAGAAGTATATGCCACAATTCTCTTATCTTGCATAAGCACACCACCAAGACATTGAAGAGAAGCATCACATAAAACTTCATAGGGCTTGGATTCATCCGGAGGAGTCAGAACTGGAGCAGAGACAAGCTTCTCTTTGAGGGTTTTGAATGCCACTTCACACTCTGGAGACCAAAAGTATTTGACATTCTTCTGAAGCAAGTTGGAAAGAGGCTTGGCAATCTTGGAGAAGTTCTCAACAAACCTTCTGCAATAGCTGGCAAGACCCAGAAAACTGCGGAGCTGCTTGACGTTCTGAGGAGCTTTCCAGTTGACAATTGCTTCAACTTTCTCGGGATTAACCGCAATACCGTCAGCTGAGATGATGTGGCCCAGGTACAAAACCTTATCGAGCCAAAACTCGCACTTTGAGAACTTGGCATAGAATTTATGCTCTCGGAGTTGATCAAGAACCAGGCGTAAGTGCTTTTCGTGATCTTCTTCATTCTTGGAAAACACCAGAATATCATCTAGATACACAAGCACAAACTCGCCCGTATCGGGGTTGAAGATGTAATGCATCATCCTTGAAAAGGTAGGAGGAGCATTGGCGAGACCGAAGGACATGACGGTATACTCGTATGAACCGTAGCTCGTTCTGAAGGCCGTCTTGGGAATGTCTTCCTCGCGAATGCGAATTTGATGATAGCCCATTTGGAGGTCAAGCTTAGAGAACACTTTAGCTCCTTTGAGCTGCTCAAAGAGTTCATTGATGTTGGGGAGCGGATACTTGTTCTTAATCGTCTTCTTGTTCAATGGCCGGTAGTCAACACAGAGACGCTCCGTGCCATCTTTCTTCTTGACAAATAAGACACCACAGCCCCACGGAGATGTACTAGGTCTGATGAGACCCATACTCTCCTGCTTATCAAGCTGCTTCTTCAATTCCTTCAATTCATCCGGAGAGAGCTTGTACGGACGTCGGCATGCTGGCTCTGTACCCGGCTCGAGTTCAATAACGAATTCCACCTGACGGTGTGGAGGCATGCCTGGAAGTTCTTCTGGAAAGACGTCTTGATATTCGTTCACCACCGGAATTTGAGATATGGCATTAATTTCGCCCTTATCATTGAGAGAGAAAAGCCGGATAGTATTATCCCTGGAGGCGAAGATAATCACATCTTCATCAGAATGAGTCATCTTGATTTCCTTCTGTGCACAATCAATATGAGCATCGTGCTGAGAAAGCCAATCCATTCCGAGGATGAGGTCGATGTCAGAATTGCCGAGAATCATCGGAGAAGCCAAAAATCGATAATCACCCATGCGAATAGAAACATCCGGAGCATATATACTGGAATGCATTCGTCTCCCCGGAGAAATAACTGATAACTCCCTTGGCAAGCTTTTGATGTCAACATTATACTTGGATGCAAATGGTTGAGACATGAAAGAACATGAAGCACCCGAATCAAATAACACTTTAGCAGGGATAGAGTTAACTGGAAGGTTACCCAAAATGACATCAGAAGCATTCTCCGCTTGTGCTGCATTCATCAGATTGACCCTTGCAGCCTTTGGATCATGCCTGACAATAGCTGAACTCACGGGTGGAGGAGGAGGAAGACGCTTCGGATTCGGACATCTGTTGGCATAATGACCCTTCTGGCCACACTTGTTGCACACCACTTCAGAGAGAGGACGGAAATGAGAGCCACTGGACTTGGAGCCTTGAGACTGAAACTGCTTCTTCGACTGGTTGCTCGGGTTGGGTGGGTGGGAGAAACCACGACCACTAGAGTTCTTGTTGTTGGAGTTGTTGGAGTTGTTGTATGGAGCTCGAATCACTGGAGGAGGAGGAAGCCAGAATTTTTTATGCTTCGAGACCATCTGAGACGCTGAGGAAGAGTGAACAGCACCTCGAATTCTCTTCTTAGAAGCCTCCTTCTTAAGCTGAGCTGCTTCTTGTTTCAAAGCCATGTTATAGAACTTGTCGAATTCATCGGGCTCGAACAAAGTGAGAGCAAGCTGAAGTTCATCTTTGAGACCTCCACGGAACTGGTAGATTTTACTCTTGGCATCAGGAATGTCTTGCTTAGCATAGCGAGCGAGGTTTTGGAACTTGACATTATACTGATAGACTGTCATGGAGCTCTGCTTCAGGTTGCGGAATTGCTCACGCATACCCTCGATGACACTTGTAGGAATGTGGTGCGAACGGAAATCCTTGTAGAAATTCTCCCAAGAGATCACTTGACCCGGCCTGGAGTCTTTGTATTGCTGCCACCAGTCAGCTGCTTGATCTTTCAGTTGGAAGGCTGCAAACTTCACATAATCATCTTCCTTCACGGTACTGCACTCAAAATGCTTCTTTATGTCGGTCAACCAATCCTCAGCATCAAGAGGGTCGACACAGTAACTGAAAGCTTTAGGATTGTTAGCCAGGAACTGGTTGAGGGTAGCATGGTGCTGCTGGAAGAAGTTGCCTTGATTCCCTGGAACACCCTGATTAGCTTGCATAGCTTGCATCTGCTGCATCATTTGCATCATCAACTGAGTGTTCTGAGCTGTAGTCTGCATAATTTCTCTCCAAGACTCGGGCGGAGGAGGAGGGGAAGGAGGATGTTCTGGGATCTCTTCCACCTCTGGGTTAGCGTTGGGAACCCTTTTCGGAGTCATCCTGTAAGAGATGACCACGAATCAGCAATTGATTGACAAAAGGCATAAGCTGAATCAATGGAATGAATTGCAACAAGTCATCACAATAATCATTCGAACAATAAGAACGAATGAAATCATCCGAACAAGAGGAACGAATGATATTCTCAGTTAAATGATAACATCAATCTTCACGAGAAGCCACATATGGGACAAAAGGATAAAATAAGAAAACAACAAGGTACAGACGGGAACAAACACAAGAGAGGAGTTTCGTTCTAACATCTTTGTGCTGAAAGCATATGAACGCGTTACGAAAAGGTTTTGCAATCCCCGGATCAGCATAGCCAAGGACCCTTTAAGATGCAACTCCTGATAGTAACATCGGTCATATAACCTCTTCACTCAATGTCGAACCCCGAACTCACTAACCTGCATTCGTTGGAAGAATGCCTACGATCTACTAGATAAAACCCACCTATAGATTTCCGAAAGATTCCAGTTATGCAATCAGGTGTTGGGGATACACGGGAAGCACCGCGCAATCAACTCTAACCTACATCCAGGTGTATCCATCCTTCAACACATAACCAGTCTTTCTCGGAAACTGTGTACCTCGGACCTTCGAAAAGCATCCACTATAACAAGCTATGGCAATACTCCCGAACTACCTCCCCAGTACTGGGTGATGTCGGGGTTATCTTGCCACTGGCCGTATAGGGGAGATTTTCGATGTCGGCCGTCTTAAGTATTTAGTACTGCCGTGATATGCTTGTGACAACAATACCCCGAAGCTCAACTCCTCGGTAACAGGAGGCATCGAGAACAATATCCTTGTCACAAGAACATCGAAACAATCCCAGAATACTCGCGGGATTCCTAAAAAAAATTGTGCAAATTTTGAAGATAGGAGAGACAAGAGTATTCGTCAGGAGTCCTCACCAGAGAGAAAGGGGATGAGAAGCAAAGAAATCCTACTCTCCGATATAATATAGGACTCAAAAAGTTTTCAGTGTGTGCCTAGACTCGACCGTCAACGATTCGATCAAACAGTGGGGGCTCCTAGGTCGGAGAAGGCTCTGAATACCAACTTGTAATGCCCAGGATGGAGTTATACCTCCTACGTGTCGAGGCACGACTTAAGGCATCAATCCATCCTAGAATGATCTCAAGTTTGGTAATCTTTGCACAACTCATGTAAAAGAGGGGATTGTAAACAAAAAATAGTTGGCTTACACTCGCCACGTCACAGAATTACAATTCAAGTCTCAAACATCATACATTAAGAACATCACAACCCTCTAAGGGCAAAATCCAAATGTCAAAGTACCAAACTTAGATAAATAAACCACAGGCGGATCGAATCCTAGTAAGAGTCTCCACTGCTGATCATCCGGGTATCGCACATAGTACCGACTACGCTCCTCGTCGTACTCCCAATCCAGCTCGGTGCCATCACCTGGATAGCTCACAGCTGGACCTGCATCTGGTGTGGTGAAGTAACTGTGAGCCACAGAGGACTCAGCAATCCCGTCTCCGGGTAACAAGACTATCAAAGCCTTTGGGTGAGGATAAGGCTGAAGAAAAGAATAAGTGTCTGCAGCAGCAACTAGCAACTAACTTACGTGAGTGAGAGCGAGAAGAGAAGGCCTCGGCGAGAAGTGATCACGAAGTGGTCCTAGCTACAAGCTCACCAATCATAACCCCTCCGTGTTCAACTCCCGAATCCCTATTCGGAAATTGACAGTCACGGAACACACGCTGGTAGTGTATTAGAAACATTGTGTCAAGTTTTCTACAACCGGAATTAACAAGCTCCCATCTGCCACATAACCGCGGGCACGGCTTTCGAAAGCTCAAACCCTGCAGGGGTGTTCCAACTTGACCCATTACAAGCCCATGATCCGCGGAGTCGCAACTCCAAAGTGGGAAGACCCGAGCATCCTCGGAATCCCGTGCTCAAGATATACCGAACTAAGGAAAGGCTAATCCAGCAAATCCTCCCAGCGTGTCGACACCCTGATAGTAGCCGCGCGTATCTAAGTCTCAGGACACGACCGGATGGGTGATGCTACAGGTGTATGCCAGATACCTCGGGTTGCCCCAAGGCGGCCCTGCAGGACCCCCGTTTCGGACCAACACTCATGTGGAGCACTGGCCCGGGGTTGTTGATTAAGAAAGAGGGTTAATTACTCCCTATGCAAGTTTAGTTTGTTATTAGGCAAATATTACCAATGTTGGGACTTGCTGGAAAAGACTTAGCACTTAGCGGTTTATCGAGGGGGTCCCATACACCCCAACCGTGTTAGGAACGCATAATCAAGGAACATAACACCGGCTTATACGGATCCTAACGGCATGAGTGGAACAAATCACCAAGCAAAAGGCTTAGCCTTCCACCCTTGCCAATATATAGATGATTTCATTTTAGCAATTATATAGTGTGATATAACCCAACCAAACTTCAACATGGAGCAAGCATCTTCACTTCACCTGCAACTAGCAACGCTATAAGAAGGGCTGAGCGAAGCGTACTTAGCCAAGCAACGGTTTGCATAGGTAGGTTGGTTAAACATGGCAATTGGTTACAAGTAGGAGGCTGACAAGAAGATCATGGGCATCGAGGGAAAACTATAGATCGAGACTACTAGCAATAGGCAAAGATAGTAATGTTATCGGGGTTCGGTCATCTTGCCTGAAGAGAAGTTGTTCGGATCGTAAGAAGGGTCCTCGTGCTCAACCTCATTTGTAACCTCGTGCTCAACCTCGTACTCGGTCTCAGCTTCCGGCTCTAAACAAAACAATCACACCAAGCACCAATCAACAAGATGCAATGCGCACTCGAAAAAGATGAATGCATGATGGATGCACTAAGGATGCACACGGAGCACGTAAGATAACACTCAAGCAAAACACCTCAAAACATGATAACAATCTGATATTATGAAACTACACGGAAAAACAATCAAGTTTGACATAAGATTCGCTGAAATCGGAGTTACGGGCTAAAAGTTATGCCCGAAACAAGAAATGAGCGAAAGCTGAAAATTACAGCAACATAGCAACTTCGGAGCTCAAAATAATTAAGCTACAGCACTCAAATAACATGGCAAAGGACATGAACACAAACTAGACATATACTACAGAAACTAAGTCCAAAGGTGCACCCCAACGGAGTCACGGATCAATAGCAATGATCTTGGACATATGGAACTTGACAATAAAATTCTGGCAGCAGAATTTTATTGAAACTTTGGAGCAAAAGATAAACATGCTACAGCCACTTAAATGGACATGTGAGGACATGAATGGAAAGACAACAATATATACTACAAGGGACAACCAAAATCCACTCCAAAACTATCATGCTTTGTCCTAGAACATCACACAGACATGGCATCGGAACGTTACAGATTTCAGACTTAGTGAAAATCCACTAAGTCCTAAAACAGCGATATCATCAAGGCATATAAAAGAGCAAGTTTAAGTCACCTCGAAACTAAACATGGCAAGAGGTAAGCACCTCATCAAAGTACACATGAAGGTGATCCCGGAACACACAAGCATGCTTCATAGAGGTGAACACAACGATTGCAACGAGCTCAACAAGATGGCATTTCGTAACAAGTGAAACAACATCACAGCCACATGGCACTTTGCAACGATGATAACAAGGCAATAATAAATCTATCATGCAACCTATCACATACAACACGTAGAGCACGGCAAGACGAACACGTGGACATGTCATTTGCATCATTCGGACAAACGAGCTAAAAGATATCACAATGCAAAGGTGGCATGAAAACATCACATAGCAGCAGTTTATATCATGATGCACTCTTGCAACAGCAAAACAAGCACCTAGATGATCTCTAACATGCATGACAACAACAGATAAAACGTAGAGCAAGTCTCCACGAACGTCTGGACATATTATACGCGCGAAACGGAGCAACAGACAAAAAGTTAGAGCAGGTCAAACATTGCATCAGGGATTAACAAAACAGGGACTTAGGGAAAATTGAGGTCAACCTAGACAGATCTGGATCTGGGGGAAAAACGGAGTGGGCCGGTGCGGTGGAGAAGCCCAGGGCGGCGGAGTAGCGGCGGCCCGCGGTGGAGGCGGTGGCGCGGCCCGCGCGAGGAGGCGGCGCGGCCTGGCGCGCTGGAACGGGCCTGGTGAGGCGGGAAGCGGCTTGGCCCGCTCGGAGGCGACGGCGGCTGGGAGGCCCGCTCGCGGGCGAGGCGGCGAGGCCAGGCTGGGGTCGGCCCAGCCGTGGCGGGAGGCGCTGAGGCGGTCGCCTGGTGGCGCTTGGGTCGCGGGACGGAGAGGCGATGCGGGAGTGGCGACGCGGCTGGCGTCGGGCGATGTGGGGACCCGGAGGCGGTCGGCCCAGCGGGACGAAGTGGCGAGGGAGTAGCGGGCCTGGCGCGCGGAGGACTCAGGCGATGTGGTCCTCCCTCGATGGCCTCGCTGGGCCAGCCGGTCGATCTGGTGCGGTCGCTCGAGGCCGATGCGGGAGGAGAACGATCGGTCGGAGGGGTCGGTCGCCTGGCGCGGTGACTTGGGAAGGCTCGGCGTTGACCCAGCGGCGGCTGGGTCCAGATCGATCGAAGCGGGCGGCGCGGTGGCGATCTCCAGCCAGTTCCCTCGGGATCTGAGAAGAGGCAGTTTGAGGAAACTTGGGGATCTGATTTGATCTGAAAAAAAATAGGGAAGAAAAAGGGAAGAAGCTAGGGAAGCCAAAATAGACTAGGGGGGTCTACATAGCAGGTAGCTAGGGTTAGGGGGATTTTTGGGGTGTTAGGAGCCCTCCGATCGCGATCCGACGGATCCGACCGCGGGGGAAGATTAAAAGGCCTAGGAGGAGATAAAAGAATGCAGTAGGGGTGTTTCTGGGACACGAAGTGAAGGCACTTTTGGACCCACACGTACAACGGATGGAGAAGCCAACGGAGTCCAAACGAGACGAGATTTGAGAGGCGGGTTGCACACAACAAAACAACAACACAGACAACAACCTCGCGGCACACCGGTAACGTTACACGCCCAAACAACAAAGTAGGCCTACGGGACGTCACGGACACGTGAGGGAGCTCCGGAACGCGAAACGTACAACGGGAAGAAACACGCGGAACCGGATGCAACCGACAACACAAAAGCAATGCGATGCACATGTCTACATGATATGAATGAATGCCACACACTCACACAACAAAACGACGAAACCCGAAAGACAAAGAACCCGGAATGGAAATAGATGAAGCCGGAGATATATTATATACCCAAAAGGGAAAGTATTACATCCGGGGCATTACACTAGTATCGACCTAAGTAATTAATAAAGCCCCGTCCCATAAGGGGTAGTGTGGTTGCACATGTTTGGTTGGGACGGTAGTCACACATAAATCTAATCCTTCATTCCACCATGCACATGATCTACCGGCACATCACTTCTTTCTCAAGTGATGACCTATCACTTCATCACCCTCGGGCATTAGGGGCACCCGACGGGTTCATGCAAAGATTTTAGCTACGAGGGTTCATCTCACCCATGCATCATATAAGCATCATGACCATCTATTTGCATGTCATCTGGCACTTAGCAAGATCAAGATCAAGCATGCATCATGTGGTGGAATCAACTAGGTTACCATCGTAACCCTATCATCATGCATCGAAATCAAACGGTTCCGAGGAACAAGTGTATCGTGGTCAAAGTCTTCAAGTCCTTCTCCTTCTTCTTCCACAGCAACTTCGTCAAATACGGGATCTATACGTCGCATAATAATAACGGAAAAATAAGAATACAAACAAAACAGAAAAATCAAAGTGCTCAGAAAAATGTCAACTCATTTTTGTAAAATATTAGAGAGATTTCTAAGATGGGGAAAAATCTTAGTTGGAGTTTTGGAGTAACATAATAGATTATATTGATTTTTGAACAGGATTTATACTTCTCAAATTTGAATTTAAATTTGAAAAGTACAGAAAAGTTTCATGGATTTGAATGAAAGTGGCACCATTAAATAGGTTGGAATATTGCAAGATTTTAGGAGTTGAAAATATTTAATTTGGATCAATATTCTTTTCTGTAGAAATGTTTAAAACATTAACAGAAAAGAAAAGGAAAAAGGGTCCTGTGCACTAGGCCAGGGGAGGCCACAGTGCACGGCCCAGACGGACTGGCCCAGCCGCACGGGAGCCAGCGCGCGCGCACGTCAGGTTTTCAAACCTCACGGGCGGGGCCCGTGGGTCAGCGGCACAGAGGAGGGGGAGAGAGGTGGGGGGATGACAGGCGGGGCCCGCCTGTCATCTCTAACCCCACGGCCACGGCGACGGCTACGGTCGATCCCGAGCACTGGGGCGTCCTGGGGTTGAACTGGAGGTGCTGGGGGGATCAGTGTAGTGGTGTGAGGCTTGTGGTGGTGTTGGAGAAGCTCGGGAGGGGCTTATATAGCCGCGCCCGTGGTCCACCGTGGATCCGTGCGCCGGCGAGGTTGCAGGCGAGGCTAGGGAGGGTTCTGGAGCCTGGGATCACGCCGGGGAGGTTCGTGGACTAGCTCCACGTCCAGCTGAGGTGAGAGGAGGAGCGGGGAAGCGTCAGAGGCGTGCGCGCGTGTGAGGCAGAAGAATGGCCGAAGCGGGCGGCCGGTGCGTGTGCGACGACGTTCACTGGAGGGCGCAGGAGGAGGGGGGACAGCGCCGGGGAGGTCGCGGACGTCGAGGCGCCTCGACTGGCGTGAGGGGGAGGCCCGAGGCTGTCGGGGATCGGCGATTGGCTGGAGCCACCGTGCGGGGGCGCACTGTAGCGTGACCCAGAGCGTGCGTATGGCTGGCATCATCGTGCCCTCGCCGCTCCGGTCAAAACTAGCGTGTCCAGCAGTGTCTAGAAGGTCAGGGGGGAGTAAAGAAATGGCCTGAGGCCTTGGATGCCCTGGAGATGCTGAGAGAGAGTGAGAGTGTTGGTGAAATGGTAGAAACCTGCTGTACAGCAAGGTAAATCAGGGGTTTCACCCTTCAATCATGGAGCTGAGGTGCTGGGGGAGTTACTGGAGGTAGCTGGTAACTCAATGAGCCTGTGGTAAGAAGTTGAGGCCATGGAGAAAAGAAAAAGTGATCAAGTTGAGGGTTTTAGAAATTCTGCAGAAGGTGTTTGATCTGTGTTTGGTCAAGTAAATGAAGTCCACTTGACATGGCACTTGACAGGGTTGAAAGACATAAGAAAATAGGGTGCTTCACCAAATTTGGGCTCATTTGGAGAAACTAGCCAATGTAACTTTGGTGAACCCTAGAAATCAACAGAATCAGTTTCATCTTGATTGAGTCAAGCTAATCATCTCCCCTTGATGCACCACTTGGTGTAGCATCATCATTTGGGGTATTGATCATGCCCACAAAGTTTGAAGCTCCAGATAAAAAGTTGGTAATGTAAAGTTGTTCAAATTTGCATTTAAACAGAAAGAGTTTTGAGGTGATCTGATCAAGTTGCTCTTTTCCAAATCTTGTGCCATTTGGCCTAGATGCCTTATTAGGTCATTCTAGCATGTGCACCAAGTTTGAGAGCATTTGGACAAGTTTGGCAATGTAAAGTTGCTCAAACTTCAAACATGGACAGAATGGTTATGAAGGGGTTTGAAAATGTTTTCTTGCTTCCCAAGGCATGGGACTTGGCAAGATCATCAAATATGTCATATTTGACATGATAGAATTTCCCTGGAATTTTTGGAGAAAGTTTCTTTTGTAAATATTTCAAAAGCTTGAAATATCCAGAAAGGGTTTTAGAGGGTTTAGCCCATTATTTTGAACATGACCAAGTGTTGAAACTCTTATATATGGACAATATATGTCCTCTGAGTCTCTCTGAATTTTGGCAAATATTTTTGAAATAGTTAAATAATTTTCCCCTATTAAAGAGCATTTCTGGCCGTAAGAAAAAGCTTTTAAATAAAATAGGAAAATAACTTTTAAAATTATACCTTTGTGGTTTCTGGAAGTCCTATGACTACTAGGTCTCAAATAAACCTTTTGAAATAATTTTCTCACCCTAAATCAAGTACTTGCAGTGCCAATCTCAATTCAGGGGTTTTTGAAAAACTAAATTTATAAAATACTTTTTGGCCAAATTAATTTTGTAAGAAAATACTATACGGTTATATAACACTTGGCATGATCATTGGGCAGAAGTTTTGGGTATGGAGATGAAATCTACAAGAGGTCATAGTTGACTTTAATGAGCACATGAAAAAGCAAATGAAGAAAACTCAGTTCCAAATGAAAGCCAAATGATGCTAAAAATTTTTGCTGGTCCAAATTTCATGCTTCAAAGTTACAAATAACATGTTACAAAATGCAGGGTGTGACATCGACACATGCATTGTTGGGTCATGTATGCATGTCCCTGTAATTTAGCGCCACTTTTGGTTTATAACTAGTCATGTCGGCCCGGGTTCTCTGTCATATGGATGCTAGCGACACTATCATATACGTGAGCCAAAATGCGCAAACGGTCCCGGGCCAGGTAAGGTGGCACCCTTGGCGATACCGTGCGTGAGGCTGCAAAGCGATATGATGTGTTACATGCTAGACTGGTGTGACTTAGGATCAGGGTCCCGACCGCTTTGGTATCATAGCCTGACTGCCTGTAGGATTAACAAGCCAAACTGGTCGAAGTTGAGTCTAGAAATTCTTTAGTTATATAAGGGAATTGATTGTGGAAGGGAACGTAAGGCTGTTTTTACTCCTTTACCCCATGCCCTTCTGATTTGAGTCGTCCTCTTCATCTACGAGGATTAAGAACTAGGCTTGTCATCTATCTATCAGGATCACGTTAATGGTGGATTCAACTCCTAGTTCAGTTTCTATTACTTCAGTTGTTATATAGTTGGTCTCAGAACCTTGACATTATGATGTTGAGTGGTTATGCTACCTTTTCAAGAATCTCAAAATCTTTTTGACCATTTACAGCTGTTATGATGTCTGATTCATCCCAGGTTCTAAAATAGTCTGGTACATTTGCGAATCTTTCCTCCCTGTCCCTATGTCCTTTTAGGCCAGATTAACCACACTAATTGATGAGTTGAGGTACTTCATTGCCTCGAAATATATGATGGAGCTATTATTATGACCCTAGGTGTCTTAGCGAATCACCCAGTAATCTAGCAATGCTTTATATTCCCAGTGTGATAATTCTGGCCATCATTCTCCAAAGAATCCCGTGATGCCATTTAGTTAGTAGGCATTCTGAAAGTGCAACTAATCCCCGGGTGGTTTTGGCAATTAATAACAACATATATATCATTGAACTAATAGCTACTTGAGAATCATTTCAGAGAAGTTCAGTGATATGGGTATGGCAATGTCTGAAGAAGTGGACCCCTCAAAATGCTAAGACAAGCATTGGCAAAAGCTCAAGACTCCATTTTTGGTTTAGTGATCCAAGATCACATTGAGTCCATAGGAAAAGCCAATACTATTAAAAGGGGATGAGGTTGTGTTGATGATCTGGTTGCTCAAGTGCTTAGTGATATATCTCCTTTAACTATCAGCAACTTTCACTACAATACACACTCATAAGTAATCTCGGACAAACCGATTTTCCAAACTCAGTCCCACCGAGATGAACCACCTCAGCCATAAGCCAAACCCTAGAAATATCGGTCAATCCGAGTTTGAGATCGGCCTCACCGAAACACGGGCTGCCAAGCTTCTGTAACTGTTTGTCATCAAATCGGAATAACCGAGTTGATGATTTCGGTCTCACCGAAACTAGCAAGTTCTTATCTTTACTCAAATCGGACAAACCGAGATGGTCTTTTCGGTCCCACCGAAAACCCCAACGTTCACTATATTTGAACTTTCGGTCTGACCGAGTTTCCACTTCGGTCTCACCGAGATTGCTCAATTATGTGTGTAACGGTTGGATTTTGTGTGGAGGCTATATATACCCCTCCACCCCCTCTTCATTCGTGGAGAGAGCCATCAGAAAGAACTACCACTCCTACCTGACACTTTCTGAGAAGAGAACTACCTACCCTTGTGTTGAGATCAAGTTGCTCCATTCCTACCATATGAAACTTGATTTCTAACCTTCCCAAGTTGCTTTCCACTCAATCCTTTCTTCCACCACAGCCATATCAGTGAGGAGAGTTGAGTGTTGGGGAGATTATCATTTGAAGCACAAGAGCAAGGAGTTCATCATCATCTACAACATCTATTACCTTTTGGAGGGTGGTGCCTCCTAGATTGGTTAGGTGTCGCTTGGGAGCCTCCTTTATCGAGATGTGGAGTTAAACCAAGAAGTTTGTAAGGGCAAGGAGATCGCCTAATTCGTGAAGATCTACCCCGAGTAAGGCTAGCCCTCCGTGGGCGTAGGCCATGATGGAATAGACAAGGTTGCTTCTTCGTGGACCCTTCGTGGGTGGAGCCCTCCGTGGACTCGCGCAGCTGTTACCCTCCGTGGGTGGAAGTCTCCATCAACGTGGATGTACGATAGCACTACCTATCGGAACCACGGGAAAAATCATTGCGTCTCCAAATTGCGTTTGATCTTCTCCACCTCTCTTTACTACATGTGCAATTTACTTTCCGCTGCTTATACTCTAGAATTGCATGTGTAGGGTGATACTTGTCTTGATCATAATTGTGAAACTGCCAAAACTGTTCATGATCAAAAGGCAGAATTTTTATATTTACAAGTAGTCTAATCACCCCCCCTCTAGACATACTTTCGATCCTACAAGTGGTATCAGAGCTTTGGTCTCCATTGTTTTGGTTTCCATTGCATTGGACTCCATAAGCTTGGTTTCACAACCTAGGAGAGTATGGCGTCTAGTGAGGGTAATTATCGTAGAGGTCCTTACTTTGATGGTACAAATTTTGCTAGTTGGAAGCATAAAATGAAAATGCATATTCTTGGTCATAACCCAGCCGCATGGGGCATTATTTGTGTTGGTATGCAAGGTGAATTCTTCGAGGAAGGAAAAGTTCCGGATCGCGAAGCTACACCGGAGGAGTTGCGGATGTTGCAAAACAATGCTCAAGCTTGTGACATTCTCTTCAATGCCTTGTGTCCCGAGGAGTTCAACAAAATCAGCCGTCTTGAGAATGCTAAAGAGATTTGGGATACTTTGGTTGAAATGCACGAAGGTACTGAGTCTGTGAAGGAATCAAAGCTAGATATTCTTCAAGGTCAACTTGACAAGTTCAAGATGAAGGATGGTGAAGGAGTCGCTGAAATGTACTCTAGGCTTGCTCTCATCACAAATGAGATTGCCGGCTTAGGAAGCGAAGAAATGACCGACCGATTCATCATCAAGAAGATTCTAAGAGCTTTGGATGGAAAGTATGACACCGTGTGCACTTTGATCCAAATGATGCCAAACTACAAGACTCTCAAGCCAACTGAAGTCATTGGAAGAATTGTTGCTCATGAGATGACACTTAAGGATAAGGAAGAGCTTCACAACAAGTCAAGTGGTGCTTACAAAGCTACAAGTGATGCTCCCACATCCTCAAGTGACAAGTTAATTTCCAATGAAGAGATAAGCCTAATGGTTAAGAACTTCAACAAATTCTACAAGAATAGAGGCAAAGAGAGAAGCTCAAAGTCTAGATCATATGATGAAAAGAGATCTTCTAGTCGTGATCGAAACTGCTACAATTGTGGAAGACCCGGACACTTCTCAAATGAGTGTACGGCTCCCCACAAGAGAAGAGAAGAATCTCCAAGAAGAAGATCAAGAGATGAGTCACCTCGGAAAGAGAGAAGGAGTAGAGATGATCGTTATGAACGAAGACCCTCTCGGAGAAGCAAGGATTCGGAAAGGAAAGACAAGTCATCAAGGAGCTACACAAGAAGAAGACATCAAGCTCATGTAGGTGAATGGGTCTCCGGTTCCGACTCCGACAATCAATCTGATGGAAGCTATCACTCCGACTCCGACTACAGTCAAGATGAAGGTGTTGCCGGTCTTGCACTTGTATCCTCCAACTCCAACTCCTACGACTTATTTGACTCACCAAATGAGGGAATTGGAAGATGCTTCATGGCTAAAGGCCCAAAGGTAACACACCCTGAATTCATTGACTTTGATAGTGATGAGGATGACTTGCTTGGTGAAGATGAGCTCTTGCATGATAAATCTAGTGAGCCTAGTAACGATGAAAATGCTAGTAGTCTTTATAGTCGAGAAGAGTCAAATGACAATGCTATGAAGGAGATTGAGCGTCTAACTAAAGAACTAAACACTCTTAAGTTAGCTCATGAAACAACTCAAGGAGATCATAGAGAGCTCCTAAGATCTCATGAGAAGCTACGCTTCGAGAAGCTCACTCTAGAGCAAGAACATGAGTTTCTAAAAGCGATCAATGACGATCTTCGAAAGAAGAGTTCTTCATATCTTGCCAAACGACTTCTCTTGTCTAATTTCTTGCCACCTATTAAGACTAAGCATGACAAGCATAAGAAAAATTCTTCCTCTAGTAGTAACAATAACCATGTTAAATCTAATGTTGTTACTTCTAGTAGTTCTCTTGATTCCACTAACAATGTTTCAAGCCAAGTTACACTTGAGCAAGAAAATAGCTTATTGAAGGAAATCATAGAGAAAGGTGTCTACAAGAGTCTTGCCGGAAGCAAGAACTTTGAGGAAATTGTTCGCAAACAAGGAAGGCACCGGAAGAATCAAGGGATTGGTTTTGAGCGAAAGTTCAACGCCGAAGGTGTTGAGTGGGAAGAAGGTCAATACCCTACTCCACAGTTTGTTTCTCAAAAGGAGAAGTATGGTCCTACTTCTTCCAATGTGGAACAAGCTCAAGATGACCTTCCACCACAAGACCACAAGCTAAAAGCCAAGGACAAGCTTCAAGAGGAGATTGATGCATTCATTGAAGCACCTCAAGCCATGGTCAAGTGGGTTCCCAAGGACACGTCAAGTTCTACTTCGTCAAGCTCAACTACAACCCCAAGGATTCCCATCAAGATGATGTGGATCCCGAAGAAGAAGAACTAGAAGGTTCTTGAGGGTGACTCCGCCAACATACTTCACTCACATTCATTTTGGCAACTTGTGCAATCAACTTCCACATCATGCACTAGTTCATGGAGTCACAAACCCTCTTGTTGGTAAGTCAAGGGACAAGGTAATCATTGCTTCCATGGACATCATCTATTGTGAACTTCAATCTATGTCTATGGATATCCTTGTTTGTTCCTTGTGGGACTAACCCATGTAGGTATTGAAAGTGCCCTAATCCAAAGGATAGCTCCCAACTCTTGATGATCTACATCAACATTGAGCATCCACATCTTCAACATCTACATGAAGTCTTCTACGACAACCCAAGGTTAGTTTGACCCTTTAAAAGGGGTTCTCACATCTAGGGGGAGCTTTGCTCTAAAAAATTGAGCTAAAGCATCTCCAAATGATGTGAACACATCAATGCTTTATGTAAAAGTGGTAACCCCACTTGTGCTTAAACGATGAGTATGACCTATGATCAAATGTTCTCATTTGGCTCCTAAGTCAAAATACTCATATATAGATGACCTAGTCATCGACAAACTGTGTGCTAGTAGCTAGAGTGTTGGTTGTGCATGTTTGACACATATTTCATTTGCTATCTTATTGTGTGAGCATGTTGAATGCATGATTTTATCCATTCGAGGACATCCATTTGTTGTTTTGGTTGTTTTGATTTTTCTGGCCAAATGGATGGACAAGAATGCCTAAGTACCTTCCCTAGCTATCTATGCTTTCTTGTCTCAAATTCTATTCATGCTTATATCACAACTTTGAACAAGTCATTTTTGGACCCTCCGAGTGAGGAGCACTCGGAGCCACCGATCCGTCTAAGGCTGACTTCCAAAACCTTCTAAGTAAATTTCGGACAGACCAACTTCTCCCACTCGGTCAAACCGAAATCACTTAGACTGATCTAGGTTTCATCTCGGTGAAACCGAGTTCTAAATCTCGGCGTGATCGATATGCGTAACTGCATAGCAGTTATCCATCTCGGTGTCACCGAGTTTTTCAACTCGGTCCCACCGACAGCAAGGGGATATAAATACTGAGGGCAGCGCGCGATTATTCCTTCAAACGTTTTCGCTCTCACGTCCCCTGCTGCCGTCGCCCTGATCTCCGGATCGTCGCCGTCGTCGCCTGTGCGCCCTCGCCGCAGGTCTCCGCCGCCGTCAACGGTTTTCTCCTCCGCGCCGTTGCCGCCGTAGAGGGACTCCACCAAGTTAGGGTGAGTCTCGATCCCTCTCGTGCTCCCCATCTGATTCATTGCACGTTTGGTTTGCCCTACATCTGGCCACGATTGAAATTCCTTAACACCAGATCGATTCTAGTTTCGAGTAAAATTCTTAGGTTTAGGTTTCCACGGAACACATCTCGGTGAAACCGAATTTAAATTTTCGGTGTGACCGATTCGGCCTCTGGCCATTGCACTGCACTTTCGGTCTAACCGAGTTGTGCAAATCGGTGTGACCGAAGTACAGTTTTAGTGAAACCCTAGTTTATCGGCAGGACCGAAACCCATTTCGGTCCAACCGAAAGTGGTGTGTAAAGTTTCTGTTATACACTTCGGATTCACCGAAACTGAAAATCGGTTTGACCGAAATGCATTCTGTGAAAACTTAAAACTAAGATTTGAACTCATTTTGTTTGCAAAAACCTCTGCAGTTTGTGATAACTCTTCTACTCTGCCTATACCTTATCTATTCACAGGTTGTCAACCATGTCAGATGCCAGTGACAGCCAGAACAGGTCAGAGTCACCTTTTGCAGAGATTCCTGAGGCAGATACTAGTCCTGAGGCTAGTAGCCCTATTGATGATGGTGAGAGGAGTACACCTAGTGGCTTGCCTCCTGCAGCCACCAGAGCCAGAAAGGAGAGGAACTCAGATGATGAGGATTCTGATTTTGTAGCTGAGGAAGAAGTATCCTCCAAGCCTAAGAGAAAAGTTGTTGCCAAAGAGCACCAAGGGCATCAGTCAAAGAAAGGCACCAGCAAGGTCAAGCAGTCAGCTGTTGCCAAGAAGCTGAACTTGGGAGAGCCAGCCCCAAGTAAAGTGAAGAAAACTTCCAAGAGGAAGAGGGTAGTGTATGCTGAACCTCATGCAGATGCAGCAGTGGATGAAGAAGAAGAAGAAGCACCCCAGCCTCCTCCTCAGAAGGCTAAGCTCATGGGTGATGCTATTAGGGCTGGAGCCACTTCAAAGCCCAAGAAGCCTGCTCAAGCCAAGGCAGCTCCAGCAAAGCCTACTGCCAAGCCCAAGAGGACAACCAGGAACATTCCAGCATCTGAGAAGAACAAGGGTAATGTGCCACCGTCTGAGTCTGAAGAAGAACATGTGTTGCTGAAACTCCGTCCAAAACTACCACTCCACAATGATGCTCATCCTCAAGCCGAGGATATGAAGGCAAGGAAAGATCGAGGTCTCAGGCTATGGAGACAATCTGATCCATATGCCGTGAGGAGAAGGACTGCTGTGGATCCCAGATTTCACACTAGAGAGCAGCAGGACTTCTATGAGACTGTGCTGATGGACAAGAAGCTTATTGTTGCAGATACCAGATATGTTGACTGGAAGTACATTGACAGTGAAGAGCACCGAGACTTCTTTCCCCATGTGCATGAGAGCTTTACTGCATGTGGAGTTGATGAGTTTGTGCGTCAGAAACTGACAGATTGGAACGATGAGATGATTATGCAGTTCTATGCGACAGCCCACTTCTATCCTGATGGGAAGATCACCTGGATGACTGAAGGTCAAAGGTTTTCTTCATCTGTTGAAGAATGGGCAGAACTTCTGAATGCTCCAGTGCAAAGAGAGGACGACATTGATGTCTATGGGATTCCTAAGAAGAACCATGATTCCATGAAGAACATGTACAAGGTGATCCCCGCAGCAGATTTGGAAGTGTGGAAGCTTGGCTCAGTGTACTATCTCCAGGCAGGTCTACCTACCACTAACACTATTCTGAGGCATACCTTGATGCCCAAGTCTGGAGACCATCGCATGATCAGAGGATATTCTATCAACATGCTGCATATACTTGATGAGAAGGCACCTTTCAAGGTGATGGACTTAATGGTAGAGACCATTAAGAGGACTGCAGCTGACCAGAAGAGGTCATGTGGATTTGCCCCGCAGATTCAGATGCTTATCAATGCCAAGTTTGGCACGGGCAAATTCCTGTTGGATAGGAAGCACTTACCACTGCAGCCAGAGCATGAAGATAATGTTGTTGTAATGGACGAGGAGGATCCAACTTCGGTTGAAGGTCAAGCAAAGATTGAAGCTGCTAGGAAAGCCAAAGCTGATAAAGAGGCAGCAGCAGCAGCTAAACCAAAGAGCTTCGGAGAGCAGATTCTTGAAGCTACCCAGAGGATTGAACAACGCCTGGCCAGCATTGAACAATCTCAGGAGAGCCTAGAGAGGATTGTTGACGACAAGGTCCACGCTCTGGACGTGAAGCTGACTGAACTTCAGGTGACCGTCAACAAGCTTGAGGCAGACATGGAGGAAGCTAGGCAGGACAGGGCAGAGCTCATGCAGGATGACCTAGTCCAGGACTCTCATCGCCAGACTGCTCCGGTTCCCAGAGGATCCTGATCAGCTGCTATTCCAGTGACTGACTCCAGGACTACCACTTCAGCACCTCCCACAGCTCCAGCATCCACTCCTCCAGCGCAGACATCAGCTGAAGTCTTCGCCGATGCTGTCATATCTACTCCGACATCTACCCAGACGGGAACCGCCAGCAGAGCCCACAGTGACGTTTAGCTCTATGCTTTTTCAAACTTTTCGGTAACTTGTTGCCGAAGGGGGAGAAATTGTATAGATCATAGGGCTTTGAGAGAGAGAGTGCTCTTTCGTTCTTTTGCCGTTTCTTTGAGATACATTTGGTTCTTTTGGTTCTTGAAACTTTCAGTGTGCTTGATACTACGTTTGATGCTACCTTAATGAGTGCTTGGTCATACTATGCTTTAATGTGTGCTTAATGCTTATCATATGCTTTTCCTATCTTGTATGATCATTTACTCATGTCTTGGTGATTGGGTGCATGTTATTCATTCTTATCATTTTGTGCGCTCCACCAAGATGTATGTGACATGGAAGAGTGACCCATGATCCTAATTGATTGTGCATTTGCATTCAAACGCAAATTTTAAATAATGCACAAATTTAGGGGCAGCTCTTGCTTATCACATACTTCTCAAAGCGACGATATTATTCATTGTTTATATCCTTTGTCGAAGCTTTGATCTATATGTTGTCATCAATTACCAAAAAGGGGGAGATTGAAAGTGCAACTAATCCCCGGGTGGTTTTGGCAATTAATAACAACATATATATCATTGAACTAATAGCTACTTGAGAATCATTTCAGAGAAGTTCAGTGATATGGGTATGGCAATGTCTGAAGAAGTGGACCCCTCAAAATGCTAAGGCAAGCATTGGCAAAAGCTCAAGACTCCATTTTTGGTTTAGTGATCCAAGATCACATTGAGTCCATAGGAAAAGCCAATACTATTAAAAGGGGATGAGGTTGTGTTGATGATCTGGTTGCTCAAGTGCTTAGTGATATATCTCCTTTAACTATCAGCAACTTTCACTACAATACACACTCATAAGTAATCTCGGACAAACCGATTTTCCAAACTCAGTCCCACCGAGATGAACCACCTCAGCCATAAGCCAAACCCTAGAAATATAGGTCAATCCGAGTTTGAGATCGGTCTCACCGAAACACGGGCTGCCAAGCTTCTGTAACTGTTTGTCATCAAATCGGAATAACCGAGTTGATGATTTCGGTCTCACCGAAACTAGCAAGTTCTTATCTTTACTCAAATCGGACAAACCGAGATGGTATTTTCGGTCCCACCAAAAACCCCAACGTTCACTATATTTGAACTTTCGGTCTGACCGAGTTTCCACTTCGGTCTCACCGAGATTGCTCAATTATGTGTGTAACGGTTGGATTTTGTGTGGAGGCTATATATACCCCTCCACCCCCTCTTCATTCGTGGAGAGAGCCATCAGAAAGAACTACCACTCCTACCTTACACTTTCTGAGAAGAGAACTACCTACCCTTGTGTTGAGATCAAGTTGCTCCATTCCTACCATATGAAACTTGATTTGTAACCTTCCCAAGTTGCTTTCCACTCAATCCTTTCTTCCACCACAGCCATATCAGTGAGGAGAGTTGAGTGTTGGGGAGATTATCATTTGAAGCACAAGAGCAAGGAGTTCATCATCATCTACAACATCTATTACCTTTTGGAGGGTGGTGCCTCCTAGATTGGTTAGGTGTCGCTTGGGAGCCTCCTTTATCGAGATGTGGAGTTGAACCAAGAAGTTTGTAAGGGCAAGGAGATCGCCTACTTCGTGAAGATCTACCCCGAGTAAGGCTAGCCCTCCGTGGGCGTAGGCCATGATGGAATAGACAAGGTTGCTTCTTCTTGGACCCTTCGTGGGTGGAGCCCTCCGTGGACTCGCGCAGCCGTTACCCTCCGTGGGTTGAAGTCTCCATCAACGTGGATGTACGATAGCACTACCTATCGGAACCACGGGAAAAATCATTGCGTCTCCAAATTGCGTTTGATCTTCTCCACCTCTCTTTACTACATGTGCAATTTACTTTCCGCTGCTTATACTCTAGAATTGCATGTGTAGGGTGATACTTGTCTTGATCATAATTGTGAAACTGCCAAAACTGTTCATGATCAAAAGGCAGAAATTTTATATTTACAAGTAGTCTAATCACCCCCCCTCTAGACATACTTTCGATCCTACACATTCTATTCTTGCGTTCTTGAACCCAAGATCCACTCTACTTACCTCGTGTTGATAGTGTTTGCTCGTTCCTTTAGGATATTAGTAACCTTGTGATAGTCCTCGAGGTTTGTGGTTATCGTTCTTCCAATACCATGAACCATCGTGGCAGAAGTTCTTCTGAACCAAAAGATCACAACCAGAGTGCTCTTGATAAGTTCTCCATTCCACATTGTTACTCTACCAATTCTACCTTTCTGCATGGGTTATCCGGAAGAAATATGTTGAAAGTTCGACATGCTAATCTATGCATCCACAACTCAGAAAGTTATATGTTACTTTGAGTTGTCCCTTTTAGTTGTATTATGACCCCTGTCTATCAGTTGATAGTCATGAGTAGTTGTGATTCGTGCTCATCGATGCCTTTTACTCTTGTGGTTCGTCAAGCCATTATATTCTGGAATGACTAGGAGAAACAAACTCTAGTGCCTCTTCCATACCTAGGATTGGGTCAGAGCAGATGTATTCCGCTGATCAAAATGCTAATCCAACTTTTGCTCTACTCTACCTTGGAGTGTTACCCTCTTTTATGTCAAGAATGTCATGGGGATTGCACCACCTCCCGTGAACTCTTGATACAGTGATACTTCTCGCCATCATCGTTCATTACTCGGTCTCCGTGTTATTGTAATCGGAATACTGACTAGTGAATCGTGATGTGTGAAATCAATACTCCTAGAAACTCCATTGCTTGGTAGTTAATGGACAATAATCCAATTCTTAGTGTGCTGGTTACTGAATCGTCATCATAAGATTGATCGTGCTACCTAGTCCATTTTTCTGGTGCACTCTTCGATCAATGAGTTAGGATTGTGTCAATCTCTCGCTCTTTTGATCATATCGTCTTGCCCTGAAAAGCAAGATTGTTCTCGAGCTTCATAACATATCGGTGGTTCGTGATTTTTTGATTATCTTCTCGGAAGTATTACCAGGTTGTTCCCTGACCGTTATGTTGAGCTCGTGATCAAGTTGGTTTACCTATAAACCACCCCTTCTCCAAGAGTCTATTTGGATATCCCGAGCTAGTTGGTTAAGCTAAACAACAACTTGGAGAGTTGGAAGATAAAAGCTTGATCTAACATAGTACATTTCGAAGGGATGTTTTTTGTGTGTGTGTTGAAAAAAGATGGTATTTTCATCAATTGATCTTCGTGTTCAGTTGCTGGACATATCATCTTATCCTAATTTTGATTTGAGTATGGGCTATTGTCAAGTCAAATCAGAACCAACGATGTTTGTAATGTTGTCTTACTCGTGGTTGATCCCTCGAGCATACACTGTTACATATTTTGGTCTGACCAATGCTATCACTTTGTTCACATTGTCATGGAATTCCATCTATATGGAAACCTGGATGAATAATTGTTGAGCCCATCGACAACATCCTTATCTTCTCCATTATTATGTTGGACATTAAGTTAGTGTTGGAAACTTTGTAAGCATTGCCTTCATGTCCTGTTCATGAGGTATATGTTGGATGAGAGAAGAGACTTTCCCTAATTCATGTGTAATTGATGTAAGTTGCCACCGCGAGTTTGAGAAAGTATGTTTTATCTCTTCTGTAATCATCCCAAGTCATTCATGCATAGGTGCGAGGTATTTTGTGGTCTAGAGACTTGCAACCTTCATTCTATATGTATCCCTAGCACACCAAGCCACTGATTGATTTGTTCAAGGAGAAGAAGTTTCTTCTTAAGAGCTAGACTTACGCAAGGACTTCGATATCCTCGATGATGGTTCCCACCTGAACTCGGTAGTGTTTTATTATAATACTACTACGTGGTCATGCTTGTTTTGGACAGCATGTTTACAGGTTTGTAGCAGAACCAACTCATGTTTTGGAGCTTGCTATTGTAGTTCATTTCCCGAGAATCTTGCAACGTCATCTCGTTGATTTGTGTTGCAAACTTTCTTTTTCATTTCTAGACTTGATGAGTCTGGAATATCCTGACACCAACCAGATCTAAATCTCAGGCAGATATGATGGTTGGAACATTCCCGACATTTGCATTTTGTTCCCAGCTTGCACCGCCTTGTGCCAACTTTCCATGGGCTGCCCTTCTCAGTAATTGTTGTTCAGGATCATTTTCAAAAGTGATCCTACCTTGGGTACCATCCATTTTCGATGATAAGCAAAATTCACTCATTGCGTTGTCTTCAACAAGGTAGTCCACATCGTCCATCCAAGCCCAAGTATGTCATTCTTTCAGACTCCGTCAAATGATCGCTTGTAATTTGCCTTAGGCTGGTATGAAGAGTTTCAATGATCTCTATATCAAAAGTAATTCTTTTTGCCACTTAAGGGAATTACTTTACGTGTCACCTTCCCTAAGGTGCCCCGTGGTGGAATCATGGCAGTTAACTCCTCGCTACGTCGTGACCGAGCACGGAATTGTTGCCTACCAAACTTAACCTTTGTCATCTGTTTCTTCCATCCCTCTCAATGTGTGTTTTGTGTCTCAGCTCGGGAGATGTCCTTACATCTTACTCCATGAGTTGATCTAGAGTTGCTCAACCTTTGAGAAGATCGATTCATGTAGAGTTTCTTTCTATCATCATCATGTTCGATGAATATCTCAAAAGCAAGGACGTCAAGATCAATATGAAGCAATGAATCAATGTCTTCGAGAAGGGTACTTGGTTTGTAAAGATTGTGTTAGTTAGAATCCCCTCTATCTTCTTACCACACGTCTTGAATCTCGGGACGAGATTCTTGTTTAGTGGGGGTGAGTTGTCACAGCCCTAGCTCAACCCCTGTTGTCATTGCTTGATCATCATGTCATCATGTTTAAAATTCAAATAAATTTGAAATGGGGACTGATAAACCCTAGCAACAAATGAAATTCAACTAGGGTAAAAAAATCTTTTTCAATGAACCCAAAATGACCTTCAGAAAAGTTCATCATTTTTGAATTGGCGAAAAACTTCTTCCAAAAATGATGCACATTTTTCTAGGTCAACTATGGATTTTTGAATTAAATCATAAATATTTGAATTGGGACATTTAAATTATATAGAATACTTTAAATGTCCAAATAATCTTGAAAGCATTTGAGGGCTGTTGGAAATATTTTCAAAAGTGCCCACAATTATTTTCAGGATTTTACAAAATGAATTAGTATTTTTACTAATTCAAAACATAGGCAAACAATAGAAAACAGAAACTAAATGGAAAAACAGTAGCAGTCGGCCCAGGTCCTGTGCAGCCCAGCAGTCGGCCCAGCCCACCAACCGGCGCTAGTCGTCGTCCTCCTGGCGCCAGGAGGACGAGGGCACGCACTCGCCACGCGGTGCCACACGCCCGTGCAACCTCCTGCTTGCCGCTAAGGCCCTGGACGCGTGCATGACCCCCTCCGGTGACGTCCCGATCGATCCGATCCTTCACTCGTCGCCCCTGCTCTCTCCCTCGTCCTCTCCCTCGCCTTTGGACGTCGTGGCCGAAGCCATCGCACGCATAGCCACCGCCTCCCCCTCATTTCCCTGACATGTCTAAGAGCTCCGCCCCGATGCCCTTGACGTCTTCGTCGACTCACGCATCACCGGACACCCTGCAATGCTGCCACCACCGTCGTCCTCCTCCTTTGATGCCGAAGCTCACCGCTGTCGATTCGCCGTCTCCGACGCGTCCGTGAGGCTGATGACCAACCCTGCCGAATCCCTGTGAGCTCCTGCTCCTCCCTCCTTGCTTTTCCCCTCTGTTTCCGTCCCCTAGCTCCATTTCCCACCGCGGCCGAGAGCCTGGCTCCGCCCGCCATGGCGCCGCCGAGGCCAGGGCCACCCCGGCTCGTGCGTGAGCGCGTCACCGTGTTCGTTGAACTCCCAGGAGCACGCAGCACCCTTCGGTTCCTCCCCTAGTGCAACGTAGCACCGACTCCGTCCACGCCCGAACTCCGGCCACCGCGGATGAGCTCGCCGCCGTCTACTTAGGCCACCTCTGGCGAAACCAAGGACATAAGAGGATGCGTGCGTGCACTAGCTTCGCCTAGGGCCTAACCGCAGTCGATTTGGTCGACTGTTGGTGTTTTGCGAGTCCCTCCGCCGTGCCTGTCATGGCCGGCGTCGAGTCACTGGTGGATTTGACCTTGCTGACCAGAGGTTTGACCTCCCCTGGGTTCTATGACATGCAGGCCCTGCACGGCTAATTAACCTAGTTTAGGTTTAACCCTAATTAGCTTAACCTAGGTTAGTGTTAACTAAGTTTAGTTAGTTTAGTTAACCACTGACTCGCTGACTAGTGGGCCCCAGCCCCACTGACAGATTAGTTTAAAGCCATCAGGTTTGACCTGGACCTGGTCAGTTGACCTGCTGACCTGAGCATGACGTAATGCTGATGCAATAAACATTTCCTGGGATTTAAAATAAATCAGAAATGATTTATGTATTTCAGAAAATCCCCTAAACTTCAAAAATTCATAGAAATCAATCTATAACTCCAAATGAAATAAATTATATATGAAAAATGTTCAAAAAATTCCAATCTATCCATCTGTACCATTTTCATGCATGTTAGAACAACTTATGACTACTGTTTAGGGAAAATCAAATGAATGGCATTTGAATATTCACATATGGAGTTGAATTTGAATCTTTGATTCAAACCAACTTCATTTAATATGGTTGCCAGTTGCATTAGCTCAAATCACATCGTATTGCCATGTCATGATCATGCATCATATTGTTGCATTGCATTGATGGTGTTCTTTCTCTTTTGCCGGTGTTTCACCCCTCTCAGTAGATGATGTTCCGACCATATGAGTTCGATGACACCGATGAAGAGCTATACTATCCTTAGAAGTGCCAAGCAAGCAGAACCATTTTGTTCATTCCGATACAATCCCACTCTCTCGCTTTTGCTCTGTTTTATTGCATTAGGACAACCGCGATTCAACTGTTACATGTTCCGGTAGTTGAACCCCTTTCCTCTGCATGACCTGTCATTGCCACAGTAAATAGATGAAACCCACTAGCATGAGTAGGAGTTGTTTGAGCCCTGATGTGCCTACTCATTCATTTAGCTTGTTAACTCAGCTACAATCTTGTACCTTGGGAGGGTCTTGTAGATAGCCTTGCTTCACAGCCTTTTTCATTTGTAGTTGTCTGTACCCAGACATCCCATGCTTCTGTTGCTTGTATGCTCTCTATGTTGGGTCATGAGACCCATGTTTGTATATCTGGCTCCTCGGAGCCTAATGAATAAATACTTTGATTCCTAGAGTTTTGTTGTGATGACATGTTGTATTTGCACATATCGAGCATATTGTGTGTATGTTATTGAAATGCTTGCACTACAAAAAAAGACACATCCGTGACATTTTGGGCCGAACGAAACTTTTTTCTGTCATACTTATGACACTTCTATGACAATAATTGTGACAAAACACGGTATCATCATAGATGTGGTGGGGTCCTACTTCTATGACAAAAAATCATGACAAAAAATGGGCTTTTTGTCCTGGGCGGGCCGGAGACGGAGCTGCATGACATTCTATGGGCCGTCCATGATGGAAAAAACCATGGTAGAAGCGAGGGCGAGGAAAATATCGGGGTGTTCTCGGTTACGGTGGGTGGACGGGGCCGAGCGATGCATGTTTCTCTCGTACACGCACGCGCGTGGGTGTGAGGCGATTGGCTCTAACTGAACCCGAGCGAGGCGTTGGGCTCTAATTGAACCCAAGCGATTGCACTGCAGGCTACTCGTTACTTAACCCGAGCGACCGGTTGATGGCTGTTAACTGAACCCGATCGAGCGATTCCTTCGCTACTGCTGCTAACAGAAGCCGATCGATGATGCCTCTGCATGAACAGTGAGCGTTGCTGGGGGTTTGGATGAACAGTTCTCGGTGGGGCTGGCTGAACAGGACCCCGTGGTGTTGCCTCTGCATGAACAGGACCCTGTTCGATCGAGCTGGTTGGGGCTGCATGAACAGGACCCGTGGATGGCTGCATGAACAGGACCACCCCGTGGAGGGCTGCATGAACAGTAGACGGTGGAGGGCTGGATGAATAGTAGCCCGTGGAGGGGTGGTTGAACAGGAGCCCGTGGAGAGGGCTGGTTGAACAGTAGTCGATGGAGTAGCGCGCGGTGGAGGCTGAACAGTCGCAGGTGGAGGATGGAGGAGATCTACGGTGGATGAACAGTAGCCCATGGAGGCTGGAGGGGGTCGACAGTGGTGATGAACAGTATCCCGTGGAGTCCCATTTTGCGGTATGTGCTACCTCTTGAGCTTGCGTTGTATTCCCTCGAAGAGGAAAGGGAGATGCAGCACAGTAGCGTAAGTATTTCCCTCAGTTTTTGAGAACCAAGGTATCAATACAGTAGGAGACCACGCGCCAGTCCCTCGCACTTGCATAAACAAATAAGAACTTCGCAGCCAACGCGATAAGGGGTTGTCAATCCCTTTACGGTCACTTACGAGAGTGAGATCTGATAGAGATGATAATTATATTTTTGGTATTTTTGGTATAGGAACAAAAAGTAAAGAAAGCAAATAAACAACAGCAACAGAAATTGACGGGAAAGTAATATGATAAAGATAGACCCGTGGGCCATAGTTTTCTCTAGTGGCTTCTCTCATGATTGCGGTATTCTACGGCGAGAAACAAATTACTATCGAGCAATTGATAGAAAAGCGAATACTTATGAGACTATCTAGGCATGATCATTGTATATAGGCATCACGTCCGAGACAAGTAGACCGAAACGATTCTGCATCTAATACTATTACTCCACACATCGACCGCTATCAAGTATGCATCTTGTGTATTTAGTTCATACGAATAGAGTAATGCCTTAAGAAAGATGACATGATGTAGAGGGATAAACTCAAGCAATATGATGAAAACCCCATCTTTTTATCCTCAATGGCAATAATACAACACGTGCCTTGCTGCCCCTACTGTCATAGGGAATGGACACCGCAAGATTGAACCCAAAGCTAAGCACTTCTGCCATTGCAAGAACTATAGATCTAGTAGGCCAAACCAAACCAATAATTCTAAGAGACTTGCAAGGATATTATGAGCACACATAAAAAGTTCAGAGAAGAACCAAATATCTTTCATAGATAACCTTGATCATAAACTCACAATTCATCGGATCTCGACAAACACACCGCAAAAAGAGATTACATCGAATAGATCTCCTCGAAGACCGAGGAGAACTTTGTGTTGAGATCCAGAGAGAGAGAAGAAGCCATCTAGATACTAGCTGTGGACCCGAAGGTCTGAGGTAAACTACTCACAAGTCATGGTGATGGCGATGATGATGATGATGATGAAGGCCTCCGTGATGGATCCCCCTCCCGGAACAGGCTCCAAAATGGGATCTCCACGGGAACAGAAGCTACGGCGGTGGAATTAGAGTTTTATCTCTACGCTTGGAGTTTCTGGGGTACGTAGGTATATATAGGAAGAAGGGGGGCACCGGGGGCCACACGGGCTGCCCTCGAGGCAGGGGGCGCGCCCTGGGAAGGGGGGCGCGCCCCCACCCTTGACGGTGGCCCCTCTGTCCCCTGGCTTGGCCCCGAAGTCTTTCATGCGTGATTTCCTCCAAAAATATCTCTCGCGAAGGTTTCATTCCGTTTGGACTCCGTTTGATATTCCTTTTCTGCAAAACCCTGAAATAGGCAAAAAAAATAGCAATCTGGACTGGGCCTTTGGGTTTGTAGGTTAGTCCAAAAATGATATAAAAGTGAATGATAAAGCCCATTAAACATCCAAGACTTCATAAATAATAGCATGGAACAATCAAAAATTATAGATACGTTGGAGACGTATCAAGCATCCCCAAGCTTAATTCCTGCTCGTCCTCGAGTAGGTGAATGATAAAGAAAGAATTTTTGATGTGGAATGCTAACCAAAATAATTTTTTAATGTAATTCTCTTAATTGTGGCATGAATGTTCAGATCTGAAGGATTCAAGATAAAAAGTCTATATTGACATAATAAATAACAATACTTCAAGCAATACTAACAAAGCAATCATGTCTTCTCAAAATACTATGGCTAAAGAAAGTTATCCCTACAAAATCATATAGTGTTGGCTATGCTCCCTTATTATCACAATAAGTATTTATAGAACTCATATACTTATTGCAAAAATCTATGAGTCATCAAAACAAAGCAATCAACGCATGACCCTAGGGGGGAGGTTGGTAGGAGTTAAACATCGTGCGCCCCCAACCTCCACACAAATGTTGACACTCTACAAATACCTCATGCTTTAACTTAGTCACATAACGGTTCACCATACGTGCATGCTACGGGAATCACTAACCTTAACACAAGTATTTATCAATTTCATAATCACTCCACTAGCATGACTTTAATATCACTATCCTCATATCTCAAAACAATTATCAAGCATCCAACATCTCTGTCTATTCAATGCACTTGATGTGAATTTTTTTACTACATTGACATAGGATGTTTATCATGTGAAGACTAGTTTCTTTAGCCTAAACACTTTACCATGCTGTTTTAATAGACTATCAAATAGATCTAAGTGAAGCATGAGAGTTCAACAATTTCTAAAAAATATTACCACCACCATGCTCTAAAAGATATAAGTGAAGCACTAGAGCAAAAACTATTCAACTCAAAAGATATAAGTGAAGCACATAGAGTGTTCTAACAATTTCTAGGCCATATTTAACTCTCTCAAATAGGTGTGTCCAGAAAGGATGATTGTGACAAACTAATAAGCAAAGACTCAAATTATACAAGATGCTCCAAGCAAAACACATAGCATGTTGCGAATAAAAATATAGCTCCAAGTATAGTTACCGATGGATGAAGACGAAAGAGGGGATGCTTTCCCGGGGAATCCCCAAGCTTAGGCTTTTTGATTATCTTGAATTTACTTGGGGTGCCATGGGCATCCCCAAGCTTAGGCCTTTGCTACTACTTGTTCCATAGTCCATCAAAGCAATACTCAAAACTTGAAAATTTCACAACACAAAACTTAGACAAAAATTGTCATGAGCTCCGTTAGTAAGAGAAAGCAAACCACCACTCAAAGATACAGCAAGGAATTCATTCATTGTTTATATTGGTGTTAAACCTACTGTACTCCAAGTTTTCTATGGTTCATATCCTCCAATATTACTCATAGATGCATCGGAAAAAGCAAACAACACACGAAAAACAGAATCTGTCAAAAACAGAACAGTCTGTAGTAATCTGCCGGGTTCGCCTACTTCTGGAACTCCAAAAAAATCAAACTAAATTGGTAAATTTGCGAAATTTATCTACCAATCATCAGCAAAACGAATCAACTAAAAATCACACTCCAGTAAAATCGGAAGACTACTTTAGCGAGCGCTAACAATTCTGTTTTTCACAGCAAGATCAAATAAACTTCACACAATTTCTACCAAAGGTTCTACTTGGCACAAACACTAAACAAAACATGAAACCACATCTAAACATAGGATAGATGCAATATTTATTCCCTAACAGTAACAAAAAAAAATTGGGTTGCCTCCCAACAAGTGCTATCGTTTTACGCCCCTAGCTAGGCACGATTTTAATGATGCTCACATGAAAGACAAGAATTGAAGCACAAAGAGAGCATCATAAAGCATGTGAAAATCACATCTAAGTCTAACATACTTCCTATGCATAGGCATTTTATAGCAAACAAATTAGCAAGATCTAGCATATGCAAGGAAGAATAAAGAAACAATAGCAATCTCAACATAACGAGAGGTAATTTAGTAACATGAAAATTCCTACAACCATATTTTCCTCTCTCATAATAATTGCATGTAGGATCATAAGAAAATTCAAATATATAGCTATCACATAAGATATTCTCAACATGATTCACATGCATACGAAGTTGACACTTTTCCAAAATAGTGGGAGTAACATTAACTAAAGTCATGACCTCTCCAAACCCACTCTTTAAAAAAATCATAAGATTGATCATACTCCAAATATGTGGGATCTAAAGTTGGCACTCTTCCAAACCCACTTTCAATATTATTGCAAACATTATTATCAATCTCATATTCATCATGGTTGGAATAAATTTTCAAGATCATAAGAATCACCCCAATCATGATCATTGCAACAAGTAGTGGGCAAAGCAAAATAAGCATCCCAAGGTTAGGGTTTCGCATATCATTAGCACAATTGACATTAATAGAATTTGTAATAACATCATTGCAATCATGTTTTTTACTCAAGGAGCTATTGTGAATCACTTTATAATTTTTCAATACTTCATCACAATTTTCGGATTCACAAATTTCAAGCAAAACCTCATAAAGATAATCTAGTGCACGCAGCTCACTAGCAATAGGTTCAACATAATTGGATCTCTTAAAGAGATTAGCAAGTGGATGAGGATCCATACTTTGGCAAGCGAAGATGCAAGCTAATTGAGAGCACATAGCAACACAAACAAACAAGAAGCAAGCGAACAATAAACACACGGCGGAAGAAGGGCAAATAAAACGGCAAGGGTGAAGTGGGGGAGAGGAAAACGAGAGGCAAATAAATGTAATGCGAAGGATACGGGTTTGTGATAGGTACTTGGTATATGACTTTTGCGTAAGCCTCCCCGGCAACGGCGCCAAAAATTCTTCTTGCTACCTCTTGAGCTTGCGTTGTATTCCCTCGAAGAGGAAAGGGAGATGCAGCACAGTAGCGTAAGTATTTTCCTCAGTTTTTGAGAACCAAGGTATCAATCTAGTAGGAGACCACGCGCCAGTCCCTCGCACCTTCATAAACAAATAAGAACTTTTCAGCCAATGCGATAAGGGGTTGTCAATCCCTTTACGGTCACTTACGAGAGTGAGATCTGATAGAGATGATAATTATATTTTTGGTATTATTGGTATAGGAACAGAAAGTAAAGAAAGCAAATAAACAACGGCAAAAGAAATTGACGGGAAAGTAATATGATAAAGATAGACCCGGGGGCCATAGTTTTCTCTAGTGGCTTCTCTCATGATAGTGGTATTCTACGGCAGGTAAACAAATTACTGTCGAGCAATTGATAGAAAAGTGAATAATTATGAGACTATCTAGGCATGATGATTGTATATAGGCATCATGTCCGAGACAAGTAGACCGAAATGATTCTGCATCTACTACTATTACTGCACACATCGACCGCTATCCAGCATGCATCTAGTGTATTGAGTTCATACAAACAGAGTAACGCCTTAAGAAAGATGACATGATGTAGAGGGATAAACTCAAGAAATATGATGAAAACCCCATCTTTTTATCCTCGATGGCAACAATACAATACGTGCCTTGCTGCCCCTACTGTCAGTGGGAAAGGACACTGCAAGATTGAACCCAAATCCAAGCACTTCTCCCATTGCAAGAACTATAGATCTAGTAGGCCAAACCAAACCAATAATTCGAAGAGACTTGCAAGGATATTATGAGCACACATAAAAAGTTCAGAGAAGAACCAAATATCTTTCATAGATAACCTTGATCATAAACACACAATTCATCGGATCTCGACAAACACACCGCAAAAAGAGATTACATCGAATAGATCTCCTCGAAGACCGAGGAGAACTTTGTATTCAGATCAAGAGAGAGAGAAGAAGCCATCTAGCTACTAGCTATGGACCCGTAGGTCTGAGGTAAACTACTCACAACTCATGGTGAGGGCGATGAGGATAATGATGAAGGCCTCCATGATGGATCCCCCTCCCGGAACAGGCTCCAAGATGGGATCTCCACGGGAACAGAAGCTACGGCGGTGGAATTAGGGTTTTCTCTCTGCGCTTGGAGTTTTTGGGGTACGTAGGTATATATAGGAAGAAGGGGGGCACCGGGGGCCACACGGGCTGCCCTCGAGGCAGGGGGCGCGCCCTGGGAAGGGGGCGCGCCCCCCCACCCTCGAGGGTGGCCCCTCTGTCCCCTGGCTTGGCCCCGAAGTCTTTCATGCGTGATTTCCTCCAAAAATATCTCTCGTGAAGGTTTCATTCCGTTTGGACTCCGTTTGATATTCCTTTTCAGCAAAACCCTGAAATAGGCAAAAAACAGCAATCTGGACTGGGCCTTTGGGTTAGTAGGTTAGTCCCAAAAATGATATAAAAGTGAATGATAAAGCCCATTAAACATCCAAGACTTCATAAATAATAGCATGGAACAATAAAAAATTATAGATACGTTGGAGACGTATCAGTACGCCACACCACTCCCGATGAACATGACCCCCGTTTCGACCGTAGCGCTCCAGCACAAGTCCGTTTCCTCCGTTTTGCGGTACGCCACACCCCTCCCGGTGAACAGGACCCCCGTTTCGACCGTAGCGCTCCAACACAAGTCTGTTTCATCCGTTTTGCGGTACGCCACACCCCTCCCGATCAACAGGAGCCCCGTTTCGACCATAGGAGGTCTGTTTCCTCCGTTTTGTGGTACGCCAGACCCCTCTCGATGAACAGGATCCCATTTCGAACATGGTCGGTCGAACACAAGGCCGTTTCCTCCGTTCTGTGGTACGCCAGGCCTCGTTTCCATCGGATGTTCCATCCAAGCCCTCCCGATGAACACGACGACACATTCTGTTCCGACCCAGCCGGTTGGCTCCCCATGAACACGACGACGATGTTGTTTCTCCATTCCGACCCAGCCATGTACACGAGCCCTGGCCATACGTATGCGCGAGTAGGCATTCGAGACCCTGCCCGTATCTACATACGTGGTCGTATTTTCTTTCTTGCACCCTGGCCGATGTACGTACGTGTACATGCTACGTGCGCGCCTCTGTTATGACACGTGTGCGCCTCTACATCGACCAGTATGTACGTACACATTTGCGACCAGAATGACAACGCTACATACGCTTCAACCAGGTGGGTCCCGACTGTCAGGCACTTCCTTGCGTGCGAAGATGTAGCTGGTGGGTCCCAGCAGTCAGGGGGGCAAATCGTTTTTTTGCCCGGACGCACTTGCTTGCGTGCGAAGATGTAGCTGGCGGGTCCCAGCAGTCAGGGGGAAACGTTTTTTTCATGAAATACGGTGGCCCGTCCGGTGGGTCCCCGCTGTCAGGTGGAGGAATAATTATTTTTCGCGTAATAAGGAGGCACTTCCTTGCTGCGGCAGTGGACCCAGCTGTCAGCCTCTCCACGTACAGTACTCTTCCGATGGAAGTCGTTCCTTGACCACGTTGACCACACCGCACCGAGAGCACCAGGGCGGTGGATGACGGCGAGGCCTAGGAAGGGGACGACGCGGAGCCGGGGAAGACGCGGCAGTGGAAGCCTGCGCGGAGAGGAGTACGAGGGTTCACTGGTTTGGCTGCGGTGTGAGGCTGCCATCGCCGCAGGGCCTGGCCAGCGGTGGGAATAGTAGGGGACGGTGAGGCCTCCGCAGTAGCACAGCCGGCCATGGGTGGCAGGAGCATGTGGCACGATCGGCGCTGCTTTGGACGACTGGAGCAAGAAGAACAGAAGTTGAAGAAGCATTACGGTCGTTGGTTGGACATCATACGATCACTGGAGCTAGAATTGTTCATATTGACTAAGTTGACAAAGCACTCCGTCCCTTCAACTTACTAGGCCCACAAGTCAGCCACCCACCAAGGTGGGTCCCAACTAGCAGGGGGAGTATTCATTTTTTTGTGCGTAATAAGGCGGCACTTCCCTTGGGTCCGAGCTGACAGCAGGGGCAATTTTTTCGCGAAATATGGTAGCCCGTCCGGTGGGTCCCAGTAGTCAGGGGAAAACGTTTTTTTCGTCAAATACGGTGGCCCGTCCGGTGGGTCCCTGCTGTCAGGTGGGGGAATAATGATTTTCCGCGTAATAAGGAGGCACTTCCTTGCGGCTGTCGTGGACCCAGCTATCAGCCTCTCCACGTATTGTACTCTTCCGATGGAAGTAGTTCCTTTACCACGTTGACCATGCCGCGCCGAGAGCACCAGGGCGGTGGACGACGACGAGGCCTAGGAAGGGGACGACACGGAGGCGGGAAGACGCGGCAGTGGATGCCCATGCATAGAGGAGTATGAGGGTTCACTGGTTCTCTGCAGTGTGAGGCTGCCGTCGTGGCAGAATAACAGGGGGTGTGGGTGAGTAGAGGGATGGCCTGGCTAGAGGTGGGAGTAGTAGGGGGCGGTGAGGCCTCCGCCGCATCGCAGCCAGCCACGGGAGGCAGGAGCACGAGGCACGACCGGCGCTGGTTTGGGTGGCTGGAGCAAGAAGATCAGAGGTTGAAGAAGCACTACGGCCATTGGATGGACATTGTACGGTCATTTGAGCTAGAATCGTGCATATTGACTAAGTTGACAAAGCCCTCCGTCCCCGTCAACTTAGTAGGCCCACAAGTCAGACTGTCACTATACTGGGTCCCAGCTAGCAGGGGGGAGTATTCATTTTTTTGTGCGTAATAAGGAGGCACTTCCTTGCGTGCGAACATATAGCTAGTGGGTCCGAGCTGTCAGCGGCGGTAACGTTTTTTCACGAAATACAGAGGCCCTTTCGGTGGGTCCCAGATGTCAGGTGGAGGAATCATTATTTTGCGTGTAATAAGGAGGCATTTCCTTGCGTGCGGCCGTGGACCCAACTGTCAGCCTCTCCACGTACAGTCCACTTCAGATGAATGTCGGTCGTTGACCACACTGACCAGGCCGGCGCCGAGAGCACCAGGGTGGTGGACGACGGCGAGGCCTAGGAAGGGAACGACACGGAGGCAGGGAAGACTCGGTAGTTGTTTCCCACGCGGAGGGGAGTATGACTGTATGAGGGTTTACTGGTTCGTCTGTCGTTGCCGGAGAATAACAACAGGTGTGGATGATTAGAGGGATGGCTAGGCCAGCGATGGGAGTATGGTGGGGCAAAGAGGCCTGCATGGCACCATAGCCGGACACGGGAATGAGGGAGCAGGCAGTCCCGCCGGCGCTTGTTTGAGCGGCTGGAGCAGGAAGAGCAGAGATTGAAGAAGCACGACGGCCATTGGATGGACATCCAAGAGTCACTGCTTGTTCGTCAACCTCTTTTTTAGGAAAGCCTCAAATCTGTGGAAAACACCATACAACCCATCTGCCATTATTTCTAATAATTTACAGCCCATTTGCTAATTCTTAATGTTTTTTTGGAGCACATATTCTTTTTGTTAGAATTACAGCCCATATTGTGGCCACGGTTAAAAAATTATACGAAATTTTGCATATTTCGGTGCGGTCCGAACTGTTTTTAATCCCGAAATTTGGAGTCACATTCAAACTGATTTTAAAAATAAATGTATGTCAATATAAAACCCAACAAATTGTCCATGCATAAAAATCAATTCAATTTAAAATCTTGAAATGAGAAAAAAGAAATTTGAAACTAATTATCGGTTTGATGTGTTTTAAAAATGTACAGCCCATTTCTCATTACTCCTAGGACATTTTCTCAGCCAGTCGAATGAAGCTCTCCTCGTCTTGAAAGATTTGCAGCCCAACAGGCCTGACAAAGCGACTTACTTGGCAAATCACAAAAAAACGAGGCTGTGGCCGTGGACCCAGCTGTCAGCCTCTCCACGTACATTACTCTTCCGATGGAAGTCGGTCGTTGACCACATTGACCACACCGCGCTGAGAGCACCAAGGCGGTGGATGATGGCGAGGCCTAGGAAGGGGATGACGCGGAGCCGGGGAAGGCGCGGCAGCGGATGCCCACACGGAGAGGAGTTCGAGGGTTCACTGGTTCGGCTGTGGTGTGAGGCTGCCGACGCCGCAGAATAACAGGGGGTGTGGGTGAGTGGAGGGATGGCCTGGCCAGCGGTGGGAGTAGTATGGGGGCGGTGAGGCCTCCTCGGTAGCACAGCCCGCCATGGGAGGCAGGAGCAGGCGGCACGACCGGCGCTGCTTTGGGCGGCTGGAGCAAGAAGACCAGAGGTTGAAGAAGCACTAAGGCCGTTGGATGGACATCGTACGATCACTGGAGCTAGAATCGTTCATATTGACTAAGTTGACAAAGCCCTCCGTCCCCGTCAACTTAGTAGGCCCACAAGTCAGCCTCCCACCGTGGTGGGTCCCAGTTGGCAGGGTGTATTCATTTTTTGTACGCAATAAGGAGGCGCTTCCTTGCATGCGAAGATATAGTTGGTGGGTCCGACCGGTCAACGGAAGGAACGTTTTTTTCGCGAAATACAGAGGCCCTTCCGGCGGGTCCCAGATGTCAGTTGGAGGAATCATTATTTTGCACGTAATAAGGAGGCATTTCCTTGTGTGCGGCCGTGGACCCAGCTGTCAACCTCTCCACATACAGTCCACTTCCGATGGATGTCGTTCGTTGACCACGTTGACCACGCTGCGCCAAGAGCACCAGGGCGGTGGACGACGGCGAGGCCTACGAAGGGAACGATACAGAGCCGGGGAAGACACGGCAGTGGTTGCCCACGCGGTGGAGGGTATGAGGGTTGACTGGTCCGGCTGCCGTTGCCGAAAAATAACAGGAGGTGTGGGTGAGTAGAGACATAGACAGGCCAGGGATGCGAGTATATGATGGGGCCGTGAGGCTTGCCCGGCAGCACAGCCGGCCACGGGAGGCGGGAGCAGGCCGTTCCGACGGAGCTGGTTTGGGCGGCTGGGACAGGAAGATCAGAGACTGAAGAAGCACGATTGCCGTTAGATTGACATCTAACGGTCTGACGATGGTAGAGTCGATTGTTGACTATGTTTCTTTTTTGATAAACCTTGTGTACGGATGAACTTAGTAGGCCCACAAGTCAGCCTCCAAATCTGTGGTAGACAATATAGAGCCCATTTGCTATTTTTTAATAATTTGCAACCCATTTGCTAATTCTTAAGTAATTTATTACAGCCCATTTTCTGCCCAGGACCACGGTCAAAAAGTTCAACCTTATTTTGCATATTTCGGTGGAGTCCAAACTTTTGTAATCCCGAAATGATAAAAAAATTAAGAACTTATTGATTTGCTAAAAAGATCGTTTTGTTTTTGTAAGCTAATAAGACATGGGACAATGGAGTTGGTTTAAGGGAAAACCCGTGGTAAAAAAAATCAGCGCTGGGAGGGAAAACAACAACAAAAATAAGGATGTAAATATGAAAAGTGAATTTTATGTATTTTCAATATAATGATACGTGTATATGAACTAGTAAAACTTGTCCTACATCCGTTTTCTAATCTCTACGTTTCAAGAGGAAAATAGAACATGCGTTTCAAGAGGAAAATAGAACTACGTTGTGTGTTTGATTCAGTAAAAAAAGTGCCTGCGGATGTTGTAAGACAAAATATAACTAACTTTGGCGTGCCAGAGGCTAGTAGATACCTGCTGGATCTTTGTGCCCAGTTGTCGTCATGGGCTAGGCCTGTTAAAAACAAAACCAAGCCTGGGCAGTCTATAGCCGAGCTGAAACTTTCTTGACCTGAAAAAACAATATACATGCTCAATAAACGAGATAATTCTGCAAGTATGGACTGATAACTGGGATGCAGCAGAGATATTATTTTTTCATTGTGATAATAAGAGCATGCACTTGGTTCGAAAATTTTGGAGAACTTGGAATTCGAACGACAGGTGCTTATGCTACCCATCAAATAAAAATCAGGTGCCTGAAAATTCGTTTCGAAACAAATGATTCAGCTTTATATCCACGTCGACCCTCGACGTTATGTTTGGAAGCAAATGCCAAGTTCACACCAAAATATTGTTAAAAACAATACCAACTTGCGAACAACAAGGTAGTACAAGTACCAATACCAAACTAACTTATAATCTTTTTACTCCTGGCCCTAGTGTTCGTCTGGTAAAAAATCTTGCAGAGGACCAGCTCCCGCTCCTTCTCTTGCTCCAGGTCCCCGAGGTGGTACTGGTGCATCACCCAGTTGGTCCTCTGCTGGTCGAAGTTTTTGTTGGTGTGCAACACCAGAACCTTTTTGCTGTCCGTCTGCCGGCCGTTGACCATCACCGGCAAGGTATTGCCGGTGTTGTGCCACATCGCGTGCATGCTGCACTCTGACTGTATCTTGCCACGCGTCCACGAGCCCCTTTTGAACGCCCTGGAATTGCGCTGGAAGAAATGCTTGCTTAGGCCACTCAGTGTGATACCTGCAGTATTGTCGAATACAAGTTTTAGTGTACGTAGTTGGCATTTTCATAACATCTTTGGCATGTTGCAGTCACTTGTTTCACTTTCAATTAACTGTCAAATTGTAATTGCTTCACCAGGTCTGCGTCTAAAAAGAAAAATAGAGCTATAAACAAAGTAATATGTTTCTACAAGTAGACGGCCGATCGGTGTCTTAGCTGGAAGTTTCTCGGGATGGGTGTAGCATATGTCGTGCTCGCTGTCGATGGTTGGTATGAACAAATCGATGAGAGGGTGAGATCTCATGTTGTCAGCACTCACTTATGCCTCAAGGTGCTCGATCAGCTCTTGATCCATGGGATCGAACTTGACGCTAGCCGGCAGCACCGGCCAATCCTTCTTTGACTTGCATGGGTTAATTCCAGTTATATGGTACTCAATGTATGATCAATCGACTATTTTAAGTGAATGATGAAAAATTTCGACAGATAAGTGGTACTCCAAATCTGAAGTCCAGAATACCCGAACACGCCGCGGGGATTCTTGTGTCACCTCACGCGCAGCGTGTTGTCACGTCAATTCAATGTGTGGACATGATGAATAATTTGACCGACGTATACTAGTACTGCTACTGTACTACTTACTAGTCGTATTTAGTGTCACATTTTAACCATATGTTTAACTAACAAGTACGCACTTGAAGCCTAAGTGATATATACTGCATAGCTTCAAACTAACAACAGTACATAATATCCAACAAAAGAGGGTCGTGCTACTGTTGGAATTTTGCTAGTAGGCCTTTGGCCTCATATTTCCAACAGCTACAACAGTAGAATACATGGCTCAGTCTACATATTAGTACGAATCAAATTGTGCACAGTTGTTGTTGGCATGAACCACATCGCCGCATGTCGGGTTTGCAAAAGCCATCCATCGCATGGAAGCTTGATGCCTTTCACACACTGAAGATTATCTGGCAACAAGTTGTGTCGATGAATCTCTGGATATGGTGATTCATGAAACCCATGGTATGATGTGTAAACACAGCCCCCTGGCGAATGGAAGTTGCATAGCATGGTAATCATCGCCGCTGATATGATTGATGATTGGTTGGATGATCGGATAATTGAGCCCGAGGAACATGGAGTGGTTGTCGGGGTTGTAAACCCGCCTCTAGTTGAATACGCCTGGCCCAACGGAGCTGGGATCTTTCTTGAACATGAAAAAGCCATAGCCATCAATGTCATGAACACCCCAGGCATTGTACTGCATGCTGTTTGATGAAATGGTGTGGTCAATTTTGTACGTGCAAATGAGCATCAAATGACCACCGTCAGCTGAACAAGCGATAAACCACCACCCATCAGCTGGTATGATTCCAGGACCTGGAATCATGAAGGCCAGCGCATTTGCGTCTGCTACAACAATTCAAATTGGAGACCAAAAGGACAAAAATAAACAATCATGTTCAGAGTATGTGTGGAATTAAGAAAATTATAACATTGACACATATCATAGACAAAGAATTGCAATGTCGTGGTCATAATTATACCCGGAGATTAAAAAAAAATAAGCCAATGGCTTTCATATTCTAGCAATATATCATGGTTCAAACATCATGTAACAATGAGAGGAAAACAGATATGATATGGCCTACTCATATTCTACCATAGCACTTACTATAGTTATCATATCAACTCTAAGCAATAACATGCGTTGTTATAAAAATCCTGGAAATGAGAGTAACATATAGCAATAATGAGGTTATACTCATAATATCTATTTTAACAATCATTAGATACCAATTGTTCTCATATCAACTCTAACAATAACATGTGTGGTCATAAAAGTCTAGGAAATGAGAGGAACATATAGCAATGATGTGGTTATAGACATACTATATATTCTCAATTTGTAACAATGAACAGGCAGTCGTATTCTTAAGGTAAAGATGAGATGAGATAGAACAATTACACAATGATAGATTCCACCAGTATAGGCAGTCAATCTATGCGTCGACCGCATAAACAATGCCATCGTGCACTATAGCATCAGACAGAAGTGTTAGGTAAAGAGGATCGACGATGAGCCATAACCATGTATGGCGACCGGATTCCAGATAGACTAATCCCATGTTGAACACGGCAATGAGCTTGTAATCCATGTAGTCTTCTGATGGTGTGGGCACCTCGTAGATTACAACCTTCAGCAAACAGAGGTCAAGCCAAAAGCTCGACGCGTCTCGTGCATAGTAGGCAGGAGTGTCCGGCGGGCCGCGAGGCTTGATGGCGGCAGTATCCAAAGATGGAAGGGTGATCTCTCCCTGGGTGTCGATATCCACGAGACGCCACAGACTACCGGATTGGTGGATCAGGACGATCCAGTTGGCCTTCATGCCCACCCAGTAGTGGCCGTGCATGAAGGACATGTGGACGGGTAGTGGTAGCATGTCGACGGGCACCACGGCAACCTCCGTAGGATCGTCAAGTTGGTGTCTGGGCCACCTGCGAGGATCGGCATCAGCAAGCAGGGTGTCTTGAAAAAAGCAGGCCGGTTGTAGACGAGTAGACGGTACAAAGACACCGAGCATGCGGCCAGACTAACGATGTTGAGTACGTCCATACGATTACATATCTGCTCCAAGAGAACATCGGGGAGGGAATTTTAATAGCGGCTCTGCGTGTCAGTCGGTTCTGCTATTGGGGTTTTTGGTGCCTGCGGGCCAGCTGGGAAGTGGATTCGGTCGGGCGAGCAAAGAAGCTTCTCCTCGTATCGCCGAGCAGTGAGCGGGGGGGATATGGTACGCACGAGCTACCAAGGAAGATAGCGCAGGCGGGCGAGCAGAGAGCGGGGGGAAATGGTGTGCGGCCAACGATGGGGAAGAGAGGAGGAAGAAGAAGAAGAGAGGAGGAGGAAGAAGAGTGGAAGACGGGGAAGAAAGTGCATTAAATCTCAATTCTACTACTACTACCAGGATATACCGTCCTTCGGAGTGTAAATAGTTACACCTATGACATATGTGTCTACCACAAGAGGGCCCATATGTCAGTAAATGGAGGACAGAAGCATGCTCTACTGGCAAACATTATGTCAGTACTGGGTAAGCTGATTTAGTAACACCAACACGCTGGTTCAGCTTATTAATTAAGTGTCCCATCTGCTGCAGCGTGTATTGTCACTTCACTTCGAAGACTAGTTGAATAGTTCTCACTCACCGAGATGGGAAATAATGGATCGCGAAGACTTCCTTTCTACATTATCCCTATGCCTCTATGCTCACCTCACTCATTTTGCTCCGTACGTAGTCACTTGTTGAAATCTCTAGAAAGGCAAATACTCCATATTTTGGAACAGAGGGAGGATTTTACTCCGTATTTGGGAACAGAGGCAGGATTTTACTCCGAATTTGGGAACAGAGGGAGTATCACCATATGGAGGGAACAGAGGAAGCTTGAAATATGAGCATGTCAATGGGAGGGAGTAAGCCCCATGCATGCATGCATGCATGCAACATGCAACACTCACACGTACACATGGTCGCACGCAACACTCACGCACCCATGCGGCACACAGCACATGACGCAACACACATGCTCACGATCAAGTGCTGAACCTACTCCCTATGTCCGTGAAAGATTGTACATTTAGAGATTTACACATTGACCAGGGCATAATTAACGCCCAAAAGTAGCAGACATATGTGTGCATGCGACCATTGAGAGAAGAAGATTAAATGAAGGTCGTTGCATGTTGTAGTTAAGGATAGACATGTAACCTATACCTAGAGCACAAGTTGGTGCATTAGTCAATCAATATCGATTTAGATTAAAGGCTAAATGCATTGGAAGTGTAGATGTACTGCACTCTTTGTTTTTTAGCTGATTTCTTTGCTCTGCCAACTGACAGGTGGGACCAAGAAACCAGGTGACAATTTAACCAGTCAACAAAGTGCCACGTCAACTATGTGGACGGTCAGTAGGGTGCAATACGGTGCTCTACGATGAGCTAGTGATCGTATAATCACTGTAAAACTATATATAGTGACCGTAAAGAGCGTATTGTTACATACGTTGACCGCCAGTGTATTTTTCTCATTTTAAATTAAGACATATTAATCGGAAAGGACGCAGTATGGACTAGTAGTAGTACTACTTTGATGTGTCCCGTCAACTCGCCGAACGAGGAGAAGCTTGCTTACTACGCCTCTCCCTCGCCCACGCGCGTGGTGGTTCACATGACGAGGAGAGGGTTTTGACTACAGCGCCCTCTCCCTCTCCCTCTCCCTCGCGGTGGACGTGCAGCAGTTCAATCGATGTCAGATTGCTAGAAGCATAATGTGTGCTGTAGTATCATCATTGTTGGACCTTCCGAAGAGGCGAGGAACCAAGTGCAAGGTTGACACGAGTATGAACTATTGAACCTCCCGAAGAGGCAAAGAGCCAAGCACAAGATTTTATAGGAGTTGTCATCCTAGTAGGAGCGTACTACACGGAGTACAACTATAGCGAACGATGCTACTGTATGATGCCGCCACGTCACGTATATCGAAAGCTGTGCCACTTTTTTTTCTCAAAGAGCGTGTTGGAGCCAGTGCAACAACCACACAAGTTGCACATACACATAACACATTTACTAGTAATAAATTCTAAATGACAAATGCCAGTATTCCACACAAGTTCATCTCCAATTCATGTGATAAATTTGTGCACGACCAGTCTACATATATTCACAGCGCTACCATTCAGAATTTACCGTACTCCACTTACAGGTTATAGATGGGCTACATGTCCTCCTCCAGGTTCCAGTCCCAGGTGTTCTTCATGGATGGCACGATCCACAGCGGTGGGCAACGGGAATCATTGTCGCAGCTTTCTAGTCCGGTTCCACACAATGGAGACTCATCCAAGCTGAAGCGGCATAAATCAGGGATAGCGTGTCCCAGCATGTCGTGCATCCGGCGGTGCGCACTGAAGACACAACGATGCTTCATGAATGGCAGGCCTTCCGTGTCTTGCACGGAAGGTGGCATCCGCTTCACAATGGGGTAGTTGTCCCCAATGAAAAGCGAGTACTCTCCAAGAGTGTTCCTCGGCACCCACGTAGCATCACGGGGGTCGAACTCGGCGCCGTTCATCTAGTGCATGCGTCATCTCAGAGGACACACGGTGACGTACATAGTCAAGGTCCATGCATAATAATGTTCTGCTCAAATATGATGGTCAGTAATACTGTGCAGCAAATAGTACTACTCAGGTATAGAGGAAGTAAAATAACCGGCTTATTCTATATAGCCACTCTTGGCTACATGGATGAGATAGTAAGACATGGAAAAACAAAAATGGTGGCAGCTAGTGGGTTCAAGTCTTTAAGGGCCTAGCTAGCTATACGCGTCCTCCAAGGTAAAAAGTACTCCTACTATTATGTAAACAAAGTACTAGTACAACAATGAAAGAGAAGGCGAGAGGGTTATAAATGGAATACCTGGGTAGAAGGTGACGGTCCGATCGTGGTAGATTGTGCGACCATGTTGCACATCAGTGGTACCATGGGTAACGACTGCTAAGATAGTTGATCCCAATATGCCATAGTCAGCTACAAGGTTCCAGGTTAGACCGAATCGCGGATGCAAATGCACATCCAGGATCGGCGATCTTATTTTGATCGCGGGATGACTGGTTCCTACAAAATAATGGAGTACCGTTAGGGATGCAAATGATGATTTGTGCATTCCGTTTGTAATCTCCCATACCGTAGGATGGCAACCAGATGAAATAAGTCCCCTAGCTTGTCACTGTGAAGATGCGGTCTAGATGGCGCATGGCTACTTCGAACGTGTAGGGGTACAAATCTGTCGCCGCCAACATGCGCCAGCCTCTGCCGTAAGTGCCTCTTGCATTGATGGCAATCCTTATGTCGAACACCACAATGAGTAGTAATCATCGTAGCTGCGTCGCTTTGTCGGTGGGTTCGCAGTTGCTATCTTCTTCAATCTCATGTAGGCATCATCATACGTATTCAAGCCCAGCCAATCCGGAGTGACGATCCCAATGGTGGAGAAGGGGTCTACCTGAACGGCCGCACTACTGTGGATGTTGTGCGAAATGATGGTGGTATCTGGCCGGAGGTATGCAAGCCAATCTTTGTTGGCACCGACCCAGACCTATATATAAGACGGTGGGCAGCGGAGAAATTATGGGATGGAAACGGAATAACTAAGTACTACATGATCAAACTCCATTACTGACCTGCTCATCGGACAAAATCCGACTACCTCTCGACGTCGGCAACTCTAGCAGAGTCAACGTGCAACCATGGCCAGGGAGCGGTGGACTGTTCGAAGGATTGTCCCATAGAAGAACCTTCTCCTCGAGGACGCATGGAAGACCAACAAGCATGGCCTTTTCCCAAGCCATTTTAAGCATCGTCTTGAAAAAGTTGGTGCAAGAAGAACCGAGTCTTGCGACGGTGAGGACGTCGGAGCGGGTTGCGATTTCTCCCAGAGGATCATTGTCCAAGGTCTCCCAGCTCCGACGAGGAGGAGAACCGCCTGGCGAATCCATGGGAGCAGCGACGAACTGCCTTCTCTTCGGGGGGAGGGGAACTGGCGAGGAGGAGATAAGAGCGTAGTAACCGCAGGGCCTCGTCCCTTCCAACTGTAGCGAAGGGGTGAGGCTATTATTTACTACTAGTACTAGCATTATGGGACATTATGGTATTGCATTATACTGTAAATAATAGCACTAGTAAGAAATTGTTGGCACTAGCTAGTAGTTTTTGGTGTGGATTAAGAAATTTTGGGTATGTTTTTGCTATTTTTTGTACACGCCAACTAGTGTCAAAAAACGTCTTACATTATGTGATGGAGGAGTACGTACTCGTACTGTAGCAGTACTAGTATTGCTTTCTCAACTAGTTGTGCGAGGGTACTACTACTGCTATGTACTATACAGTATAGTGCACCAGTTTTGAACTCTTGAATCTCAAGGCCAAGGAGCTACAGTTGGAAGTGGAGGGTACTACTGTTCTCTAGAACCATCGCTGTACTATCAATGCAAGGAAAGTACACTTGCGTAGTAGCCTAGTGGGTACTCTCGGTGCTCTATTCAGCCGCTCCTCTCACATAGCTGGCCTACTCAGGCCCTCCACTATGTAGGCCAAAACCGGTGCCAAATTCACTTTTTGAACATTTGGCACCAGTGTCCTACATTGCCCAGCCGATGCCATATAAAAATTTCAAGGCATCGATGCTTCTACTTGCTCCGATGCCATATTTCGTTGAGGCAATAAACAAAGCAGCCACTGATTTGAGATGATATATTACTAGTTTATAACTAGGTGGTCCAGAGGTGGATGGATGCCAAATCCTTCACGTTGTGGTGCCGGTGCTAAATATTTTTCATTTGGCATCGAAGTGTACATGGCAAACTTTTTAGATTTCTGGCACCGAACACATAGTGGAGGGCCTCAACCGCTCCTCTCACGCACACACTAGCAGCCTGTTTATCAGCGACGGTTACTGTGAGGGCAAAACATTTGAGTTATTTGATACAGCGAGACTAGGCTTTTCGCTTCCATTTGTGGAGGTGTAATGGATCTTGTCGAACTTTGTTAGTAGTTCCTTATTTATGAATGAGATGAAGCAAAGATTTTGCCTCCGTTTCAAAAAAAACACGTCAAGAGGAATTTCTTTTATAGTAGAGCCGATAACGGAGTGAAGTCATTGCGTGCAACGCCACAACCTATAGAGTAGTAGTAGAGCACTTTACGTAAAGAGCCATATTGCACATTTCCCAATGCCCCGCCAGGCTTTTCCAGCTCCTTGGGCCTAATTGGGACGCGCTAGTTCAAATATGCTACTAGCTGATGAGGAAGCTGCAAGAGAGGTGCGGCTAGGGAGAGCACGCGAGCCACGAGATGCTGGGAAGGAAAACCCGTTCACGTTGCTAGGCTATCCAGTGCATCCAGATTGTGGTGCCGCACGTCCGTTTGACTTCAAAACTCAAACTACCCATGTAAAATATTGGCTCGGAGCGGAGTTACTATTTAAAAAAAGGCCGCCGTGCGTTCGGCCGGGATCGAACCCATAAAACGAGGTATGCACTCCCGCGACCACTAGTAGTACTCGTTGGAGTACAACGCAACCTAGAATCGCCTTTTGTCGCTAGTAGTACATTGTTCCTTACAAGAAACCCCTAATAATGCAAGAAACCACTAATAATGCCAAGAAACCACTACCACTTGCATATGTGGCAGACTTAAGATAAGACTACCTTATCAACCATTGTACATGATCTTACCAACCAGCCCTACCAAGAAACGAATACTCTACAAATTGTCGTTATAGGCACGTTTCAACCCATGGCCCTGTTTGGATACATTTGTTGTCAATCTAACCCTGCCATCCAAACACCACTTTGATTAGAGTTAGTTCAGGGTTAGAATCTAACCTCTGACCTAGAGTATCCAAACAGGGCCCACGTCGCCCATTAAGTCAACGCCTTCTACTCGACCGGGCGTTATGACTTGTGGGACCTACATGTCAGTCTACACAAAAATCCCCGAGTGACCTCCTACCTCCGGCCCATCCACCTAGTCATCCTTAGCCATGGGAGACAGCTACCGCCGCCAGTAGAAGGTGAGGTCAAAACCGCCGGCGGTGCGGAGCCCATCTTGCGGCAGCCCGGATGCCAGCTCCGTCCGGCGCTTGCGGCCACTAGCTAGCCAAGATAGCTCCGTCCAGCTGCTTGTCTGCAAGGTTTGCTAGCTAGATTGGCACGGCGGTGCGGCGGCTTGCTCGCGCGCGCCGCGCTAAGGCCAGTCGTATGGCTCGAGCGAAGGCCAGCGTGGCGGCTTTCTCGCTCGTGGGTCACACTCGGGCCAGCCTGGCAACCCGTGCGGAGGCCAGCGCGGCGTCCGACCAGTCCGGCGGAGCCGCGGCCGACTCGCTCATCACCGGTGCCACCGACGAACATGCATCGCTATTGTTTGAAGTAATGTTCAGGAAAAATAATGATTTGAGGGGGAATAACAAGATAGAAGGTTAGATGTGGGTCCCTCGTGTCAATGGTCAAACAAAATGTGTTGGTTTAAGCTGCCTTGTCAGCACGGACGTGTGGGCCAACCCTGTCATAAATGGGTTTAAACTAACCTAATGGGTAGGTAGTAGTTTTTGTCGTGGATTAAGAAATTTTGGGTATGTTTTTGCTATTTTTTGTACAATAGATTCTTCCTAGGGCTGGTTGAAAGTGGTAGTTTTTTGTTAAATACTCTACATATTGTAAGTAGGAGTGAAAGTAAAGCTTTGGAACCCAATAAGCAAGGCTAGTTACATAGTGCATATGTGTACATGATTGAAAGTAAATATCAACCATGAGTTAGTAATATCTTGATGGAATACTCGAAACTATGGAATACTAGGGAAAAAATTGCATGGTTGGAAATACTAGCAATGTTCATGTGCGTTGCAACGAATCATAATTAGAATAATACTTATTCACAAACTTGATACAAAACACTCTAATTCTGATATACATATATCACTAGAGATATATTATGTTTCAATTAGAATATATTCCTTGGGCTGTTTTGGTGCGGTTAGGGAGGGATGTGGTTGGTTTTAAGATACTAATTATGGGTTTTTCCGCAAATTGGTAGACAAGTGGGATGTTTGTGAGAAAAGGCAACAACTTACCTCACAGTCGTTAGATGTAGATCTAATGGTCACAAACGAAGGATGGCAGACACACCATCATCACCAACTTAGTCTTTTGTAGGAGTACTAGCAAGATCCGTGCATTGCACGGAACATCAAGATGCATTTTTTTAATTAAAACACTCGTTGTGATTGACCCATGCGGGAGTAATCCCATGTGTAAAAACTAATGATATCTCGAGAACTAGGAGATAAGGTGAAGAGGAGTGGGGCGTGGTGGTGATTGGTGGTCGGACTGAGCGAAGGGATGGGGATTGACAACGCCGGCAGCGGCCACCAGGACAGTTTGTTCCAGAGGGTTCCATTCTTAATTGCTCAATAATGAGGTTGTTGGATACAAGGATGAACAAGGGAAGGCCTTGTCTGCAAATGTGGAGAGGGATGCGGGTATCTTTTAGTTTAATTTCCATCAGTCAGATATAGATCGGACGGTCTATATTGCAAGATGGCACGCGTACCATCATCACCAACTCGGTTTTTTTATAAGAGAAGAAATATAAGTATGGAGATACAAACGTATTATCGATACTTGTTTCCGTAAACTAGCATCTACATTCTATTCAACGCCTCGGCATGTGAGGCCTTGGCACAACGACTTCTCTACTGTGTAAAACAAATGTTTTCCCGTCACCGATAAGGAGGGGCTGACGGTGGCACACTTTTTGGCTTGCTCTAGTCCTAGTAATCATATCATATGTCTCCAACGTATCTATAATTTTTTATTGTTCCATGCTATTATATTATCCTTCTAGGATGTTTTATGGGCTTTATTATACACTTTTATACTCCCTCCGTTCGGAATTACTTGTCTCGGAAATGGATGTATCTAGAACTAAAATACATCTAGATACATTCATTTCTGCGACAAGTAATTCCGAACGGAGGGAGTATTATTTTTGGGACTAACCTATTAACCCAGAGCCCTATGCCAGTTTATGTTTTTCTCCTATTTTAGGGTTTCGCAGAAAAGGAATATCAAACGGAGCCCAATTGACCTGAAAATCAACGAAGATCATTTTTGGACCAGAATAAGCCCATGGAGTGCCAGAGGGGGACGAGAAGACCCACGGGCTGCCCACGAGGGTGGGGGGCGCGCCCCCCTACTGGGTGCGCCCCCTGCCTCGTGGACAGCCCATAGCCCCCCTTTGCTTGGCCCCGACTCCAACACCTCCTATATATACTGAAACCTTCAGAAAATAACCTAGATCGGGAGTTCCACCGCCGAAAGCCTCTGTTGCGACCGAAAACCAATCTAGACCTGTTCTCGCACCCTGCCGGAGGGGGGAATCCCTATACGGTGGCCATCTTCATCATCTCGGCGCTCTCCATGACGAGGAGGGAGTAGTCCACCCTCGGGGCTGAGTGTCTGTACCATTAGCTATGTGTTTGATCTCTCTCTCTCTCGTGTTCTTGAGATGGCACGATCTTGATGTATCGCGAGCTTTGCTATTATAGTTGGATCTTATGATGTTTCTCACCTCTTCTCTCTTGTGATGAATTGAGTTTTCCCTTTGAAGTTATCTTATCGGATTGAGTCTTTAAGGATTTGAGAACACTTGATGTATGTCTTGCGTGGGATACTTGTGGTGACAATGAGGTATTCTATTGATTCACTTAATGTATGTTTTGGTGATCAACTTGCGGGTTCCGTGACCTTGGGAATCTATGCATAGGGGTTGGCACACGTTTTCATCTTGACTTTTCGGTAGAAACTTTGGGGCACTCTTTGAAGTTCTATGTGTTGGTTGACTAGATGTTTCTGAGATTGTGTGATGCATATCGTATAATCATGCCCACGGATACTTGAGGTGACAATGGAGTATCTAGGTGACATTAGGGTTTCGGTTGATTTGTGTCTTAAGGTGTTATTCTAGTACGAACTCTATGATAGATTGAACGTTACTACGGACTCTTGAATAGATCGATCAGAAAGAATAACTTTGAGGTGGTTTCGTACCCTACCATAATCTCTTCGCTTGTTCTCTGCTATTAGTTACTTTGGAGTGACTCTTTGTTGCATGTTGACGGCTAGTAATATGATCCAATTATGTTATCCTTGTTGAGAGAACTTGCACTAGTGAAAGTATGAACCCTAGGCCTTGTTTCCTATCATTGCAACACCGTTTATGCTCACGTTTACCACTTTCTACCTTGCTATTTTTATATTTTCCTATTACAAAAACCTATATCTACCATCCATATTGCTCTTGTATCACCATCTCTTTGCCGAACTAGTGGACCTATACAATTTTCCATTGTACTGGGTGTGTTAGGGACACAAGAGACTCTTTGTTATTTGGTTGCAGGGTTGCTTGAGAGAGACCATCTTCATCCTACGCCTCCCACGGATTGATAAACCTTAGGTCATCCACTTGAGGGAAATTTGCTACTGTCCTACAAAACCTCTGCACTTCGAGGCCCAACAACGTCTACAAGAAGAAGGTTGCATAGTAGACATCATCATACTAGGTGGTCTAAGCATGTGTAGATTTATTCTTTTTCACGTCTCATGTTCGCCGCACTGCCATCACTGTTGATGAATAGACAGTAAGTTATTCACGGGGAAACCCTTGTTGAGCGTGTTTGCGAGAGAGAGAGACAGTGTGCGTGTGTGATATGTCTAGAGACTGAGGCAATGATAACAGATTCTTTGTGTCTATGTGTGTGGAGGATAGAGAGAGAGATGTACATGGGGCTTTGTGTTGTGTAACGTGAAGACACATATACATAAACTAGAGAGTGAGTGTGCGAGATACACATGCGGACATGGGGAGAGATGAGGATCCAGATTAATGGGTGTTTGTGCGTGTCTGTGTGTGTTTGTGCGCGTGTTTGTGTGT
>LR738715.1:569644193-569683152 GCA_902687465.1 Secale cereale
AGAGAGAGAAAAAATAGAGGGGGCGAGTGAGGGGGCGTTTGTGTCCATAAATGGCATATAGATAGGGAGACAATGTTGATGTTGTTTGAAATTGGCCTATGTACGGAGACGCAAGGGAAGCGAGTCATCGTGTGTGTGATAGGGACTTCATGAGAGATCTAGAATAGATGGTGTAGAGAACAATGTGCAAGATTGAGAACGATGATACATTAGGGAGCTATGGAAAGAGTCACGACATATATGTATACAGGGAGGAGCTAGGGCGGGTCCGCATGTGGGAGAGATAGAAAGAGGAGAGTGGTGCACAAGGAGACAAAGTGTGCTTGTTTTGATGTGGGGGTTGTGTGTGAGGTGAGTGTGCGAGAACCACATAACTAGGGAGATAGACATTTGGGGGCGACGTTTTGTGTGTATGGGAAAGATACACTCTACATAGTGCGTGTGCTTGGGAAAGAGAGTTGCTGGGTGACCTAGCTAGAGAGTGGGGGAAGAGATGTGTGCATGCCTAGGAGACAAAGTGATAGAGACCTATATTGGGGTCTGGACTTTAGAAGAGAGAGGGTGTTAATGTGCTCGTGTGTTGGTGTTTGGGGGAGAGAACGACTTCTCTGTGTGTGTGGGGGGCGACAAGGGGGGGTGTGACAGCCTGAGTTTTGCCCTCCTTTATTTGCCTGGGTTTCATTTGAATTTATTTTGAACCTTGGGATTTTTGAATCTTTTCATATGGAGTTAACCACTTGGGTTTCACCCAAGTGCCTCCTATCAATCTCAAATTATCTTTTCATTGTTGATCGGGTCATGGTGCCACTGAATTGAGTCTTTTCCCAATGCAACCACATTTGCCTTTATGGGAAGGTCTTTATTCGGTCCATTGTCATGCCTCTTGTCGGTACCTCCAGATAGGGAAGGTTATGGGCATGCAGTACCCTGGCCCGATAAGCAGACATAACCTTGTGTGCACGTTGATAAGTTATGGTACCGAGTCCCCGTTTGGGACAATTGCTGTTTGGCCACGACGGTGGTCGGTGTGCCTTTGGTAGGCACAGGGCCACCCAGGACTGTTCCAGTGGGTAAATGAGTCGGAGTGTCCAGGGGAGTTTCATGGCAATGGAAGAGTTTTGTCGAAACGCCGTTGGTCCACCTGAATGGGAGAACTAGGCCATGGGTTTCGTGGTGTGGGTACAGTGCACTACCTCTGTAGAGTGTAATAGATCTATCGATAGCCGAGTCCACGGTCACAGACACGCTTGAAAGTAAGTCACACCATGGGTCAACATATAATAAAAAATTTCTTACTAAGTTCTAAATGTTTGTACTATATAAATGGTGGAAGAGCCACCGAGATGATTTGAGACGAAGTAAGGTCAGGGTGGTGATCGCCGGAAAGATCACGATTTATGTCCTGTTAATATGAACAAGTTTTAGTTTAATAAAAATCATCATGGGTAAGTTATACCGAGGTTCTATTTTCATAAAGGCATGAGTACAACATGTTAGTTAATATATATCCAAGTTTGTTGCTGCATTTTAACCCTTGAATAATTATCATGATATTGTTTGTCATTATGATTTTGTTTGTTGTAAGCTTGCAAGTACATTCAATGTACTGACCTCGCGTGTCATGCCAGATTTCAGGAAAGTTCCGCTGGAAAGGAGTGACGTCCGAGTCTAGACCGCGTCCGCATCGGTGTCCCTGTGAGATGGAGTTCTGCTAAGAAGTCCTTCCGCTGTTGCGTAGTTTTATGACTGAGGCCTTTTATGTTCATTAAATAATGTACATATTGTCCAGCCGCACCGTGTGTGCCGCTTGGCCTCGCTACCTATTGTAATGTAAAACTATGTTCCGCTAGTATCAATAAAGCGGTTGTTTTCTGTACCAAGATGTTGTGTGTTGCCAGAAGACAAGGTCTCTGGGCTGGCAATGTGTAGGATCGAAAGTATGTCTAGAGGGGGGTGATTAGACTACTTGTAAATATAAAAATTCTGCCTTTTGACAAAGAACAGTTTTTGGCGGATTCACAATTTTGATCAAGTCAAGCATCACCCTACACATGCAATTCTAGAGTATTGGCAGCGGAAAGTAAATTGCACATGTAGTAAAGAGAGGTGGAGAAGAGCAAACGCAATTTTGGAGACGCGGTGATTTTTCCCGTGGTTCCGATAGGTGGCGCTATCGTACATCCACGTTGATGGAGACTTCAACCCACAGAGGGTAACGGCTGCAAGAGTCCACGGAGGGCTCCACCCACGAAGGGTCCACGAAGAAGCAACCTTGTCTATTCCATCATGGCCTACGCCCACGGAGGGCTAGCCTTACTCGGGGTAGATCTTCACGAAGTAGGCGATCTCCTTGCCCTTACAAACTTCTTGGTTCAACTCCACATCTCGACGACGGAGGCTCCCAAGCGACACCTAACCAATCTAGGAGGCACCACCCTCCAAAAGGTAATAGATGTTGTAGATGATGATGAACTCCTTGCTCTTGTGCTTCAAATGATAATCTCCCCAACACTCAACTCTCCTCACTGATTTGGCTGTGGTGGAAGAAAGGATTGAGTAGAAAGCAACTTGGGAAGGCTAGAGATCAAGCTTCATATGGTGGGAGTGGAGCAACTTGATCTCAACACAAGGGTAGGTAGTTCTCTTCTCAGAAATGTAAGGTAGGATTGGTAGTTCTTTCTGATGGCTCTCTCCACGAACGAAGAGGGGGTGGAGGTAGCCTCCACACAAAATCCAACCGTTACACACATTTGAGCAATCTCGGTGGGACCGAAGTGGACAACTCGGTGAGACCGATAGTTCAAATAATGTGAACGTTGGGGTTTTCGGTGGGACCGAATATACAATCTCGGTTAGTCCGATTCGTGCAATGACAAGAGCATGCCAGTTTCGGTGGGACCGACTTCATCATCTCGGTGACACCGATTTGATGACAGAAGGTTACAGAACCTTGGCAACTCATGTTTCGGTGAGACCGAGTTCAGAATCGGAAAATCCGAGTTTACTAGGGTTTGGCTTATGGCTGAGGTGGTTCATCTCGGTGTGACTGAGTTTGGAATATTGGTGGGACCGAGACTACTTATGAGTGTCTATGGCAGTGAAGGTTGCTGATAGTTTAGGAGATGTATCACTAAGCACTTGAGCAACCAGATCATCATCATAACCTCATCCCCTTTTAATAGTATTGGCTTTTCCTATGGACTCAATGTGATCTTGGATCACTAAACCAAAAATGGAGTCTTGAGCTTTTGCCAATGCTTGCCTTAGCATTTTGAGGGGTCCACTTCTTCAGTCCTTGCCATACCCATATCACTGAACTTCTCTGAAATGATTCTCAAGTAACTATTAGTTCAATGATATATATGTTGTTATTAATTACCAAAACCACCCGGGGATTAGTTGCACTTTCAATCTCCCCTTTTTTGGTAATTGATGACAACATATAGATCAAAGCTTCGACAAAGGATATAATCAATGAATAATATCGTCGCTTTGAGAAGTATGTGATAAGCAAGAGCTCCCCCTAAATTTGTGCATTATTTAAGATTTGCGTTTGAATGCAAATGCACAATCGATTAGGATCATGGGTCACTCTTCCATGTCACATACATCTTGGTGGAGCGCACAAAATGATAAGAATGAACAGCATGCACCCAATCACCAAGACATGAGTAAATAGTCATACGAGATTGGAATGGCATATGATAAGCATTAAGCACACATTAAAGCATAGTACGACCAAGCACTCATTAAGGTAGCATCAAACGGAGTATCAAGCACACTGAATGTCTCGAAAACCAAAAGTATCTCAAAGAAACCGCAAAAGAACGAAAGAGCAAAAGCGCAAAGACAACAGCACTCTCTCTCTCGAAGCCCTATGATCTATACAATTTCTCCCCCTTTGGCAACAAGTTACCAAAAAGTTCGAAAAAGCATAGAGCTAAGCGTCACTGTGGACTCTGCTGGCGGCTCCCGTCTGGGTTGATGTCGGAGTGGATATGACAGCATCGGCGAAGACTTCAGTTGATGTCTGTGCTGGAGGAGTGGACACTTGAGCTGGAGCTGGAGTAACTGCTGGAACTGTGGGAGGTGCTGAAGCTGTAGTCCTGGTGTCAGTCACTGGAATAGCAGCTGATCGGGATCCTTTGGGAACCGGAGCAGTCTGTCGATGAGAATCCTGGACTAAGTCATCCTACAACTCACGCATAAGCTCTGCCTTGTCCTGCTTTGCTTCCTCAATGTCTGCCTCGAGCTTGTTGACGGTCACTTGTACTTCAGTCAGCTTCACGTCCAGAGCGTGGATCTTCTCGTCAACAATCCTCTCTAAGATCTCCTGAGACTGTTCAATGCTGGCCAGGCGTTGTTCAATCCTTTGAGTAGCTTCAAGAATTTGCTCTCCGAAACTCTTTGGTTTAGCTGCTGCTGCTGCTGCTTTGTCAGCTTTGGCTTTCTTAGCAGCTGCGATCTTGGCTTGACCTTCAACAGATGTCGGATCCTCCTCATCCATCACAACAACATTGTCTTCATGCTCTGGCTGCAACGGTAAATGTTTTCTATCCAACAAGAATGTGCCCGTGCCAAACTTGGCATTGATAAGCATCTGAATCTGCGGGGCAAATCCACATGACCTTTTCTGGTCAGCTGCAGTCCTCTTAATGGTCTCTACCATCAAGTCCATCACCTTGAAAGGTGCTTTCTCATCAAGTATATGCAGCATGTTGATAGAGTATCCTCTGATCATGCGATGATCTCCACATTTGGGCATCAAGGTATGCCTCAAAATGGTATTAGTGGTAGGTAAGCCTGCCTGGAGATGGTAGACTGAGCCGAGCTTCCAGATTTCCAAATCCTCAGCTGGAACCTCTTTGTACATGTTTTTCATGGATTCATGATTCTTCTTTGGAATCCCATATACATCAATATCATCTTCTCGTTGCACTGGAGCATTCAGAATTTCTGCCCATTCTTCAACAGAAGAAGAAAACCTTTGACCTTCAGTCATCCATGTAATCTTTCCATCAGGGTAGAAGTGAGCTGTGGCATAAAATTGCATTATCATCTCATCGTTCCAACTGGTCAATTTCTGACCTACAAAATCTGCAACTCCACATGCAGTGAAACTTTCATGCACATGTGGAAAGAAATCTCTGTGCTCTTCGCTGTCAATGTACTTCCAGTCAACATATCTGGTGTCTGCGACTATGGGCTTCTTGTCCATCAGCACGGTCTCATAGAAGTCCTGCTGCTCTCTGGTGTGAAATCTGGGATCTACAGCAGTTCTTCTCCTCACGGCATATGGGTCAGTTTGTCTCCATAGCCTGAGACCTCTATCTTTCCTTGCCTTCATATCCTTGGCCCGAGGATGAGCATCATTATGGAGTGGCAGTTTTGGACGAAGTTTCAGCAAAACTTGTCCTTCATCGTCAGACTCAGCTGGTGGCACATCATCCTTGTTCTTTTCAGACGCTGGAATGTTTCTGATGGTCCTCTTGGGCTTGGCAGCAAGCTTTGCTGGAGCTGCCTTAGCTGGAGCAGATTTCTTGGGCTTTGATGTGGCTCCAGCCTTAATGGCATCACCCATGAGCTTCGGCTTCTGAGGAGGAGGCTGGGGTGCTTCCTCATCCTCATCCTCTACTGCTGCATCTGCATGAGAATCAATATACATATCTGCTCTAGCTTCTGACACATGCACTACCCTCTTTCTCTTGGTGGTTTTCTTCACTTTGCTTGCAGCTGCCTCTCCCAAATTCAGCTTCTTAGCAACAGTTGACTGCTTGACTTTGCTGGTGCCCTTCTTAGATTGTTGACCTTGTTGCTCTTTGGCAACAACCTTCCTTTTAGGCTTTGAGGTCACCTCTTCCTCAACAACAAAATCTGAATCCTCATCATCTGAATTCTTCTCCTTTCTAGCTCTGGTGGCTGCAGGAGGCATGCCACTTGGTGTACTCCTCTCACCATCATCAGATGAGCTACTAGGATCAGGACTAGTGTCTGCCTCTGGAATGTCTGCAATGGGTGTCTCTGACCTGTTCTCACTGTCACTGGTATCTGACATGGCTGACAACCTGTGAATAGATAAGGTATAGGCAGAGAAGAAGAGTCATCACAAACTGCAGAAGTTTTTTTTTCAAAAAAATGAGTTCAAATTCTAGTATTAAGTTGTCACAGAAGACATTTCGGTCAGACCGAGTTTAAGTTTCGGTGAATCCGAAGTGTTAAACAGGGGCTTGGCACACCACTTTCGGTTTGACCGAAGTAGGTTTCGGTCCTGCCGAAAACACTAGGGTTTCACAAAATCTTCATTTCGGTCACACCGATTTTGCACAACTCGGTTGGACCGAAGGGTGCAGTGCAATAGCCATAGGCCAAATCGGTCATACCGAAAATATAAAATCGGTCTCACCGAGATGTGTTCCGTGGAAACCTAACCCTAAAACTTTTACTCGAATCTAGTTCAAATGAACCAATCTGGTGTACAGGAGGATTTCAATCGTGGCAAGATACTATGCAATCCAAACATGCATTGAATCGGAGATGCGAGCACGAGTGGGATCAAAACTCACCCTAACTTGGTGGAGTTTTTCTACGGCGGCAACGACGCGGAGGAGATGGCCGTTGACGGCGACGGAGACCTGCGGCGAGGGCGCACAGGCGACGACGGCGACGATCCCGAGACCAAGGCGACGGCAGCAAGGGATGTGGGGGCGAAACGTTTGAAGGAGGAATCAATGCGCGCGGCCCTTGGAATATATGCCCCTTTGCTGTCGGTGGGACCGAGTTGTAAAACTCGGTGGCACCGAGATGGATAACTGCTAGGCAGTTATGCACTTCGGTCACGCCGAAAATCACAACTCGGTTTCACCGAGATGAAAAACCTAGATCAGTCTAAATGCTTTCGGTTCGACCGAGTTTGAGTGAGTTGGTCTGACCGAAATCAATTAGAAGGTTTTGGAGATTAGCCCTTGACAGATCGGTGGCTCCGAGTGCTCCTCACCCGGAGGGTCCGAAAATGACTTGTTCAAAGTTTGTGATGTAAGCATGAATAGAATTTGAGACAAGAAAGCATAGATAGCTAGGGGAGGTACTTAGGCATTCTTGTCCATCCATTTGGTCAGAAAAATCAAAACGACCAAAACAACAAATGGATGTCCTCGAATGGATAAAATCATGCATCCAACATGCTCACACAATAAGATAGCAAATGAAATATGTGTCAAACATGCACAACCAAAACTCTAGCAACTAACACACAATTTGTCGATGACTAGGTCATCTTTATATGAGTATATTGACTTAGGAGCCAAATGAGAACATTTGATCATAGGTCATACTCATCGTTTAAGCACAAGTGGGGTTACCACTTTTACATAAAGCATTGATGTGTTCACATCATTTGAAGATGCTTTAGCTCAATTTTTTAGAGCAAAGCTCCCCCTAGATGTGAGAACCCCTTTTAAAGGGTCAAACTAACCTTGGGTTGTCGTAGAAGACTTCATGTAGATGTTGAAGATGTGGATGCTCAATGTTGATGGAGATCATCAAGAGTTGGGAGCTATCCTTTGGATTCGGGCACTTTCAATACCTACATGGGTTAGTCCTACAAGGAACAAACACGGATATCCATGGACATAGATTGACGTTCACAATAGATGATGTCCATGAAAGCAATGATTACCTTGTCCCTTGACTTACCAACAAGAGGGTTTGTGACTCCATGAACTAGTGCACGATATGGAAGTTGATTGCACAAGTTTTTTTTGTCAAAATGAATGTGAGTGAAGTATGTTGGCGGAGTCACCCTCAAGAACTTTCTAGTTCTTCTTCTTCGGGATCCACATCATCTTGATGGGAATCCTTGGGGTTGTAGTTGAGCTTGACGAAGTAGAACTTGACGTTTCCTTGGGAACCCACTTGACCATGGCTTGAGGTGCTTCAACGAATGCATCAATCTCCTCTTGAAGCTTGTCCTTGGCTTTTAGCTTGTGGTCTTGTGGTGGAAGGTCATCTTGAGCTTGTTCCACATTGGAAGAAGTAGGATCATACTTCTCCTTTTGAGGAACAAACTGTGGAGTAGGATATTGACCTTCTTCCCACTCGAGACCTTCGGCGTTGAACTTTCGCTCAAAACCAATTCCTTGATTCTTCCGGTGCCTTCCTTGCTTGCGGACAATTTCCTCAAAGTTCTTGCTTCCGGCAAGGCTCTTGTAGACACCTTTCTCTATGATCCCTTTCAATAAACTATTCTCTTGCTCAAGTGTAACTTGGCTTGAAACATTGTTAGTGGAATCAAGAGAACTACTAGAAGCAACAACATTGGATTTAGCATGGTTATTGTTACTGCTAGAGGAAGAATTTTTCTTATGCTTGTCATGCTTAGTCTTAATGGGTGGCAAGAAATTAGACAAGAGAAGTCGTTTGGCAAGATATGAAGAACTCTTCTTTCGAAGATCGTCATTGATTGCTTTTAGAAACTCATGTTCTTGCTCTAGAGTGAGCTTCTCGAAGCGTAGCTTCTCATGAGATCTTAGGAGCTCTCTATGATCTTCTTGAGTTGTTTCATGAGCTAACTTAAGAGTGTTTAGTTCTTTAGTTAGATGCTCAATCTCCTTCATAGCATTGTCATTCGACTCTTCTCGACTATAAAGACTACTAGCATGTTCATCGTTACTAGGCTCACTGGATTTATCATGCAAGAGCTCATCTTCACCAAGCAAGTCATCCTCATCACTATTGAAGTCAATGAATTCAGGGTGTGATACCTTGGGGCCTTTAGCCATGAAGCATCTTCCAATTCCCTCATTTAGTGAATCAAATAAGTCGTAGGAGTTGGAGTTGGAGGATACGAGAGCAAGACCGGCAACACCTTCATCTTGACTGTAGTCGGAGTCGGAGTGATAGCTTCCATCGGATTGATTGTCGGAGTCGGAGCCGGAGACCCATTCACCTACATGAGCTTGATGTTTTCTTCTTGTGTAGCTCCTTGATGACTTGTCTTTCCTCTCCGAATCCTTGCTTCTCCGAGAGGGTCTTCGTTCATAACGATCATCTCTACTCCTTCTCTCTTTCCGAGGTGACTCATCTCTTGAACTTCTTCTTCTTGGAGATTCTTCTCTTCTCTTGTGGGGAGCCGTACACTCATTTGAGTAGTGTCCGGGTCTTCCACAATTGTAGCAGTTTCGATCACGACTAGAAGATCTCTTTTCATCATATGATCTAGACTTTGAGCTTCTCTCTTTGCCTCTATTCTTGTAGAATTTGTTGAAGTTCTTGACCATTAGGCTTATCTCTTCATTGGAAACCAACTTGTCACTTGAGGTAGTGGGAGCATCACTTGTAGCTTTGTAAGCACCACTTGACTTGTTGTGAAGCTCTTCCTTATCCTTAAGTGTCATCTCATGAGCAACAATTCTTCCAATGACTTCGGTTGGCTTGAGAGTCTTGTAGTTTGGCATCATTTGGATCAAAGTGCACACGGTGTCATACTTTCCATCCAAAGCTCTGAGAATCTTCTTGATGATGAATCGGTCGGTCATTTCTTCGCTTCCTAAGCCGTCAATCTCATTTGTGATGAGAGCAAGCCTAGAGTACATTTCAGCGACTCCTTCACCATCCTTCATCTTGAACTTGTCAAGTTGACCTTGAAGAATATCTAGCTTTGATTCCTTCACGGACTCGGTACCTTCGTGCATTTCAACCAAAGTATCCCAAATCTCTTTTGCATTCTCAAGACGGCTGATTTTGTTGAACTCCTCGGGACACAAGGCATTGAAGAGAATGTCACAAGCTTGAGCATTGTTTTGCAACATCCGCAATTCTTCCGGTGTAGCTTCGCGATCCGGAACTTTTCCTTCCTCGAAGAATTCACCTTGCATACCAACACAAATAATGCCCCATGCGGCTGGGTTATGACCAAGAATATGCATTTTCATTTTATGCTTCCAACTAGCAAAATTTGTACCATCAAAGTAAGGACCTCTACGAAAATTACCCTCACTAGATGCCATACTCTCCTAGGTTGTGAAACCAAGCTTATGGATTCCAATGCAATGGAAACCAATACAATGGAGACCAAAGCTCTGATACCACTTGTAGGATCGAAAGTATGTCTAGAGGGGGGATGATTAGACTACTTGTAAATATAAAAATTCTGCCTTTTGACAAAGAACAGTTTTTGGCAGATTCACAATTTTGATCAAGTCAAGCATCACCCTACACATGCAATTCTAGAGTATAGGCAGCGGAAAGTAAATTGCACATGTAGTAAAGAGAGGTGGAGAAGAGCAAACGCAATTTTGGAGACGCGGTGATTTTTCCCGTGGTTCCGATAGGTGGCGCTATCGTACATCCACGTTGATGGAGACTTCAACCCACGGAGGGTAACGGCTGCGAGAGTCCACGGAGGGCTCCACCCACGAAGGGTCCACGAAGAAGCAACCTTGTCTATTCCATCATGGCCTACGCCCACGGAGGGCTAGCCTTACTCGGGGTAGATCTTCACGAAGTAGGCGATCTCCTTGCCCTTACAAACTTCTTGGTTCAACTCCACATCTCGACGACGGAGGCTCCCAAGTGACACCTAACCAATCTAGGAGGCACCACCCTCCAAAAGGTAATAGATGTTGTAGATGATGATGAACTCCTTGCTCTTGTGCTTCAAATGATAATCTCCCCAACACTCAACTCTCCTCGCTGATTTGGCTGTGGTGGAAGAAAGGATTGAGTGGAAAGCAACTTGGGAAGGCTAGACATCAAGCTTCATATGGTGGGAGTGGAGCAACTTGATCTCAACACAAGGGTACGTAGTTCTCTTCTCAGAAATGTAAGGTAGGATTGGTAGTTCTTTCTGATGGCTCTCTCCACGAACGAAGAGGGGGTGGAGGTAGCCTCCACACAAAATCCAACCGTTACACACATTTGAGCAATCTCGATGGGACCGAAGTGGACAACTCGGTGAGACAGATAGTTCAAATAATGTGAACGTTGGGGTTTTCGGTGGGACCGAATATACAATCTCGGTTAGTCCGATTCGTGCAATGACAAGAGCATGCCAGTTTCGGTGGGACCGACTTCATCATCTCGGTGACACCGATTTGATGACAGAAGGTTACAGAACCTTGGCAACTCATGTTTCGGTGAGACCGAGTTCAGAATCAGAAAATCCGAGTTTACTAGGGTTTGGCTTATGGCTGAGGTGGTTCATCTCGGTGTGACTGAGTTTGGAATATCGGTGGGACCGAGACTACTTATGAGTGTCTATGGCAGTGAAGGTTGCTGATAGTTTAGGAGATGTATCACTAAGCACTTGAGCAACCAGATCATCATCATAACCTCATCCCCTTTTAATAGTATTGGCTTTTCCTATGGACTCAATGTGATCTTGGATCACTAAACCAAAAATGGAGTCTTGAGCTTTTGCCAATGCTTGCCTTAGCATTTTGAGGGGTCCACTTCTTCAGTCCTTGCCATACCCATATCACTGAACTTCTCTGAAATGATTCTCAAGTAACTATTAGTTCAATGATATATATGTTGTTATTAATTACCAAAACCACCCGGGGATTAGTTGCACTTTCAATCTCCCCTTTTTTGGTAATTGATGACAACATATAGATCAAAGCTTCGACAAAGGATATAATCAATGAATAATATCGTCGCTTTGAGAAGTATGTGATAAGCAAGAGCTCCCCCAAAATTTGTGCATTATTTAAGATTTGCGTTTGAATGCAAATGCACAATCGATTAGGATCATGGGTCACTCTTCCATGTCACATACATCTTGGTGGAGCGCACAAAATGATAAGAATGAACAGCATGCACCCAATCACCAAGACATGAGTAAATAGTCATACGAGATAGGAATGGCATATGATAAGCATTAAGCACATATTAAAGCATAGTACGACCAAGCACTCATGAAGGTAGCATCAAACGGAGTATCAAGCACACTGAATGTCTCGAAAACCAAAAGTATCTCAAAGAAACCGTAAAAGAACGAAAGAGCAAAAGCGCAAAGACAACAGCACTCTCTCTCTCGAAGCCCTATGATCTATACAATTTCTCCCCCTTTGGCAACAAGTTACCAAAAAGTTCGAAAAAGCATAGAGCTAAGCGTCACTGTGGACTCTGCTGGCGGCTCCCGTCTGGGATTTACCCCTTACGTCCCCAGTTCCGTTTCCCATACTTCACCAGTAACCCCTCCCAGTAGCTCGGGCGCCTCGACCATAACTCCTCTCAGTGCCCCTGCTGAGTGGATATACCTTCTGACAACCACTATAGCCCCTATGATCCACCCCACTACCGCCCCGGAAGGAGAGCCTCCGAGGCAGTGTCGCCATGTTACCTTTAACCCCGAGGTTTCAGTTAACATTGTCAGTTCAGGATCCGAGTCCACTTCAGAAGAGGACCCCGCAGCACCCGTAGAGCAGTAGAGCTCCAGAGTATTCGCAGTTGTCAGGCTGGTGTATGAATGTAGATGTATGAGTCATGATGTTTCATGTATGAGAGTAGTGGAACCAGGCATGTTAATTATTTTTCATGTCTGCGTCCCTGTATAATAATGATGAAGCTGTGTTTCCTTTGCTCGCTGTCTTTCTTCGCAATTTTGGTTTCCCTCGAGTTTTGTTACTGGCTTTCCCCAAGATTTTTTTTCTTTCTTTTGAACGTTTCTCATCTCGGTTGCGTTGTCTTGGGAAAAATCCATAATAGGATGACGCGGGGAGGCAACAGTAGCAGCGCTCACGAGGATGTTCATGTTCGTCGCTCCGCCCGACAGGTAGGACACTCCCCCGAGCCGTAATACCACCATCTCCACCGCCAAATCCGCCTACTACTGAACAAATTCTGCGTATGTTTGAAGAAAGAAGAAGTAATGATCTGCTTGAGATATTAAGAAGTGTTCAAGCTATGGTTGGTCAGAATGGAAATCAGAACGGTCATTACTCCCAGCTATCAGATTTTCAGAGAACTCAGCCTCCCAGTTTCAGTCAGACTATTGACCCTTTGGATGCCGACGATTGGTTGCGAACCATTGAGAGAAAGCTTGAGATTGCCCATACTGCAGAAGAGGACAAAGTTCAACATGCAACTCACTATCTTGAAGGCGCTGCTGTTATATGGTGGGAAAATACAAAAGCCATGTGGCCTGCTGATGAAGCACTCACCTGGACAAAATTCAAGGATCAGTTCCGAAAATATCACATCCCTACTGGAATTATGAAGACCAAGCAGCGTGAATTTCTTGCACTCACCCAAGGAAATCTGTCCGTGGGAGAATATTTGCAGAAACTCAACCACCTGGCCCATTATTCCCTGTATGACGTGGCCACTGAAGAAAGAAAGAGTGACAGATTTCTTGGAGGATTAAACTCGCAACTCAGGTGCACTCTCAGCATGCTCGATTTTCTAGACTTCCAAACTCTGGTAAATAAAGCTTTCATTACAGAAAGAGAACACAAGCTCGTACTAGACAACCGGCCTGCTAATAGCAAGCACAAGCGCAAGTTTGAACCAAGGAAAGAAGGGCAACCGGTGCAGAAGGCTCGAACCTGGCAGCAAACTCGGGTGGAATACAAGCCCAATTGGCAACAGAATGTTAACAAGACTACTACCCAAGTCAAGAATGTTGTCACCAACCCAGTACACGAGGAGCGTCAGCGCAATAATTCTTGCTTCAGTTGTGGGCAAAATGGACACTATGCCAGGCAATGCCCCAAGAACAGCAAGGCAAACGCCTTATTACGGCCACAAGTCAACTTCATGGGGTCATGCCCGAACCAGCAAAACATCACCGGGCACGTCCATCACCTCTCTGCAGATGAAGCCCAGGAAAACCCCGAAGTAGTCATCGGTATGTTTTATGTTAATAGAATACCTGCAATAATTTTATTTGACTCAGGGGCTTCCCACTCTTTTATTTCTCGGAGTTTTGTTACCCAAAACAAATTTTCTTGTTCTCTCTTGGGCAAAAATATGTTGGTACAAACCCCGGGATCTTTAATCAAGAGCAATCTGGTCTGCCGTGACTTGGAAATAAATATCAACGGGATGAGCTTTCCAACTTCCTTGATACTCATCGAGTCAGCACAGTTGGATGTTATCTTGGGCATGAATTGGCTGACCCAATATCAAGTACGCATAAAATGTGCAACCCGAGAAGTTACTTTGACCAGTTAGGAAGGGCAAGTTACAAAATTCTACTCGCGCAGAAGCATACCAAAGAAGGGAATGAATCACCGCTGTGGATGAATTGGAATTAATTCTTGTGGTCAGTGAATTTCCTGATGTATTTCCAGTAGAACTGCCCGTCATGCCGCCAGACCAAGAACTTGAGTTTGCAATAGATCTGGTACTCGGAACCGCACCGTTATTCAAGAAATATTACCGTATGCCGTCATCCGAATTAGTGGAGTTAAAGAAGCAGCTCGATGAAATGCTCCAGAAAGGGTACATCCGTCCTAGTTCCTCACCATGGGGATCGCCTGCACTCTTTGTAAGCAAGAAGGATGGCAGCCTCCGCATGTGTGTGGATTATCGCCAGCTGAATGATGTCACCATCAAAAATAAATACCCGCTGCCAAGAATTGATGATTTGTTCAATCAACTCAGTGGGGCCAAGTTATTCTCCAAGATTGACTTATGAACAGGATACCATCAGCTTAAGATTAAGAAGGAAGATATTCCTAAGACCGCCTTTGCCACTCGATACGGTCTTTAGGAATATACAGTTATGTCCTTTGGTCTAACAAATGCCCCTGCATTCTTCATGCATATGATGAATAAAGTATTCATGGACTTCCTCAATAAGTTTGTGGTGGTCTTTATCGATGCATACTTAAATATTCAAAAAGTGAAGGGGATCACAAAGAACATCTCCGAGCAGTATTGCAGCGACTCCGCGACCATCAACTTTACGCCAAATTCAGCAAATGTGAGTTCTGGCTCAAACAAGTTGGATTCCTTGGACACATGCTATCCGCCGAGGGTATAGCCGTAGACCCAAGCAAGGTAAAAGATGTGCTCAATTGGTTGCCACCCACAACCGTATCTCAGATCAGGAGTTTCCTTGGACTGGCTGGATATTACCGTCATTTCATTGAAGGATTCTCCAAGCTTGCCAAACCCATGACAGAACTACTCAAAAAGGACAAGAAGTTTGAATGGACGAACGACTATGAGAAAAGTTTCAGTGAGCTAAAGAAACGGCTGACCACCGCACCCGTTTTAACTCTTCCAGACATCTATCGCAGTTTTGATGTATACTGTGATGCATACAGACAAGGACTTGGTTGCGTACTCATGCAAGACGGCAAGGTAGTGGCATGTGCATCACGACAGCTGCGACCGCATGAAGGAAATTATCCTACTCATGATCTGGAATTGGCCGCGGTAGTGCATGCTCTCAAAATATGGAGGCATTATCTCATCGGGAAGAAGTGCCAAATTTTTACCGATCACAAAAGTCTCAAGTATATATTTACTCATCCAGATTTAAATCTCCGTCAGCGAAGGTGGCTTGAGCTGGTTAAGGATTATGATCTTGGAGTAAATTACCACCCGGGTAAAGCCAACGTGGTGGCTGACGTACTCAGTCGAAAGCCGGTCAGCCTAAACGTCATATTAAAATCTTTGCCCGTTAAACTTCAAGAGGAGATTTCTCAACTCCATCTGAACATCGTTGAGGCTGGTCTCGCTAATATTTTGGAAGTTACCCCCACCCTGGAGGAAGAAATCCGCAAGGCCCAGCCAGATGATCCTGTCCTACTAAAGCATGCCAAGAATATGCTGGCAGGACGTACCCCTGATTTCTCAAAGGATCACTTTGGGACTCTCCGATTTCGTGGAAGGATTTGTGTACCAAATCAGTCAGACCTGAAAAAGAAAATCTTTTCAGAAGCACACGAATCCTCATACTCTATTCACCCTAGGGGTACAACAATGTATGAAGACCTTCGTCAAATATTCTAGTGGGATGGGATGAAGAAGGACATTGCCTATTTTGTGGCTTGTTGTGACATATGCAACAAAGTAAAGGGACAACATCAGAAGCCAGTCGGACTTCTTCAACCGCTGCCAGTTTCACAATGGAAATGGGATGATGTCTGCATGGATTTCATCACAGGACTAGCCAAGACTCAGCGAGGAAATAATGCAATTGGGTCATCATGGACACTCTAACCAAGGTAGCACAGTTTATCCCGGTCAAGACCACCTATCGAGCAGACCAACTTGCACAACTGTATGTGTCCAGGATAGTCAGTCTGCATGGAGTACCTCGAACCATCACCTCAGACCGAGGTTCACTCTTTACCTCCGCTTTCTGGACACGTCTCCATCAAGCTTTGGGGACAGCCCTAAAATACAGTACAGCTTCTCATCCTCAAAATGATGGACAGATAGAGCGGGTAAACCAAATACTTGAAGATATGTTGCGAGCTTGCGTCTTTGCCCAAGGATCTAAATGGGAAGATTGTCTGCCTTACGCTGAGTTCTCCTACAACAACAGCTTCCAAACCAGTCTAAAGATGTCACCGTACGAGGCTTTATATGGCCGTAAATGTCGTACCCCGTTAAATTGGTCTCGGACTGGGGATAGCCATATCTTCGGAACGGACCTCATGATGGAAGTTGAAAAACAAGTCAAGGAAATCAGAGATAGATTACAATTAGCCAAATCTCGACCAAAGAGTTATTACAATGCAAAACACCGACAGCTCAATTTTGAACCTGGAGAGCACGTATACCTCCGAGTCACTCCTAAGAAAGGAGTCAAGAGATTCCAGACTCGTGGGAAGTTGGCACCCAGATTTATTGACCCCTTCCCAGTTATTTCTTGAGTGGGCACTGTTGCTTATCAGTTGGAATTGCCCCCGGAATTGTCCGATGTGCACAACGTGTTTCACGTCTCACAGTTGAGGCGGTGCATCTCACCGCCTGAGAAAAGGACTGCCATCACCGACATAGAACTAGCAAAGGATTTAACGTATGAGGAAATACCATTCAAAATTGTGGATCAGATGGAAAGGGTCGCCCGCAGTAAAGTAAGAAAGTTTTATAAGGTCCAGTGGGAACATCACACCGAGTCAGAAGCAACCTGGGAACAAGAAGAATTCCTACAAACATATTATCTGGAATGGTTTTCCCAAGCAACCAAATCTGAAGGACGAGATTCATTCTAAGTGGGGGAGGTTTGTGACAGCCTAATTTTTGCCCTCCTTTATTTGCGTGGGTTTCATTTGAATTTATTTTGAACCTTGGGATTTTTGAATCTTTTCATACGGGCTTAACCACTTGTGTTTCACCCAAGTGCCTCCTATCCATCTCAAATCATATTTCCCTTCCGGTTCACTCTAATACAATTTATGGAATATTTTTCTTATTTGAAAAATATTCACTTTTCCCACCAAAACCCTAGCCAAACCCTTGGTGCTCCAAAGCAACCCCTATTTTTCTGGCTCAAAAAAATCAGAGGAAATTCATAAATATTCTTTGGGCCCTAGGACACATTCCTGAGCAAAAATATTGCACCACTTTTTGGAATATTTTTGCTACATAAATTCTTTTCTATTCTGGACAGAAATGGTAGTTTCTACAGCAACTACCATTTTACTTGATCCATTTCTTCTGAAACTACTTGTGCATCTTCACCTTAGTAACTCATGGCTAGCCTCCAAAGCACAGCCTCCAACTCTTAGCCATTTTACCTCAGTAAACTCTCAAAGTTTCTGTCCAGAAACTTACCAGGCGTATGATTTTCTTTCTACTTCGTCTGGAAACCAACCAACCAGGGGTAACTCTCCTATCTACCGCGAACAACACGCCAGACATAAATTTTGGCACCAAGTAAGCCAGTAGGCATAGTTCGCGGGGTGACCACGCGTGTACACCATGCCACGGCTGTCTGTCGGCGCGCTCTGGATGCCGCCGAGCACTCTGTTGAGCGAGTGCTCGCTTCCGCGCCTGCCAGAGCATGCCAACCCACGCCACCATCCTCGTCTTCACCTCTACAGCCCCCATCTGGCGCAAGCCGACGCCGGAGCTCTCCGCAGCGAGCACGGGCGCGGTCCGGCCAAGGCAACAGTGCGGTGCGCACTGTGCTCGTCGCCACCCCAGCGCCCCTGTGCTCATCTCCGTCCGTCCACAGCTCCCGTGTGACCCCGTCGCCTTCTTCCCCCTCTCACTGACGCCATTTGTCACCGGGCGTAGCGTCCAGGTGTCGCTGGCGGAGCCCCGTTCCCCCCTCTCTGCTCGCCTATATATAGGCCCCCCTCCCAGCCTTCCCGAGCACCCAGCTCCACTCCCACACACACCTAGACTGCGTAGAACCCCGTCGCTCGGCCGGGCAGGCCACAGGCCGCCGTCCCCGAGCTCGAGCTCACCGGCGATCCCCTCGGGTCGTCGCGGTAGCTCCAGACCCCCTCAGGCCAGGGCGACCCTACCAGAGCCTCCGCCACTCTCTGGTGGAGCCGTTCCACATAGTTGGAGCTGCTGGAGACGCCATTGCACGCCGTCTTCTTCAACTCCGGCGACCACCCTGTTCTGCCTCCGCCTGCGAGCTCTTTTATGACGCCGTCCGACCACCCCTAGCTACCCTACGTGTACGGGCAGGTGCGCCTCGACCCCCTCCGTCGATCTATCCCTCCCATCTTGGCCAAGGAGCTGCGTCGCCGGTGTGCGCTCTGGCGAGGCCACGGCCGCCCCTTCTTTTCCCCATCTCCCCCCTCACCTGACTAGCGGGGCCCGCTAGTCAGCCTCTCCGTACCCGCATGAAGCGGTGCGAGTGGTGATGCTCTGGGATTTTACGCCTTCGACGTCACCCCCCCTAGTCTGTTTATTTAATTTCTAAATTTAAATTTATTCCAGAGAACTTTAAACTGCAATAACTTTTTAACCATAATTCCAAATGAATTGATTCTTTTGGCATTGTGTTCTTTGTAAAGAAATCTTGCAGCACACCAAAAATGAGATTATTTGGTGCTGTGTAAATTTTCTGGTGAATTTTTGAATGATTCTTGATATTTTCTTTTTGTACTTTTAATTATTTTCAGAAGGTGAAGCTTGTCCTGAGGATCATCAGGAGGCTTGTGAGCCTCATTTGCACTAAGGCAAGCCACAACAACATTTTCATAGTTCCATTTCAATATTTGTGATTTTCCAACTTGAATGAATGATTTACTTTATGCATCTGGATTATTTTTGTTAAATACTTTCTGTTGGTTGCTTTATTTTGTTGTTTCATTTAGTTTACAAAAAGTTGGAGTTTAGTTTAAGTTATTAAGATAGCTAGAAGAAAGTTTGGATCATTGAGAACTATTATGGATATGCAGATATATAGCTATGTGGAGTTACTTTCTTTTACATAAATATTATGATAAATTTTTCTTAGAATATCTCATGTTTATAATTGAAAGTATCATAACCAGAATACTATTGAAGTTGTGATGTTTATATTTAGTAAAGTTGACCCCATTATTCTTGTAGTACATTTTGGTATGGCATTGTAGTTTTTTTTTGTAATGCATTTTGGTATGTTGCATTCCCTGGCATTGTATGACACCGGTTATTTATCGGGTCATGGTGCCACTGAATCGAGTCTTTTCCCAGTGCAACCACATTTGCCTTTATGGGAAAGTCTTTATTCGGTCCATTGTCATGCCTCTTGTCGGTACCTCCACATAGGGAAGGTTATGGGCATGCAGTACCCTGGCCCCGTAAGCAGACATAACCTTGTGTGTCCGTTGTTAAGTTATGGTACTGAGTCCCCGTTTGGGACAATTGCTGTTTGGCCACGACGGTGGTCGGTGTGCCTTTGGTAGGCACAGTGCCACCCAGGACTGTTCTAGTGCGGAAATGAGTCGGAGTGGCCAGGGGAGTGTCATGGAAATGGAAGATTTTTGTCAAAACGTCGTTGGTCCACCCGAATAGGAGAACGAGGCCATGGGTTTCATGGTGTGGGTACAGTGCACTACCTCTGCAGAGTGTAATAAATATATCGATAGCCGAGTCCACGGTCACGGACACGCTCGAAAGTAAGTCACACCATGGGTTAACATATAATAAAAAATTTCTTACTAAGTTCTAAATGTTTGTAGTATATAAATGGTGGAAGAGCCACCGAGATGATTTGAGGCCAAGTAAGGTCAGGGTGGTGATCGCCGGAAAGATCACGATTTATGTTCTGTTAATATGAACAAGTTGTAGTTTAATAAAAATCATCATGGGTAAGTTAGACCGAGGTTCTGTTTTCATAAAGGCATGAGTACAGCATGTTAGTTAATATATATCCAAGTTTGTTGCTGTATTTTAACCCTTGAATAATTATCATGATATTGTTTGTCATTATGATTTTGTTTGCTGTAAGCTTGCAAGTACATTCAATGTACTGACCTGGCGTGTCATGCCAGATTTCAGGAAAGTTCCGCTGGAAAGGAGTGACGTCCGAGTCTAGACCGCGTCCACATCGGTGTCCCTGTGAGATGGAGTTCCGCTACGAAGTCGTTTCGCTGCTGCGTAGTTTTATGACGAGGCCTTTTATGTTCATTAAATAATGTACATATTGTCCAGCCACACCGTGTGTGCCGCTTGGCCTCGCTACCTGTTGTAATGTAAAACTATGTTCCGCTAGTATCAATAAAGCTATTGTTTTCTGTACCAAGATGTTGTGTGTTGCTAGAAGACAAGGTCTCTGGGCTGGCAATGCAAGGTAAACTGGTCGCTCTGATCCGGGGTGCCAGAGGGGGGATCGCTTCAGATAAAGAGTGAGGTGTCTATATTTGAGGGACTTTAGTGTAACTAAGATATACATGGTCAATAGTGTGTGCACTCAAGGTTGATCAATTTGTTTCACAGTTTGGACTATGAGATAACAATACTTTTGAACATGCGTGATATACTTTGATGTACCAGAATTAAAAACCTAAGATTGGAATGTTGGAATTTGACTCCATCATTAGTTTTTGTAATTCATTGAAACGGAGGTACATTTTTAAGCCGGGATTTCGTGATTTCAAATTCATATATCAAACCTAGAGATATACACATACGGGCATGTTCAAACTTTATAATCATCCACTTTATTCATACACATTCACATTTTTGCTTTTGTCATCATATTTAGGATAAACACATTTGGAATTTCATTTGAATTGGACCATATGATGGTATTTGCTTGTAGTAGCTCAATGATCCATATTTGAATTGAATGGACAATCTAAGACTCGAGTTGGAGATATTGATTTTCAAAACATGCAATTCTTTGTGTGCAAAACAAACAAATTCTCGGCCATGATATCATAGTCCGCCGTACAAGAGCAAAATATAATTTCAGGCGCCAAAAGCTTTCAAACTTCCCACTCACATCGAAATATCTCGCACCCAAAAGTTTAGCCATGCGATATTCCTGTTTTACCCCTTCCACATGAATGGAAAAGGGTTGCTTTGGTAACTCCATCATTTTCCCCTCTTTGCCCCCAACATTCTTCCCTAGAGCCCATCCCCTTCCCCTCCCCGACCCCCCCAACCACGGCAAGCCGCCAAATCTAGTCCTCCACCGCAGCGGTGGACCTCACACCCCGACGGATCTACCTTCCGCACCTTGGAACCCCCAACTGCCAACTCACCACTTCACCGGAGCCGCTTCAGCGACTGGCTTGTACACCGCTCCAGATCTCCTTGACCGCCATCATGCTCCACCGCAACGGATCTGCTTAATCGGTGCCCTCATCCACCACAGTGTAGGCCCTTCACTGACTCCCTTGTCCGTCCCTTCGCTGGCCCTTCATACAAGCCCTCGTCCACCGCAACAGATCCGCCACACCGAAAGCACTGTACAACACGCCCGCCAAAGCCTTCGTCCACTTCACCGGACCTGCTCCACGGACGCCATATTCAACTCCATCGGCCCTGCTTTACTGACGCCGCAGCCTCATCAGGTTATTTCTATCTGTACTCCTTCGGTTTTTCTCTTTATCGTGCAACTATTCACATACCATAGATGAGCTTTCTTGTATGTCGACAGACGCCGCAACCGTAGCACCGGAGCCACTTCAGCGACGGCGACAGCCGGCCCAAACTCAACCACAACACGAGCACAATCGGCGATCCTTAGCTATCAAGTATGCCAACGATACCTGTACGCCGCCGAGAATCAGGTACTATTATCCAACGGCCGGCGCCTACGTTCACTTTCTTAGCATAAGCACCGCACCTTTGAATTTCTTCAGGGCATCATTCAGTTTTTCATGAGACGTGTTATTCTGCTTGTACCTGTAGGGCCATACTTCTGGCAGTGAACATGTTACATGTCTAAATTACATACCAGTGCACATATAGTTAATATGCTTTAGTTTTGTCCTAAGTATTACTGTACTTCCTAGATATGACTGTCTACTATTTTACTTCTTGCATGCTATATTTATGATAATGGTGTTGTTCTGATGCCACCTGTTGGTTCCATCAGACTGCTTCATGTTCTCTATGCTTACTTACACATCAGGAAACTAGCATGTGGTTCCGCTGGTTTTTTTTCGTTTTACCCTACATTTTCTGATGCTAGCTATTACATCACTGCTACGAGCCTCTGTTCATTACTTTTTTGTGTGTTCTTGATCTTCCCAAGTTGCATGACTAATTTGATGCTTCTATTAATTATGGAGCTGCCAACCCCATCAAGCAAAATATTTGTTCTTTTGGGGCTGGCACCTCGAACAAGCATAAAAATAGAGGGAAGCGGATGTATTGTCGTGTATGCACACACCCTTCTTTCATTAGTTTAGATGAACCATTCATGATCAATTCGAACCAGTGCATGCGATTAAAATTAAATTTACCTAAATAAAAGATGCAGAATAAACTACAACAAGTAGATTTGCAACCACGGGATGCTGACGATATCTTCAAAGAACATTGCAACAGCAGCGAGGCTTCACATCAACATATGGTAAGCCAGTGTGTTTTAGTACATGTGAAATGTAATGCGTGTGGGCTGCTTTGTTGGCTTGTGCCGTCAACCTGTAATCCTACAGAATAACAAATAGTCCAGTTGTCTGCTTTGATGTATTGCTTGATTCGAATGCTTGTTTTTTACTTGTTACGCTATACCTTAGTTGGCCAATATGTCAGCAGTGCCTGCTGTACTATCGTAAAGAAATGCATGCCTAGTTCACTTGAGTCCTTAACTTTTCCTCCGAACTTCATCACAAGATTGTCTTCATAGTTTATATGAGGCCACACTGTTAAGTGCTTTCTCAGATTATTTCAACTGCTTAGATGCCTTACCAACTTAAATATAGCGGTGGTACACTCCCTTACAAGTTTTCATCTTACCATTTTAATTTCTTTTCGGCTGATGCTGCTTCGAACCATTTCAATATAGGTTGCCATGCTCGGCAATAATTCGTATGTCGCTTACCATGTCAGCTTACTGCCTGGATCATGTGATAACTATCTCTTACTTATGTCCAGCGGAAACCTTTCAGGATGCCGTTCACACTAGGACACAATGTACAACCCTAGAATCTATTTGTGGAAGCAGTGCGCCATCCATGTTACCAGATGGTAGCAGTTCAGAGGCAACACCGCCGGAGAGCAGTCTGAGCACATGTATTATAGTTCTTGAGGCTCTACTAGAGGCAGAAAGAGATGGTGTGGCTGCCACGAATGAGGTAATTTTGATCTTGAAGCTGGAAATTACGCAATTAGCTGCACGCATTATGCAAGCAACCCAAGAATAGGAGGAAGTGAGAATGTTGCATTTGAAGACGGAGGAGGTCCTGCTGCTTCTGCTATCTGAAGCCCAGGGTAATCCCAGTTCTTCTTTAGATAGCAGTTGAAATTGTCATTAGATTATTGTACTGGCATGTTGTGTCATGTCTCTGAATGGATTATGTTGTAAGACCCCCTATGTTGTCCATGTGTTGTAATGATCCGAATTTTTTAAGCAAGGTAATCCTTAGTACTTGTATGATTGACATAAGGTGAACTATTTTTCGTGTGAGCATATTGTATTAGATGAAATAACTGTTTGACTCAAAGTGTATCCAACCTACTAAATTTGAAGATCACGGCATTTCTAAATCATAATCATATATAAAAGTGGAATAAATCTTTGTTGTGGTTTTGAAAAAATAAATAAAAAACGTAGAATTATCTGTAGATATTCGTAATCGAATAAAATTTGGATTTGGATTTAGTTTCCAGGGCCTAGGGCAAACTTGGATGCTGTCGGCATACTGGGAACTAGGGTACCCAGACTTGCCAGTTTGGGGGCCGCGACGCGCTCCCACAAGCGGCCTGGTACGGCCCAGCTAATCGACTAGCTGCTCAAGACCCTCGCGAGGTGGGCCAAGTCTCGCGAGGAGAACGACGTCAAGACCTCCTCGGGAGCGGCCTCAGCAAGGCGTTTCGGAGGGGCAGAGAATCCAAGGCCGAGACTGCCTCAGGAGGAGGTAGTGATGTCAGCAGTGATGCACCGCGCCAGCGGGTGCCAGCGTTCGCCCGCGGCATAGTTGCCATTTTGGTGCAAAGGAGACAGCGCAGCCGTTGGTTCCCAAGGAGCGGGGCAAAGGTTTCCTCTTTGGTGCAACAAGACCGAAGACCACAAGGACGATAAGGAGGATGTCACCGTCGAGCCCACCACCGTGTCACCGCCTGATCCTTTTGCAGGCGAAGACTGCTTTTGTCTGGGCAGGAACGTCCTTGTGTTCCCGCTCAAAAATGGCCGTTGTGGGATCCCTTCCCGCCTAAACATTTCGGGGGAAGAGGACCGTGGCCGCCTATATAAGTAACTAGGATTCCCACTGTGAAGGATGATCCGAAGAGACAGTTCGCCACCGCACAAGGAGCAAGAACACTAGCCTCCTGACCCTCCTGAGCTCGCCTCCTGAGCCTAGGAACCCTTGTACTAGCTCGTATTCCAGCTCGCCCAGAGTCAATCCACCAAAGCAGGAAGTAGGGTCTTACACCACACGGTGGCCCGAACCTGGATAAACTCTTGTGTGGTTGTTCGTTGTTTGCTTGAATCTTTCCACCGAGACGAGAGCGAGGCGCTAGGTAGATGTGAGTGGGAGAGATCTTCATTCACGCCCCTGTGTTCGAACTTAACGGGTTTTGCGGAGCCTTGAATCCGACATTTGGCGTGCCAGGTAGGGGGGCGTGTCGGAATCTCGCCTCTCCGACGACCTCGTCGCGTTCTTGTCGTCGACCCTGCTCCACAGCCATGGTAGACGCACGCCGAGCTTGTGACGCCCGCCGCGCCGCAAACGTCGCTCAGACGGCGCGCGTGGGTAACGGCGCACCGCTCCACCCCAACTCGCGGGTCGCCAACGCCGCCACCGACCCGGCAGTCCATGAGCAGCTGGACTCCTCGCTGCCGCTATCTGTACGGCGGGATGGCCGCACGGCAACACCTTCACCCTCGCCGGCCGCAGCGTCGTCCTCGCTGGTCCGCCACAGGCCGGTCTACCAGCAGCCTGCGCTACCGATGGCGCGGGGGCTCTTGCGCTATCGCCCAGCAGGTGACCTCTACGACGAGCGGCTCCACAACATTGCCGAGCTCGCCAACGCCGCCGAGGAAGCGCCTGCACCAGCGCACTCCTCACATCCTCCGTCGCCCCCGGTAGGGAACGAGGGCCAAGGGGTCCCGGCTCCGCCTCCCCTCCATCACGCCGGCCAGGAGGGCCGGCGCGAGGCCCCTCGACGTAAGTAACCCCGCAGAACCCACGTCCGCGACGAGGGAAGCTGTCAAGTGATTCTGCACCCTCAACCAGGGGCTCGTGGGCCTCCTGGCCCACAGCGCCCAGACCGCGCGCCACAGGAGGTGGTGGCACCAGCACCTCAAGAACCAGCACCGCAGGCGCAGGGGGCGCCTGCAATCGTGAGCGTGGCTGGGTGTCGCGCCCTAGCTCCTGAGCTACGGCGCCTCGTCTAGCCCGGCCAGTTTGATCTAGACCAGCCTCCGCGCTACGACGGCACCACCGACCCTAAGGAGTTCCTCCGACTCTACGAGCAAAGCATCGAGGCGTCCAACGGCATAGAGCAGGTCATGGTTCCCCATGGCACTCAATGGCGACGCACGCTCCCGACTCTTGAACCTCCCCACGGGGTCCATCTCCTCCTAGGAAGAACTTCGTGAGAGTTTCGTCGCCGACTTCAAAGGCACCCATGGTCGAGCCCTAGACGGATGGGTGGTGTACTTCGACGGCGCTTTCTCACGCCTCGGCGCTGGGGCTGGCACCGTCTTGGTACCTCCCACTCAGGATAAGTTATACTATGCTGTGCAGCTCTACTTCCAGCTGGGCGAGAAGGTCTCCAACAACAGCGCCGAGTACAAGGGCCTGATCGCCGGGCTTAAGGCCGCCGCCGCGCTGGGGGCCAACCGTCTCACCATCAGGGGTGAATCGCAACTCCTCGTCAGCCTTGCTAGCAAGAAGTACAAGCCCAAGGATGAGCCAATGAGGGCATATCTGGAGGAGGTGCGCAGGATGGAGGAGCAATTTCAAAGGCTGGAGGTACAACACGTGCCAAGAGGCACCAACAAAGAAGCAGACGACGTCGCCAAGCGAGCCTCCAGAAGGGAGCCTCAAAGGCCAGGTGTCTTCGAGGAGCGACTACCCAAGCCGTCAGCGGCACCATCAGCTCCCGAGCTGGCCTCCCCTTAGCAGGGGCTGCGGAGGGCGCCTCAGGACAATGACCCGTCCGGAGGACCACCTTTCGGAGCCCGCTTGTTGCTCGCTGCGGAGCCCGAGGAGGGGTGCTGGACCCGAGAACTCAAGGTGTACCTACAACACGATGCCCTGTCATACAAAGAAGAACACGCAGAGCGCGTGATCTGACAAGCCTCAGCTTACTGCATCCAAGACGGCGAACTCTACAGGAGGCGCCCCAACGCCTCTCGCTAAAGTGCATCTCAAGAGAGCAAGGGCGCGAGCTGCTAGCTGATATCCACGGCGGAGACTGTGGTCATCAATCGTCGTCCCGCACCCTCGTGGGCAAGGCCTTCCGTAGAGGCTTCTATTGTCCCACGGTGCTCAACAACGCCACGGAGCTCGTGTGGGCCTACGAGGCGTGCCAGTTTCACGCCAAGCAGATCCACCAACCGGCGCAAGGCCCCTAGACAATTCTGCTTTCCTGGCCCTTCGCGGTCTGGGGATTGGACACCCTAGGTCCATTCCCTCGAGCAGCAGGGGGCTACCGCTTCATGTACGTCACCATGGACAAATTCACCAAGTGGGCAGAAGTGGAGCCTGTTCACGTGATCCCACCGGGGTCAGCTGTCAAGTTCATCCAGGGCCTCGTGAGGCGATACGGGGTCCCCAACCGCATCATCACGGATAACGGTTCGCGGTTCACATGCAATCTCTTCAGGTCATATTGTGCTAACCTTGGAACACAGATCTGCTACGCTTCGGTGGCCCACCCCAGGAGCAACAGCCAGGCCGAGCGTGCCAATGCGGAAGTCTTGTGTGGCCTCAAGATGCGTAGCTTCAAGAAGAAGCTTGAGGCTTGCGGCAGGGGCTGGATCGACGAACTCCAGTCCGTGCTGTGGTCAATCCGAACCACTGCAACCAAACCGATGGGGGAGACTCCCTTCTTTCTCGTTTATGGGGCGGAGGCGGTCCTCCCTCACGAGGTCAAGCATCGCTCCCCACGGGTCTTGGCCTTCAATGAGGAATGCCAGGACGCCGCTTGGCGGATGGACCTCGTGCTCGGTGAGGAGGGCCGCCGCTGGGCTGCCCTCAGGGTAGCGTGTTACCAGCAGGCGCTGCGGCGGTATCACTGTCGCGGCGTCCGCACAAAAACACTTGAAGTTGGTGACTTGGTCCTGAGGCGGGTCCTCTCCCATGAGGGGCTACACAAGCTCTCGCCCATGTGGGAGGGCCCGTTCAGAATCGCCCGTATCTCTAGGCATGGTGATGTGCGCCTGGAGACGCAGGATGGGATACCTATCCGGAATTTCTTGAACATCGAACACCTCAGGAGGTTCTATCCATAATCAAGGCTCCGTGCCCGTGAAGGTCTCCGCCCGTAACACTCTCACGTCATAATGAGTTGGGGCTGTACACGCCTCGGAGTCTCCTGTGCGTTGCCTACGGGCCCTCAGACGGGGCTCTCACCCACGCCCCAGTGGCAGTCCTTCGCTCCGCGCTGGGAAGAAGACGTAGTGTAGGGGTCTGACGCGACCTTTTTTCCTTTCTTTGCTTGCTATTTGGCTGTCAGCCTTTTCTACTTCCTTGGCTATTAGCCCTTCCTCTACCCCATGCTATGAAGTTCTCGTGTTTCTCGCGCTTCTTGCGTTTTGTTGAGAGTTTTGTGTTTGGATCTTTCTCACCGGCTTTAAGTTCAGCTATGCTACTCGCTCTCCTTCACGCGCCTCGCGCGTGGGGGCTGGGGCACGGTCGGTCACCGGCCCTCATCCGATGTGGCCCCGTGACCTCACCTGACCAAGCCTGCTCACGCTCTGGCGCCGGGCTTCTCAGTCCGTGCAACCTATCTACGGAGCTGCTCAGGCTTTGGTGCTCTAACCCGCGCTCGGCACTCTTAGCAGATCTTAGCGATTGACCCCCACTCGGGGGCTGTACGAGCCCATCAGACCCGGCCACCTCCTCACGACCTGAAGGGGCTCATGATGCCAGAGTCAGGAGGACTCCGCCTCAGGACGGCAGGACGCATAAAAGCTAAGTAATTTCATTCAAGCAATAAAAGCATGACGGCGAGTTCTCACTTCTTACGTACATCACAACCCATTACACGCCTCCTCAAGGCAACTTGAAATTTTGATGCAGAAAGGACATGGAGAAAAATAAAGGAAAAGAAGCCGCTCCCGCTCAGTTGGAGTCCTCCGGTCCCTCTGGCTTCACCGAGCCGCAGCGGCACGGCGATCCCCTCCTCTCGCCGAACCGAGCTCGGCGACGTGGTGGTTCGTCGCGGCCGCCACTGCTGGAGGAGCTGCTGCTGCCACAGAGGGGGGCCCCACGGCGCCCCCTAGGACTGAGGTCGTCTCTGGACGAGGAGCCGCTCCTCCGGATGTCGTCGTCCTCCTCGTTGTCAGCCTCGGGACAGCACCCAAGGCGCCTCCCTTCCTCTGAGAAGACCCTGACGAACAGTGTGGAGACGTCATCGTACCTGAAGTAGAGCAAACGACTGCCAGCCACGCTCCAAGGACACATCGCCCGAGGGAGCCACCTCGACCTCCACCCAGGATGCACCGCTGCAGCAACCGTCGGCCTGCAGCCATATGCCTCCAAGGCCTCCGGCCGGGAGCACGTCGCCAAACGAGCGGGGAAGCCTGAGCCATGGGCCACCGGGCTTGTCCGCCCACACCATGAACTCCGACGAGACATCGAAGGAATGGAACTGGGGGCGTGGAGGGCGCGCGATGAGCGTGCACCTTCGCGCGCCCCCTCTTTCTCCGTGGCCTCGACCACCTTCGCCACGGGAGGACGCCCCGTGCCGTCCACTGACGGCCGCGGCGGAGCTCAAAGGGTCGCGCTCGCCTCCCCGAGAAGATGCTGCGGGCGCAGCGGCATGCTTGCAGGGACGGCCGCGACCCCTCTTCGGCGGTAATGTGACTGGATTCTTTGGGGTCTTCCCCTTCTCCGCGGCAGATGGCTTCCTCGGTGGTACCATGAAGATCTTGCGACGGGAGGGAGAACGAAGGACGAGCAAGGAGAATACAGCGTTGGCTTGGAAACGGCATTTGGGCTCCCCCATAGCCCCATTTATAGGGCGGAGGAACCCAAGCGCCAGCCAATGGTGTCGCAGCCATTACTCCCTCGTCGCCCGTGCCAAGGAGTTGTCAAGTCGCACGATCACCAAGGCTGTGTGGGGAGTGGAGCCGCCACGCCCCATCCAACAATCGCGCGCCGGCCTGGCCCGCAGACTTTTAGGGCCCACGGCATTTTGTCCTCGGCTAATGCTTCGCCGCGAAAGCCAACTTCGTGCACGCCTTGGGCCCGGGGGCTACTGTCGGCGTACTGGGAACCAGGGTACCCAGACTTGCCTGTCTGCGGGCCACAACGCGCTCCCACAAGCGGCCTGGTACGGCCCAGCTAATCGACTAGCTGCTTAAGACCCTCGCGAGGGGGGCCAAGCCTCGTGACGAGAACAACGTCAAGACCTCCTCAGGAGCAGCCTCAGCAAGGCGTTCCGGAGGGGCGGAGAATCCAAGGCCGAGCCTGCATCAGGAGGAGGCAGTGATGTCAGCAGTGACGCACCGCGCCAGTGGGTGCCAGCGTCCGCTAGCAGCACAGTTGCCATTTCGGTGCAAAGGAGACAGCGCAGCCGCTGGTTCCCAAGGAGCGGGGCAAAGGTTTCCTCTTTGGTGCAACAAGATCGAAGACCGCAAGGACGATAAGGAGGATGTCACCGTCGAGCCCACCACCATGGCACCGCCTGATCCTTTTGCATGCGAATACTGCTTTTGTCAGGGCATGAACGTCCTTGTGTTCCCACTCAAAAATAGCCGTTGTGGGATCCCTTCCCGCTGAAACATTTCGGGGGAAGAGGACCAGGGCCACCTATATAAGTAGCTAGGATTCCCACTGTGAAGGATGATCCGAAGAGACACTTCGCCACCGCACAAGGAGCAACAACACTAGCCTCCTGACCCTCCTGAGCTCGCCTCCTGAGCCTAGGAACCCTTGTACTAGCTCATATTCCAGCTCGCCCAGAGCCAATCCACCAAAGCAGGAAGTAGGGTCTTACACCACACGATGGCCTGAACCTGGATAAACTCTTGTGTGCTTGTTCGTTGTTTGCTTGAATCTTTCCACCGAGACGAGAGCGAGGCGCTAGGTAGACGTGAGTGGGAGAGATCTTCGTTCACGCCCCTATGTTTGAACTTAACGGGTTTTGCGGAGCCCTGAATCCGATAGATGCTAATTCTCCCAAGTTTTGAACGAAGCGGATAAACACCCACTATCATTTGTGGGCTGCCCGAAGCAAGTGTTTGCGAGATGGGAATTACTATCTACCCTGACACTTGAGATCCTTATCGACTGGATTTACACTGCTGTCGATAGGGGTAGACTAGTAACTTCAATCAGACGTGACACGACGGCCTCTGAGCCCATTCAGACACGGTGGGCGCCAAACGTGGGTGGAAAAACACATTTGATTCAAGCTCATCCGAAAGACATGTGTCTCTCCCTCCATTTCCCCATTCATCCATGGTGGGCGGCAAAACAAACTCTCCTCGTCTGAAATCGATGTAGGCTAATATTTTACATAGCGGCAGATGTGTAACTTCCCTCAGATGTGACACAACCGCCCTACCTGTCAGCCCCGTTCATACACCTTGGGAGACAAAACACCCTCTCCTCGCCCGAAATCATTACCGGAAAATATTTCGGAGATGCGAGATTACCGTCCTATCCCCAACCGACGTGATGTCCAAAATTTTAAACGAGGGATAAGTTCGTAACTTTGCCACATTTCAGACAAGCGCGTCCCAAAGTTTGAGATCCCCCCTCCCCCTCCATTTCCCCATTCATACACCATCGGCGCCACGACAGCCTCCCCACTGCGGCCAGCCTCCTCCGTCCGCCACCCCATCCTCCACCTTGTTGGAGCCACTACCCCTACCCCGTTGTCCACTGCAAGAGATGGACGTCTCTCATCCATGGCGCCAGACCAGGATCCTTTCATTGCTTCGTCTCGCTTCATCGGCGTCGTCGTCCACTTTGTCGTTACCGCTCCTACGACCGCCTCGTCCACGGCAACATGATTTATCACCCAACCCGGCCGTCTGCCATCTAAAGTCGTCTTCCCCGCCGACGACAGCCATCGCACCCGCAACACCCTCAACGTATTAGCAGGGGCCTACACGGCGTTGCAAGAGAGGTGGTACTCTTCCATATGTGCTTAAGTTATTGATCTCACCCGGAAAATAGATCTTAAATTGTTTACTATACTTTTCTTGTCCGTACCAAATCGTGGTGGCTAGTTGAATGCAAGCATTGGTTGCGAAGTAGATTTGTCCGGTTTGCACCTTCAGATCCGCCATGTCACGGTCACTATACTCGTAAAGCTTATGGTTTCCCCCCTTTATATTCACTACCATCATTGTAGGTGCTTCACTGCTTCGTGTCGTGCTAGCACTGCTCCTCAAGACCTCAACCCATCAAGCAAAACAACATGCCACTCATAATTCCAAAGCTTACGTGTTGAAATACGAATCAGATATGATGCTCATATTACTAAAACAGAGAACGTTTAATTGGTCACCTAATGTTCCTATATTCGTTTCGAAAAGCATGTGCGCCACCCACTGGTCCAGCTAGTTCCACTTTCCTGATTTTACTCTTGATGCTTAGGGTTTTCCCCTTTTATCTACTCTACTATGATCTGTGTAGGTGCTTTTTGTCATACTAGCATTACTCCACCCTTCAAGCTAAACAAAGCAACACTCAAAATTCCAAAGCATAGTTGTTCAACTATGATTGTGATATGATACTGATATTAGTTAACAAACACATTTAATTGGTTAGCTAAAGTTCCCACTTGAGTTTCCAATTGCATATCACGACATATAGAGAGATAGCAGAATTGCATTTCTTTGTCACTTGTTGACTATAATTTCTTGTCCATATCAAATCTTAGTTGTTATTTCAAAGCAAATATCGGTTGCTAACTACCCTTTGCGCGGTTTGCAGCTTCAGATCTGCCATCCCACTGCCACAGTCAACACTATACTCATCATGCTTACGGTTTCCCCATTTTATGATGACCACGATCAGCCAACGTGGTTCGTGTCGTAATAGCACTGCTCCACCCATCGAGCTAAACAAGCTTAGTTGTACAAATTCAAATATGATATTATGCTGATGATAGTAAAACTGGGAGATGTTTAATTGGTCAGCTAAATGTTCCTACTTTAGTTTCGAAATGCATGTGAGCCACATATGGAGAGACCGGAAGGAATAGTATTTCTCTATGCGCTCTGGTTCATTATGGGTGGCCAACTGACATTGTTAGAAAGACTTGTAATATCTTAAATCTGCTTGCTTTTCTGCTCTTCTTTAAGATGATCCTCTTCTCTTGCGGTCGACTGGTCAGGTCGAGTTATTCTCCCATAGTATATTTTGAATCTGTCAGGTCAGGTCGACTTGTTCTTCTTTACTATATGTTGAAGTTGTCATCTGTGAAGTATCATCACTTCTGGAGCTCTCATATTTTGAGTAGTAGGCCACATTATATTAATGCACATACCGAATTACAGCATGCATGGCACCTCTTAGAAGAATTGCAGAGATAGCACAAAGGGGTTTACAGGGAGGAAGTATTGGATTAGAATCACTTCTGCATTACAAAGATAATCTCAATTGTTTTTGTGTTTTCATGCATGTCACGTATTGAAAATTATCAAAATGAATATGAGAATGGGTGCGCGAGAGGAATATTGCGGAACAATCCACTGTCTAACAAACTTGTCATGGTGGAGGATGGCCTATCTTATTCACCCATCAAGGTGCATGCTCTAACTTGGCAAGGTTGTATTGGTCACACATATTTTGCATCTGACCTCTTACATTACTTCTACTGTGTTACACCATCTACTTAGTTTAAGCATCATATATGAGTATATGCCATACCTATCCATTTTGTGTACCTATTCCATGTGTCGTCATACTATGTTTTTCCAGTCAAATGTTGTTCTTTCGTAATAGATGTCCAAAAGGAAGAGGGTGATTGCAGATCCTCAAGGAGTACAAACTAGGTATTTGGAAAAGGTAGTGATACCTATTAAATGAGATAGATAAACAGCCATAGAAAACACATGCCCAACTGTAACAGACTTTACCCCTACTCCACTGGCCAAACCCCTATTGGAACTGCTGACAGCCCAGTGTCAGGTACTGTCTATGATATCAATTCAAATTTTGAACTCCTAAATTTCTGCATGTGCCTTACCTTCTCTCTTGTATGAAAACTAATTTCAGATGAATCTCCTTGCTCAAAGGATCATAGGATCTCCCGACGATATTGGGCTATGCATTGCTCTTGTCAGTACCTCTTGCCCTTTGTCAGCATACTTACACTCATTGTTGTTTGATTATGTAGCATCATTGTAAATGTTCGCTTCTTTATCCTCCCTTTGCTTGAAATTATAAGATCAAATTTTACTCTTAGATAAATGAAGAATTAACACAATGGTTATAAAGTTTTGGATTGATCATGTAAGTACATGTTGTCATGTACTCCCTCTGTATCGAATTAATTGTTGATCAATTGGATGTATTTAGAACTTAATAGTGCTAGATATATCCATTTGAGCGTCAACTAATAACGGACCGTGGTGGTATTATTGTACATGCATCGCGAGATAGTTGATTGTCTAGCATTACTCTGCATCTTATCTGCCCTGCCCTCCACCTTCTCCAAATTATCATATCTACATTTACTCTTACCAAAATGTTGAATAAAGCCAATGCCACTGCACACGTTGATGTCTGCATTCCTCTTGTCAGTACCTTTTGCCTTCTAACGCTGTACTTAATTAATTACTATTTGATTATGTATCATCAGTCTGCACTTGAGCTTCATTATCCTCTATTTCTTCCAATATTATTTGATCTATATTTACTCTTTGCAAAATGAATAATGGCAACACTTATAAAGAATTTTCTTTGGGGAATTATTTGAATTGTCTTTCCATCAACATGGAGAAGGGCTTTCTCCAGCCCGTGTTAACATGTAATGTAAGTTCATCCTTCTCAAGCCTTCAAACTTTGTTCTAGTATAGATTTGGATAGCATCATTTCCTCCACTGCTGTTTACATCTAATTGGATGTTTGCAACAACTACCAGTTTTAAATTGTAGTTGTAAAAACATGTTTCTTATGCAGAACAGATCCATTTATTTGCTTATATAATTGTGAAACCTGTTACATGTCTCCTTGTTTCTCTTTCAGAGTCGTATCTCTTATGTCAGGCAGAACTTTAGGAAAGATAGTGAGCCAAACCATCTTGAGGACAGCGAGATGACCCCAAGGTCCTGTCTCGATGAAGACAGTGAGTTGAAGCTACTCACCAGTAGGTATGAGACAACCTCTATGCAGTCGCTGCCTCAATCAGTTCGACTTCTTCAGTCTCAACTTAAAGCAGAAAGGCTTGCTTCAGCTCATCTCTGACTTGAAGTCAAAGATGTAATGAAGATGTCAGGGGACTGCCTTGCGCAATATGGTGCCATACAGCTAGGGATGAAGCATCTATCGTTGACACAACTGAGGTCTCATCAGCTTGTTCGGCTGCTTGCGCGGCCCGACCTTGCCAGGTCTAGTGCCTTCTGAAGTGCTCTCAGTTTTGTATATTCTTTTGTCGGCGCGTTTATATGCATTGGTGGCGACCTTTGATGCCCAGTGTATGAAATATGCGGTCATGTTGCGCTTTATTATCACCGATAGCGAACTTCGATTCCTAGTGGATGTAATATGCCATAATTTCTTTGTTGTATAGTCTAGGTTTATTATTTGCTCGCTGTGCTTTTATTTAGGTCGGAAGGTTCAGTAGATCTCAGTGTTGTTGGTCTTCAGGCCGACCCGTTACTCATATGGGCCAAAATGTGGGCCTATAATCATCTTGGGCCATTAGCAGGTCTTAACCTATGGTAGTTTCCCACCTTTAACAGGCCATGGGCTACATATTTACTATAGTGACACTGGGCTTCCTACGGGCCGTAGAAACAATGGGCCTTCTACGTTCCGTAGAAACAATGGGCCTTCTACGGGCCGTAGAGACAATGGGCCTTCTATGGGCCGTATCATCAATGAGCCTTAGACGGGCCGAATGATCGATTGGCCCAACATGGGCCAAAAACAGACCGCATTATGGCCGTAAACGGGCTAGAGTTGGAGTCGTCCGTTCATGGGCCGACCATAATGGGCCGTCGCTAATAGACCGTATTTGATGACGCTATGAAACCGGCCCAACGTATTAACGGCCCACAAATGGGCCAACTATAAACACGGGCTGAATTTGGCCCACAAGCAAAAAATGGCAGTAACGAGCCGTAAGTAACCGAATGCTAGAAATGAGCCCAAGAATAAATGGGCCTTGAGAAGGCCGAAAGATAACATGGGCTACAAACAGCCCTATGGATTAATGGGCCGCTAATTGGTATATAGTGATACAATGTTCATTATGGGCCAGTTTCACCACGGGCCGTTAATGGGCCAAGAATAAATGGGCCCTGAGAAGGCCGAAAGATAACATGGGATGCAAACGGCCCAATGGATTAATGGGCCATTAATGGGTATAAAGTGATACACTGTTCATAACAGGCCAGTTTCACCACGGGCCGTTAATGGGCCAAGAGTTACAAACGGGCCTCATATGGGCCGAAAGACGTCATGGGCCATACATGGGGCGGACCTTAAAATGGGCTGGAATCATATTGGACGGCTTAGATGATGCTACTGGGCCTAATTCGGATAGGTCGTAACGGGCCCTGGGTTAGTGGGCTGTAAATGGGCTATATGCAAACATGTCATTAACAGGCTTTCTGTGGTCCGGCCCGCCTCCTTTTGACCAAGTCAAACGGGCCGGCCTTTTCACAAGAATGGGCCTCTGTTGGGCTGTGCCACGTGTCGACGTATCATAGGCGCTTTTTGTCCAATGAGAGGATGACACATGTCCCAACGGTGAGCCGACACGTGTTTCCTCCAGCCAATGATGATTTTACACATGGAAAATTCCCATTGGTCGGGGCTGTTAACGGGTTATCGGATCCAAAACTGGACCCGATAGCTTAACGGTGTTCCGTTACTGTGGATGCAACGTGTCGGTCACCCTTGACGAAAGTAGTTCTGTGACGCGTGATTTATCATCATGGAAGTGGACACTTCCGTGATGATAATTTTGGTAATGTCATGGAGCACTTCTACGATAGCACAGGTATGACTATCTTGATTCTGTCATAAAATCGTCATGGATGTACATGCATGACAGAAAACGTGACCTACTGTGACAAACACGTATCATCAGGGAAGTGTATTTTTTTGTAGTGTTGGTATGTGTGGGATCCGACACCTAGTTGTTTACCCTTGGTAGCCTATCTTATGGGGAAATGCCTCCTAGTGCTTACATTGAGCCTTGGTAGCTTGCTACTCCTCCGGAAAACATGGATTGACCCGCATGTGTCCTTCCTTGCTCCTGTGTCTGTCCCCTCTGGGGAAATGTCACGCGGTGTATACCGGAGTCCTATTAGCTTGCTACAGCCCGTCAACACTCGCTGCTGACCGACACATGCATTGTTGGGTCATGTATGCATGTCCCTCTAATTTAGCGCCACTTTTGGTTTATAACTAGTCATGTTGGCCTGGGTTCTCTGTCATATGGATGCTAGCGACACTATCATATACGTGAGCCAAAATGCGCAAATGGTCCCGTGCTAGGTAAGGTGGCACCCGTGGGGATACCGTGCGTGTGGCCGCAAAGTGATATGATGTGTTACATGCTAGACCGATGTGACCTAGGATCAGGGTCCCGACAGCACCCATCAGGGTACAGTGTTCCGCCACGATGTAAGCACCTTGCAGTGATTCCTCTAGCATGTTTGGCGCCTCCAGATTAGTGGAGGACGCCACCGGATCTGATGCTCCTCCCTCTATCGTAGGGGGATGACTTCCCAATTACGGTGCCATACTGGCCTCCATAGTAGTGTTCGGTGGGAGCCTGGATTGCTTGGGCTCCCTGCCTTCGGTCACCATAGGGATTGCTCCCCCTTCGCTGATGGCGGCCGAGGTGTTGGCCTCGGGCGCCTTCTCATCCGCCCCGCTCCCACCTGCTCGTGCAGGGGACGCCCATAGGGAGGACACTTCGGTATCCCCTATGACAGGCGATTGAGCCCGCAGCGACATTTCTCTCTCCACCATCTCGGCTTGTAGAGAATACCTTGATGAAAGTGAAGCCATAGGGAATATGCAGGGAGGGCTCCAAAATAAATGAATAAAGTAACTTAGACAATGGTAGCTGGTTAAACCGAACACAAACAACGAAAAATCTGGTTACCTATGATTCGTCCAAGGGCTTGATCCTGGGTTGTACTTGGAAACTATGTTCGGATGTTGAATCTAAACTGTCTAGGATGTTCGGTTTCTTCCGGGGCACCACCTTACCCGCATCTACGAGGGCCGCCCTCTTCCTCCCCCCTTGCCTTGATAAGGAAGTCGCTCTCTTCCTCTTCCTCCTCCTCCTCTTCTTCGTCGTGGGATGAGTGGGTGTCGGTTTCCCCGGACACTATGTCCGCGGGACCCTTAGGACGGGGGTCACTCTTGACCTCCTTGCCCTTCTTCTTGGCCTCCTTCTTTGGCGCCTTGTACGGCGCCGGAAATAGCATCGCCATCAGCTGGGGCATGGTCGGGTTTTCGGGAAATGGAGGTGGACAGTTGATCCGCTCTGCTTTATTCGTCTAGGCCTGAATGGAATGTAAAAGTTCTAATTCCTGTTATAATTGAAATATGGACATGATACGTGTTTGGCAGAATTGTGCTTACCTCTGAGGCCGAGGCCACGCTATTGAAGCCCTTGTCTTCGGTCTCCTTGGGCCAATTCTTCTGGGACTTGAAGAGTTGCTTCCAGATATCTATGTGTGTGGTGTCGCAGAAGCGCTTCAAGGTCAATGGTCCCTCCAGATTGAACTCCAATAGGTGGGAGGCCCGGATTTGGCAGGGGAGAGTACGGCAGAAGAGCATCACTTGTGTCACGTCAGTGAGGTGGGTGCCCTTTGCCATCTTGCTGGAAATGCGATTTTGGAGTGTCTGCACCTCCATCTGGGACCCCCATTCAAGGCCCTTGGTGGTCCATGAGGTAAGCCTCTCCTGGGGTCCAGACCTTAATTCAGGCGCAGCTGCCCACTTGGCATCATGAGGTTCGGTGATGTAGAACCATTCCTGCTGCCATATCGTGTTGGTTTCCCAAAGGCCCCCTTGGGCTAGGTGGCGTTTGGGAGCTTGCTCATCATGCCCCC
>LR738715.1:569687947-569712567 GCA_902687465.1 Secale cereale
CCCCCCCCCCCCGGCGACGACATCCCCCTGCATCTCTATCACCGGTGGTAAACGCTGCCACCGGCCCCGCTGCCCACTAGCAGCAGGATTCATTGTTCCCGCTCTCCGCGCGGCGCGACGGTTGCACCGCAACACCGTCACTGACTCCAGCGGCTGCTTCGTCCTCCCATGCCCATTGCGGCCTGGCAAACTCGTAGGCCGCGCTGCTCATGGAGCGTGAGCTCCTGCGCTACTGCCCGGCCGATGATCTCTACAGAGAATGGATGGACCGCATCGCCGAGCTCGTCAGCACCGTGGGGGAAGCTCCAGCATCGTGTCGTTTGTTGCCTCTTCCACAACCTTAGGCAGGCGACGAGGCCCGCGGCGCACCTCCTCTACTGCTCCGGAGAAACGTCTTCCCTGAGCCAAGGCGCAAGGCCCCCCAGCGTGACCAGCCACGCAGGGAGGCAGCGCGAGATGAAGAAAGCTGTCAAGTGGTGCAGCGGCCGCAAGGCGAGGCGCACGAGTTTCATGCTCCGCCTTGTCAGGGTCGCGCGTCTCCCCGCGCAATGGCACATGAACACCCAGACCAGACTCCACCTCAGTAGCAAGCACCAGTCAGCACGGTGGGCTGCAAGGCGTTCACCCTGGAGCTCTGTCGTGTCATCTGGCCCGGCAAGTTCAAGCCAGATCTACCCCCACGTTACGACAGAACACCTGACCTAGTAGAATTCCTGCAGCTCTTCGAGTTGAGCATTGAAGCGGCCAATGGTGACGAGAAGGTCATGGCCAACTGGTTTCCTATGGCTCTCATAGATGGCGCTCGTTCATGGTTCCTGAACCTCCCGAAAGAATCGATCTCCTCCTGGGGTGAGCTATGGGAACGCTTCGTTTCCAAATTCGAAGGGGCACGGTCGTAGGCGACCTGTGGCGCATCAAGCAGCAGCCAGGAGAGACCCTGCACAAGTACATGCAGCGTTTCACCAACCTCCGCATCAAGATCCCCAAGATATCCGATGACGCCATCATCTCGGCGTTCACCGATGGCGTCCGGGATGTCAGGATGAAAGAGGAGCTCGCCATTCAGGAGGACCCGTGCTCGGCTCTGGCGATGTTCAATCTCGCAATCAAGTGCGCAAAGGCAGAATAGGGTCGCCTCTTGCTCGTCGAGTTCCTTGAGGCTGACCAAGAAGACAAGAAGGCCAAGACCAAGGAGGCCAAGCGCAAAGGACGAGCAGTACTCGTGGGTGAGCCTGAGATGAAACGCGGGTGCGATTACCCCTATTTCTCTAAGGGCAGCCGCCCGTTCTTCTACTTCCACAACGTGCACAGCCACAACACCAACGACTACCAGGAACTTCGGACGCCGCCCCGAGCGCGGCGAACGAGGCCACGGTCACGGAGGTGGCCGTGGAGGAGGATGCTGGGAGAACCATGACTCTCGCCAAGGCTGGCGTGAGCGGCCTCCCGAGGATCACTGGAAGGGTCAGCCTCGTGAGGGCCCATGGAGAGACCAGTTATCGGTGTCAAAACCGGCGGATCTCGGGTAGGGGGTCCCGAACTATGCGTCTGAGGATCGATGGTAACAGGAGGCTGGGGACATGATGTTTACCCAGGTTCAGGCCCTCTCGATCAAGGTAATACCCTACTTCATGCTATATTAATATGGATGAATATGATTACCAGAGTTGATCTACCTCGAGATCGTAATGGCTAAACCCTAAAGTCTAGCCTATGACGATGTTATGATTCTCTAGTCTCTACGGACTAAACCCTCCAGTTTATATATGCACCCGAGGGGCCTAGGGTTTGTACATAACCATCTTGCAGAGGAAGGAAATATTACACCCGAACCTAAAACCTGCCATTATACGAATACACGAGTCCTATCCAGATACGAGAGACGATCTTCAATGATGATCTTCACGACCCACCAGTCCGGTCCACCACGAGTTATCCGGCCACCCGAGGACCCCTCAATCCTGGACTCCCTCAGTGGCCCCTAAACCTATCTTCGATGATGATGAGTTCGGCTTCTGTATTGTCTTCGGCATTTCAAGGCGGGTTCCTTCTCCCGAATATATATTCTGCAAAAGGTGTATTGTGTTCGGCTCTGGATGGTTAGTACAACCCTTAGCCTCGAAGGCAAGTCCTTGAAAGAAAACGAATATTGTTTATTTACTGACAACTTTTTGGTGAAGCGTCGCATCCATCCCATTAACATACCAAACCATTTTACTTGGTCCTAATTTCACGTTTCGAGGTATAACCCCATTGACATGTCTTATCAGAGTAGAGATTGTGCCCGGTTATTGTGGGATCCTTATCAACGTGATGTGAGCATCCAAACCGCGCATTACGCATGACCGCTTTGGGAACCAGTGAGGTTTATGGCTAAAGTGGGGGACAATTTGTATTCACAGTGTTATAAAAGGATACCAATCCCTTTCACCAGCCCCATGCTTTCCTCAAGCTTGAGCTCTCCAATCTTCTTAGCCCCAGCATCCTCGTCTCTTGCCCCCGCCGTTCTTCATTCCTCAAACACTACTACCTTCCCCAGCAATGGCTAGATCAGGTGCCAGGGGCAAGTGGGAGGCCTCCACGGTTACTGAGAAAACCGTGGGGGTTCTTCGGAGTGCGGGCTATCTCGCTGCTGACATTGCGCATCGAGTCCCCGCCAACGACCAGGTGGTTCTCGTCCCAGAGGTGGGTGAGAGAGTCGTGTTTCTCTCACACTTTGTTAGGGGGCTAGGGTTCCCGCTCCACCCCTTTGTTCAGGGTTTGCTGTTTTTCTACGGTCTAGATTTCCACGATCTAGCCCCAAACTCAATTCTCCACATCTCCACTTTTATAGTGGTGTGTGAAGCCTTCCTCCGCGTCCCTCCACACTTCGGCCTATGGCCCAAAAACCTTCAACGTGAAGCCGAAGGTGGTGGATGGGCAACACGCGGAGTGCGGGGATGCTATGATAAGCAAGCTCCCGAATGAGATTTGGACAAATGGGTTGTTCGTGGAGACGAACAAGGTCTGGCAGCAGGAGTGGTTCTATATCACTGAACCCCGCGACGCTAAATGGGCGGAGGAACCTGCTCTTAGATCTGGAACCCCAGACAGGTTGACCTCCTGGACTGATAAGAGTCCGAACTAGGGGTCTCAAGTTGAGGTGACAGCACTCCAGGTCAATGTGTCCGGCGTGATTTCCATGGGCTATCAGCTCTCGACCTTGGTCCAGGTAATGCTGGCCCGGCTTGTCCTTCCTTGCCAAAGCGGGGACTCCTCCCTATGGGAGTTTGATCCGGCAGGAGATCGGCCTCTAAAGCATCTCTTTGGCTTCACGCATAAAGAGATCTAGAAGCATCTCTTCAAGAGCCAGAAGGAGTGGCCGAAGGAAACTAAGGACGCGGGCTATAGTACCGCGTTCACTGTCCTAGAGGTAATAGGAAATTTTGCCGAACTTATATCCCCTTTCTTTTTTAATGGTAATAGGAATTGGAGTTTCTGCGTGATATACAGGGATGGACGAAGAAGGCAATAAGGATTAAGTGTCCAGCGCCTTTGCCTGAAGACCCAGAATCGCCTCGACTAAGGGCGATGTTGGTCCCGGTGCCGTACAAGGCGCCGGTCAAGAAGCCCAAGAAGAAGTGCAAGGAGGCCGAGAGCGGCCCTCGCCCGACGGACAAGAAGTCCGTGAAGATCAACATCCTCTCCTTCGAAGAGGAGGAGGATGACGAAGAAGAAGAAGAAGAAGAAGAAGAAGAAGAAGAAGAAGAGCTCCCTGCACAAGGCAGGGGGGGACGAAGAGGGCGGCTGCTGCTGATGCGGGTACGGCCGCACCCCAGAGGAGGCTGAACCTCTCTGCTCGTTCAGACTCATCGTCCGAACAGAGCTTTGTGGTGAAGCCCAAGGACAAAACCCCGACCGAAACGTAAGTTTGTCCAGATATATTAATTGATGCACCTTGTTTGTTTAGCATTTTGATGCTTACTTAGTATTTCTCACCAGCTGAGCTACAGCCCTCCCCAAGCACACACCGACGCCTCCTTATCGGAGGGGAAATCTCTAGCACTTGGAGAGACGGAGAGTGACCCACTGGTCCGAGCTCCATCGCCCGTGATTGGCGAGGACACCGAAGTGTCCTCCCAGCGGGTGTCTTTCGCTCAAGGAGATGGGGGGCGGGGCAAGTGACAGGGCGACCGAGGGTAACACCTCGGCTGCCGCTAACCATGGGGAAACAATCCCCATGGAGACCGAAGACGGGGGGCCCAAACAATCCAGGGCCCCAGCGAATACTGACCCAGAGCCTAGCGCGGCTTCGGGGTCCGAAGACCAGACCCCCAAGGCAGGGAGGATGCGACGGCGCCCGGGGTCAATTCGGAGGCGCCGGACCCTCTGGAGGGAGCACTTCGGTGTGCTTCCGTCGTGGAGGAGCACCACACCATAATGGGTGCGGTGATGAAGAAGATTCAGTCCATCAAAGGCGGACTGAATGAAGCCTTCAACAGCCTGTTAACAGGCTTTGAGGTAAGCAATGTAATGTTCTTTATGGAACTTTTATTTGTTTTATATGCACATATATAGCCAGTAGCCCCTGATGCTTTGTGTGATTCTGAATAGAATCAGACGAAGTATCCATAGTATATCATGTTTATAGAGCTGAACTGTTATGCTTCTGTTATTTGAACAGGCTTCACTAGTTACGGCAACTGCACAAGATGCAGAGGTTGCCGAACTAAATCGGAAGCTCTTGTTAGCCAACGCGGACCTCGACCACGTCAACCTGCATTTAGATGAAACACAAGGTATGTAGATTTAAAAAATTAAGATGTCAACAAGACTAAGTAGTTGGGTATGAGTATAAACTCTTTATGATATTCTGTATTACATAGTTGGCGCCATTGATATCGAGGCCCTCAAAGGCAAACCTGCGAAGGCCAAGGAGGCCGAAACGAACAGGGAAGCCGCTAACAAAGCGGTTGCTGATTTAGAGGCCGAAAAGGCCACGTGCGAGAAGCACCAATCTTGGGTGTCTAAAGTCGAGGTTGAGCTCAAAGATGCTATTCGCAAATGCGAGGCGCTGGAAGAGAAGACTTCGGAACAACCGTCCAAGCTGAATGTGGCAGTTAAGGCTGCCTAGGATGCGCGAAGCGAGTCGCACAACGCATGTGAAGAAATCAAGCAGGCGCATCAGATAGCATCTGGTAAGACCTTTCTCTTACAGAGCATCTTCGGAGGGCGTAAGTATCTTGGGTTGAAACGGTTATGGAGTACTCCATACATGTTTGCTGATCTTCCGAGGAGCAGTGTTGACGCCGCCCAATACTTCCGAGCCCAGGAGGGGAATGACACAGAGAAGTTGTTTTGATTGCAGTTCTATGCGCCAAAATATTCGGTGCCCCTCAACGACCAGACGAAGCAGCTGGTCGAGATGCACAATATGGCGGGTTCGGCCATGAAGGACTTGATAGTCCGGCTATGGCCCGTTGATCCAATCCTAAGTAGCTACTTCAGATTCGTGAAGCGGCTCGTAGAAGCGAGTCCGCGGGTTGACGCGTTGAACCGTTCGGCCTGCATAGAAGGCTCTTGGATGGCCTTCGCTCGTGTAAAGGTGCACTGGGCAAAGCTGAAGGCGCAGGATATATCTACTATTGGCCTGCCCACAGGCAAGGAGCACCGCAAGCCGGAGAAATACTTCGAGGACGTCATAGAAGGCGCCCGCCTTGTAGAAGGCCAGTGCTCAAAGGATGTTATCTTTGAGTAATTGTATCCGGTAGTAAAGATTTGAGATTATGAACCGATGTATATAACTTTTGCGCTATTATAATGTGAGCGACTTTTACCTCCTTTGTGGTTGTTTATGTAAATCTGAAAGTTTCCACTCGTCGGCTTTAGCCCCCATGTACATAGTACTAGGGTGTTCGGTCATATGTGTAGACACTCTTTATCCAACGTCTTGGTCCGTGTAGGAGGTGTATGCGGAGCTAACCAGGTAATCAGACTATTCAGCGTTATTGCTTTCACTTAGCCATAGGAGTTTGACAAGTGGGGCTAGGTACTAGCCCCTGGTGCGGATATGATATTTCCGAATTAAGGTATCCAATTGCACCCGGCTGGGCAAAAAAAACCAACCCTTCATATAACACGGGGTAGATCTCTATTGATCGTAGTATAAAACTAAGTCACCGGATTGCGGACCAGGTTTTCACCTATCATGATAGTCAATTTTCGGCTTTCTCTACTGAGGTACTTGACCGGACGAGGCAGAAGTACAATCGCAGTAGTTCTCCCTTTACTCCCTAGCCAAACAATCGGGAACATAGTGGTAAGCATAGGAAATTGTATTAACCGGAAACTTGATACATGTGTGAATACATAGACAAAATATAGTGTCCCTAGTATGCCTCTACTAAACTAGCTCGTGAATCAAAGATGGTTATGTTTCCTGACCATAGACATGTGTTGTCATTTGATCAACGGGATCACATCATTATGAGAATGATGTGATGGACAAGACACATCCGTTAGCTTAGCACTATGATCGTTTAGTTTTACTGCTATTGCTTTCTTCATGACTTATACATGTTCCTATGACTATGAGATTATGCAACTCCCGAATACCGGAGGAACACCTTGTGTGCTATCAAACGTCACAACGTAACTTGGTGATTATAAAAATGCTCAACAGGTGTCTCCGAAGGTGTTTGTGGTGTTGGCATAGATCGAGAATAGGATTTGTCACTCCGAGTGTTGGAGAGGTATCTCTGGGCCCTCTCAGTAATACACATCGTAATAAGCCTTGCAAGCAAACGACTAATGAGTTAGTCTCGAGATGATGTATTACAGGACGAGTAAAGAGACTTGCCGATAACGAGATTGAACTAGGTATGATGATACCAACGATCGAATCTCGGGCAAGTAACATACCAATGACAAAGGGAACAACATATGTTGTTATGCGGTTTGACTGATAAAGATCTTCGTAGAATATTTAGGAACCAATATGAGCATTCAAGTTCCGGTATTGGTTATTGACCATATATGAGTCTCAGTCATGTCTACATAGTTCTCGAACCCATAGGGTCTGCACGCTTAACGTGTGATGACGATCGGTATTATGAGTTTATGTGTTTTGATGTACCGAAGGTAGTTTGGAGTCCCGGATGTGATCACGGACATGACCAGGAGTCTCAAAATAGTCGAGACAGAAAGATTGATATATTGGAAGGTTATATTTGGACACCGGAAGGGTTCCGGGGGTCACCGGATAAATACTGAAGTACCGGGAGGTTACCAGAACGCCCCGGGGGCTTAATGGGCCAACATGGGCCTTAGTGGAAATAGAGGGGAGCAAGGGAGGTGTGGGGCACGCCCCCTAGGCCTAAACCGAATTGGTTTAGGGCAAGGGGGGCCGGCCCCCTCTTTCCTTCTCCCCGCCTCTTCCTTCCTTCCCCCTCCTAGTTGGACTAGGAAAGGAAGGAAACCTAGGAATCCCCCCATGGGGCGCGCCATAAGAGGCAGGCCGCCCCCCTCCTCCACTCCTTTATATACGTGGCCAGGGGGCACCCCATAGACACACAAGTTGTTTTCTTAGCCGTGTGCGGTGCCCCCCTCCACAATTACACACCTCGATCATATCGTCGTAGTGCTTAGGCGAAGCCCTGCGCCGGTAACTTCATCATCACCGTGACCACGCCGTCGTGCTGACGGAACTCTCCCTCGACCTCAAATGGAACAAGAGTTCGTGGGATGTCATCAAGCTGAACGTGTGCTGAACACGTTGGTGCCGTACGTTCGGTGCCTGGATCGGTTGGATCGCGAAGACGTTCGACTACATCAACTGCGTTACTAAATGCTTCCGCTTTGTGTCTACGAGGGTACGTAGACACACTCTCCCCGCTCGTTGCTATGCTTCTCCTAGATAGATCTTGCATGATCGTAATTTTTTTTTGAAATACTACATTTCCCAACAATGGCATCATGAGCCAGGTCTATGCGTAGATGATATGCACGAGTAGAAAATAATGAGTTGTGGGCGATAATAGTCATACTACTTACCAGCATGTCATACTTTGATTCGGCGGTATTGTGAGATGAATCGGCCCGGACCGACATTACGCGTACGCTTACGCGAGACTGGTTTCACCGTTACGAGCACTCGTTGCTTAAAGGTGACCGGCGGGTGTCTGTCTCTCTCACTTTAGTTGAATCGAGTGTGACTACGTCCGGTCCTTGTGAAGGTTAAAACAGCACAGTTGACGAAAAATCATTGTGGTTTTTGTATGCGTAGGTAAGAACGGTTCTTGCTAAGCCCGTAGCAGCCACGTAAAACTTGCAACAACAAAGTAGAGGACGTCTAACTTGTTTTTGCAGGGCAATGTTGTGATGTGATATGGTCAAGACGTGTAGCGACCAGACCTCAAACAGTCTGATCTCTGTGCATCAGTGTCATCCCTGGATCAGTAATGCTGACACGCACATTACTTGAAGGATTTATAACAGAGTAGCAATCACACACTTATTACATCGATAGTTCTAACGATGAACTTATTACAATAAAAATGGTTGAAGGCCATCTAACAAGATAACAGCGGAAGTCTTGGAAGATAAGAGAGTCCATTAACTCCAACGGCATCACTGAGTATAGAAACACGACCTAAAAAGGCACCTTACTCGTCGTCTGAAAAGTCAGCAACATGAAACGTTGCAGCCCGAAAACGGGTCAGCACATGGAATATGCTGGCAAAGTAACACAAGAGAGCAATGAAAGTAAAGCTATACTATATGCAATATGGCTGGTGGAAAGCTCTATGGTTACTGTTTTCGCGTAAAGCCAATTTTTCCCTACTTCAAAGGAATGGATTTTAATTAACTATCATGGTAGTTGAAACATCGTTGAGAAGATAGACATCCTCTCAACCCCAATTAAAAATCATCCTTAAACCCAACAATATTAAATTAGAGTAACATGATGAGATTCACATGATAATCCAAGTACTAGATACTCAAGACGTCCAAAACCGGGGACATGGCTAATCATGATCAGTTTGTACACTCTACAGAGGTTTGTGCACTTTTCCCACAAGACTCGATCGCCTCCGTTCGGTTTCTCGCACTGCATGGTGTTTGAGAAACGGATGACCGAGACACAGTCTTTCCGAAGAGGTCCCCTTAACCAGATAGATAGGACGGTACACCTACAAACCCTCTACATCTGCTAGCCCATCATGGAAAGGTTTCCCACAACTTACTCAACTATGCCAGAGCCCATATTGGCATGTGGCTGCACACGGAAGTTTCTAGTATGAAAAATCTCATGATCCCTTTGAGCCTGGGTGGCGGTCCAAAAGAAAAACAGGCAATCACTGGAATACCCAGATGCCTCAATCCACCCAGATGTGTGTTAAAGTTGCCACCTTAAGTTGAACCATTAATTAACAAACTCACATCTTTCATGGATACACTCACCCAATCCACGTCTACGAGCATAGCATGTCCAAACAGCAAACGTAGAAGTAACTCCCAAAGGTTTGAATGTAATGCAGGTATTAGGTACTACCTCAATCTACTTCCCAGTCCCACAAGTTATTAAATCCTACTCATGCAATGTGTGAGGGTTGGACTAATGCAATGAAAACTGGGTAATTGGAAAGTATGATCAAAGTGTTACTTGCCTTGCTGATGATCCGCAAAACCTAGAGACTCAAAGTAGCAAGCGGCGCACTCTGGGTACTCTATCGCAATCAAACAAGCACACAATAAGTACTTAACTAATGCACGGGTAAAACTTAAATAAGAGATCTAACCAGAAAGTTCAACTTAAGAACTCCTGTTTGCAAAAAGAATCAACTCGAAAGAAACAACGAAACTCAAACTTCGAAAGAAACGAGCTCCGGTTTGCTAATTGGCCTAAAGTCAAATTTTACAGTAGCCAAAATCTTGTTCAAGTTGGTTAAACGTAAAAAGGGCATCGAGACGAAGATCTGGGATTTTGAATTACCTGATTCCGACTCTCGAGCGAAAAGAAAAACGAAAAACAAGATCAGGGCAGAAATCGCGATCGGAATAATCACGGATAAATACCCCGAAAAGAAAACGGACGAACAGGCTAACGAATGAACGTTCGCTGTCTGCGGCTAACGGACGAAAACGGTTCGTTGAAACGAACGTACGGACGAACGTCCGCTAAATAACTAAACCGACGGAAAACCGAACCGATCTAATAACAAAAAAAAAAACAGATCTACAGTTTTACGAAAACCGATCGGTTAAAAAAACCGATATATACCTCGACGACGAACTCCGGCAAACGGCGGTCTGGCGGCGGGGTGGTCCGGCGGCGGGACGATGGTGCGGCGGCGGCGAGGCGCGGGCGGTGGGGCAGTGCGGCGGCGGCGGCGGGGCGGTGCGGCGGCGGCGGCGCTAGGGCGGCGGTGGCTGCGGGCGCTAGGGCAGGGGAGGCGGGGCTGGGCTGGGCTGGCGAGGCTGGCGGGCCGGCTCGGGCGACTTATAAAGCCTAGAGTCCTGGGCTAGTACGACTCCAAGTCGGTTGCGTGTTTTTTTTAAATAGAGTCCTGGCACAGAAAAACTAACGACAGAAATACTAAACAGACTCCAAAAAATCCCGAAATAAATTTTCACTGTCCTCTAATAATATTTAGGACAAAGTGAACATTTTTCCCGGACCTAAATACAATATTGAAAAACGCGCATTTTTCCTATGCAAATAAAATCGCAAATAAATCCAGAAAAATACCAAAAGTGATTTTAACATTTCTCCTCCAATATTTCTGTTATTTTGGAGAAGTCATATTATCTCCGCTCATATTTTGTATTTAGAAATATTTTTAGGAGAGAAAAATAATTAGAATCACAGTGTCCTCGTACCGGTATTTGAGCGAAGTCAAATACGAAAACGGTAAAATTCCCAACTCTCTCCGTAGGTCCTTGAGTTGCTTAGAATTTCGAGGAACGCCACAATCAAAAATGCAAAAGCATGAAATGCAATTATGATCTATGTATAACATCCCAAATTGAAAATTTGGGATGTTACAAGACGTGATGAGTTATACGTTATTGTATGAGATGATCATGTTTTGTAAATTACCGACAACCAGCAGGAGCCTTATGGTTGTCCCTTTATTGTATGAATTGCGAAGGCCGTGTAATTGCTTTACTTTAGGACAACGCTAACACCCACACGTGTGGTGAGAGCCAAACGCGCCCACACGCCCTATAACACATATACTGCGCCACGTCACCGCATGCATGCATGTGGGAATCTTTTCGGATTTTCAGTTTTTAAAATGTTTTATCTCTTAAATGAAAAATCCGATTGAAGATCCGTTTTCACCATTAAATCCCTCGCGATGAGATCTTCGAAACTAGATCTCATATCAATATATTTTGATGAATTTTTTTTTGTGTTAAAAGCTGCCAGGTCTATTGCACATGAATTGCCATGATGTTTGCACTGAAGTTGCCATGATACGTTTCAACTATTTTCTTCTACATTTAAAAGTAAATTTTGACATATTATTAAACGAGAATTAAGAAACTAGACTTGACATGCACCATAAACTAAAATTGCCATGATACATGTACTTAAAATTGCCATGGTTTATACAAAAAAATATTTCTGTGGTCAAAGTACTGGAATTGCCATAATCAAAAAAACTAAAATTGCCATGCTCTACAAACTAAAATTTTCACATGGCAACTTTAGTTTAAGAACTATGGCAATTACAGTGTAAACATCATGGCAACTTTTGGGCAAAAAAAATTGTCGAAACATATCAACATGGGGTCTAGTTTTGAAGATCTCGTCGAGACGGATTTAATGGTGAAAATAGATTTTTAATTCGATTTTTTAATTAGAAGATAAAACATTTTTGAGCCGAAAACCAAAAAGATTTATGCTGATGTCATCTATTCATACGTGGCAAAATAAGTGGTGATGGAGGCATGTGGGCGATGTGCAAACGCCCACACGTGTGGGTGTTAGTTTTTTCGTTGCTTTATCACTATGAGTTCGCGATAGTAGTAGTAGCAATAGTTGGCGAGACGACCACGACGCTACGATGAAGATCATGGTGTCAAGTCGGTGACGATGGAGACCATGACGATGCTATGGAGATGGAGATCAAATTCCCAAGATGATGATGGCCATATCATGTCAGATATTTTGATTGCATGTGATGTTTATCTTATTATGCTTCTTATTTTGCTTAGTACGACGGTAGCATTATAAGATGATCCCTTACAAAATTTCAAGGTACAAGTGTTCTCCCTGGGTATGTAGCGTTGCGAAAGTTTGTCGTGCCAAGACACCACGTGATGATCGGGTGTGATAAGCTCTATGTTCAAATACAACGGGTGTAAGACAGTTTTGCATATGCAGAATACTCGGGTTAAACTTGACGAGCCTAGCATGTACAGACATGGCCTCGGAAAGCTGGAGACCGAAAGGTTGAGTGTGAATCATATAGTAGATATGATCAACATAAGATGTTCACCATTGAAAACTACTCCATCTCACGTGATGACCGGACATGGTTTAGTTGATTTGGATCACGTGAGCATTTAGATGACTAGAGGGATGTCTATCTAAGTGGGAGTTCTTTAGTAATATGATTAATTGAACTTTAATTTATCATGAACTTAGTCCTGATAGTTTTTGCATATCTATGTTGTTGTAGATCAATGGCCCGTGCTACCGTTCCCTTGAATTTTAATGCATTCCTAGAGAAAGCTAAGTTGAAAGATGATGGTAGCAACTACATGGACTGGGTCCATAACTTGAGGATTATCCTCATTGCTGCATAGAAGAATTATGTCCTTGAAGCACCGCTAGGTGACAGGCCTGCTGCACGAGCAACTCTGAACGTTATGAACGTCTAGCAAGCTCGTTCTGATGACTACTCGATAGTTCAGTGTGCCATGGTTTACGTCTTAGAATCGGGACTTCAAAGACGTTTTGAAATTCATGGAGCATATGAGATGTTCCAAGAGTTGAAGTTAATATTTCAAGCAAATGCCCGAATTGAGAGATATGAAGTCTCCAATAAGTTCTATAGGTGCAAGATGGAGGAGAACAGTTCTATCAGTGAACACTTACTCAGAATGTCTGGGTACTACAATCACATGACTCAACTTGGTTGCAAAGTTGACGAAAAAAGTGTTATTGATAGAGTTCTTCAATCACTACCACCAAGCTGTAAAGGCTTTGTGATGAACTATAATATGCAAGGGATGCAGAAGACAATTCCCGAGCTCTTCGCTATGCTCAAATCTGCGGAGGTAGAAATAAAAAAGGGCAAGGGAAAGAAGGGGAACTTCAAGAAGAATAGCAAGCCAGTTGCTAATCCCGCGAAGAAACCCAAGTCTGGAGCCAAGCCTGAAACTGAGTGCTTCTACTTCAAAGGGACTGGACACTAGAAGCGGAACTGCCCCAAGTATTTGGCTGATAAGAAGTATGGCAAAGTGAACAAAGGTATATTTGATATACATGTTATTGATGTGTACCTTACTAATGCTCGTAGCAGCACCTGGGTATTTGATACTAGTTCGGTTGCTAATATTTGTAACTCAAAACAATGGCTATGGATTAAACGAAGATTAGCTAAGGACGAGGTGACGATGCGCGTGGGAAATGGTTCCAAAGTTGATGTGATCGCCGTCAGCACGCTACCTCTACTTCTACCTTCGGGATTAGTTTTAGACCTACATAATTGTTATTTGGTGCCAGCGTTGAGCATGAACATTATGTCTGGATCTTGTTTGTTGCGAGACGGTAATTCATTTAAATCATAGAATAATGGTTGTTCTATTTATATGAGTAATATATTTTATGGTCATGCACCCTTGAAGAGTGGTCTATTTTTTTTGGATCTCGATCGTAGTGATACACATATTCATAATATTGAAGCCAAAAGATGCAAGGTTGATAATGATAGTGCAACTTATTTGTGGCACTGCTATTTAGGTCATATTGGTGTAAAGCGCATGAAGAAACTCCATGTTGATGGACTTTTGGAATCACTTGATTATGAATCACTTGGTGCTTGCAAACCATGCCTCATGGGCAAGATGACTAAAACTGCGTTCTCCGGAACAATAGAGCGAGCAACTGACTTGTTGGAAATCATACATACTAATGTATGCGGACCGATGAGTGTTGAGGCTCGCGGCGGGTATCGTTATTTTCTAACCTTCACTGATGATTTGAGCAGATATGGGTATATCTACTTGATGAAGCACAAGTCTGAAACATTTGAAAAGTTCAAAGAATTTCAGAGTGAAGTAGAGAATCATCGTAACCAGAAAATAAAGTTTCTACGATCTAATTGTGGAGGCGAATATTTGAGTTACGATTTTGGTCTTCATTTGAAACAATGTGGAATAGTTTCACAGCTCACGCCACCTGGAACACCAGAGCGTAATGGTGTGTCCGAACGGCGTAACCGTACTTTATTAGATATGGTGCGATCTATGATGTTTCTTACAGATTTACCACTGTTGTTTTGGGGTTATGCTTTAGAGACAGCTGCATTCACGTTAAATAGGGCACCATCTAAATCCGTTGAGACGATGCCTTATGAATTGTGGTTTGGCAAGAAACCCAAGTTGTCGTTCCTTAAAGTTTGGGGCTGCGATGCTTATGTGAAAAAGCTTCAACCTGATAAGCTCGAACCCAAGTCGGAGAAATGTGTCTTCATATGATACCCAAAGGAAACTATTGGGCACACCTTCTATCACAGATCTGAACGCAAGATATTTGTTGCTAAGAATGGATCCTTTCTAAAGAAGGAGTTTCTCTCAAAAGAAGTGAGTGGGAGGAAAGTAGAACTTGATGAGGTAATTGTACCTTCTCCAGAATTGGAAAGTAGTACATCACAGAAACTACATCCAATGATTCCTACACCAATCAATGAGAAAGCTAATGATGATGATCATGAAACTTCAGATCAAGTTACTACTGAACCTAGTAGGTCAACCAGAGTGCGTTCCGCACCAGAGTGGTACGGTAACCCGGTTCTGGAAGTCATGTTACTAGACCATGATGAACGTACGAACTATGAGGAGGCGATGATGAGCCCAGATTCTGTAAAATGGCTTGAGGCCATGAAATTTGAGATAGGATCCATGTATGAGAACAAAGCCATTGAACATAAATGGATCTTTAAGAGGAAGACTAACGCTAATGGTAATGTTACTATCTACAAAGCTCGACTTGTTGCGAAAGGTTTTCAACAAGTTCAAGGAGTTGACTACGATGAGACTTTCTCACTCGTAGCGATGCTTAAGTGTGTCTGAATCATGTTAGCAATTGCCGCATTTTATGATTATGAAATCTAGCAAATGGATGTCAAAACTGCATTCCTTAATGGATATCTCAAAGAAGAGTTGTATATGATGCAACCAGAAGGTTTTGTTGATCCTAAAGGTGCTAACAAAGTTTGCAAGCTCCAGTGATCCATCTATGGATTGGTGCAAGCATCTCAGAGTTGGAATATACGCTTTGATGAGGTGATAAAAGCATATGGTTTTATACAGACTTTTGGAGCAGCCTGTATTTACAAGAAAGTGAGTGGGATCTCTGTAGCATTTCTGATATTATATGTGGATGACATATTGTTGATTGGAAATGATATATAATTTCTAGATGGCATAAAAGGATACTTGAATAAGAATTTTTCAATGAAAGACATCAGTGAAGCTGCTTATATATTGGGCATCAAGATCTATAGAGATAGATCAATATGCTTAATTGGACTTCACAAAGCATATACCTTGATAAAGTTTTGAAGAAGTTCAAACTGGATCAGTCAAAGAAAGGATTCTTGCCTGTGTTACAAGGTGTGTAGTTGAGTAAGACTCAATGCCCGACCACTGCAGAAGATAGAGAGAAAATGAAAGTCATTCCCTGTGCCTCAGCCATAGGATCTATCAAGTATGCAATGTTGTGTACCAGACCTGATGTGTGCCTTGCTATAAGTTTAGCAGGGAGGTACCAAAGTAATCCATGAGTGGATCACTGGACAGTGGTCAAAAACATCATGAAGTACCTGAAAAGGACAAAGGATATGTTTCTCGTTTGTGGAGGTGATAAAGAGCTCTTGGTAAACGGTTACATAGATTCAAGATTTGACACTGATCCGTATGACTCTAAATCGCAAACCGGATATGTCTTTTTGTTGAACGGTGGAGCTGTCAATTGGTGCAGTTCCAAGCAGAGCGTCGTGGTGGGATCTACGTGTGAAGCGGAGTATATCGCTACTTCGGAAGCAGCAGATGAAGGAGTTCATATCCGATCTAGGTGTAATACCTAGTGCATCGGGTCCAATGAAAATCTTTTATGACAACACTGGAGCAATAGCCTTGGCGAAGGAATCCAGGTTTCACAAGAGAACCAAGCACATCAAGAGACGCTTCAATTCCTTCCGCGATCAAGTCAAGGAGGGAGACATAGAAATTTTCAAGATACATACATATCTGAATGTTGCAGACCCGTTGACTAAGCCTCTTCCACGAGCAAAACATGATCAGCACCAAGACTCCATGGGTGTTAGAATCATTACTATGTAATCTAGATTATTGACTCTAGTGCAAGTGGGAGACTGAAGGAAATATGCCCTAGAGGCAATTATAAAGTTGTTCTTTATATTTCCTTATATATCATGATAAATGTCTTTTATTCATGCTAGAATTGTATTAAACGGAAACTTGATACATGTGTGCATACATAGACAAAACATAGTGTCCCTAGTATGCCTCTACTAGACTAGTTCGTTAATAAAATATGGTTATGTTTCCTGACCATAGACATGTGTTGTCATTTGATCAACGGGATCACATAATTATAAGAATGATGTGATGGGCAAGACCCATCCGTTAGCTTAGCACTATGACCGTTTAGTTTTACTGCTATTGCTTTCTTTATGACTTATACATGTTCCTATGACTATGAGATTATGCAACTCCCGAATACCGGAGGAACACCTTGTGTTCTATCAAACGTCACAACATAACTGGATGATTATAAAGATGCTCAACAGGTGTCTCCGAAGGTGTTTGTGATGTTGGCATAGATCGAGAATAGGATTTATCACTTCGAGTGTCGGATAGGTATCTCTGGGCCCTCTCGGTAATCCACATCGTAATAAGCCTTGCAAGCAAACAACTAATGAGTTAGTCACGAGATGATGTATTACAGAACGAGTAAGGAGACTTGCGGATAATGAGATTGAACTAAGTATGATGATACCGACTATCGAATCTCAGGCAAGTAACGTACCGATGACAATGGGAACAACGTATGTTGTTATGCGGTTTAACCAATAAAGATCTTTGTAGAATATGTAGGAACCAATATGAACATCCAGGTTTCGCTATTAGTTATTGACCAGAGATGAGTCTCGGTCATGTCTACATAGTTCTTGAACTCGTAGGGTCCGCACGCTTAACGTTCGATGACGATCGGTATTATGAATTTATGTGTTTTGATGTACCGAAGGTAGTTCGTAGTCCCGGATGTGATCACGGACATGACCAGGAGTCTCGAAATAGTGGAGACTTAAAGATTGATATATTGGAAGATTATATTTGGACACCGGAAGGGTTCCGGGGGGTCACCGGATAAATATCGGAGTATCGGGAGGTTACCGGAACCTCCCAGGGGCTTAATGGGCCTACATGGGCCTTAGTGGAAATAGAGGGGAGCAAGTGAGGTGTGGGCTGCCCCCCTAGGCCCAAACTGAATTGGTTTAGGGCAAGGGGGCCGGCCCCCTCTTTCCTTCTCCCCCTCCTCTTCCTCCCTTCCCCTTCCTAGTTCAAATTCACATCCAAAGATTCATTGTTATTCTCAATCAAAGTGGACAAAGCCATATCATTAGGATCAGAAGAAGCACTCTTAGCAGCAAACAATTTCATAAGTTCATCCATCTTTCCACTCAAAACACTAATTTCTTCAATAGCATGCACTTTTTTACTAGTAGATCTTTCGGTGTGCCACTGATTATAATTAACCATAATATTATCTAGGAGTTTGGTATCTTCTCCTCAGGTGGTTTCCATGAAAGTGCCTCCGGCGGCTGAATCTAAAAGATTTCTAGAAGCAAAATGCAAGCCAGCATAAAAGTTCTGAATAATCATCCATAGATTCAAACCATCTGTAGGGCAATTACGTATCATTAATTTCATTCTCTCCCAAGCTTATGCAACATGCTCATGATCTAGTTGCTTAAAATTCATAATATCGTTTCTAAGAGAGATGGTCTTAGCAGGAGGGAAATACTTAGAGATAAAAGCATCTTTGCACTTATTCCATGAATCAGTACTATTTTTAGGCAAAGAGGAAAACCAAGTTTTAGCACGATCTCTAAGTGAAAACGGAAATAACTTCAATTTAACAATATCGTTATCCATATCCCTTTTCTTTTGCATATCACGCAAATCAACAAAGTTGTTTAGATGGGTGGCGGCATCTTCACTAGGAAGGCTGGAGAATTGATCTTTCATGACAAGATTCAACAAAGCAGCGTTGATCTCACAAGATTCAGCATTGGTAATAGGAGAAATCAGAGTGCTAATAAAATAATTATTGTTAGTATTGGAGAAGTCACACAATTTGGTATTGTTCTGAGCCATAGTGACAAGCAAGCAATCCAACACACGCAAGCAAACATAAAACAAGCGAACGATAAACACACGGTGGAAGAAGGGCAAGTAAAACGGCAAGGGTGAAGTGGGGGAGAGGAAAACGAGAGGCAAATAAATGTAATGCGAAGGATAAGGGTTTGTGATAGGTACTTGGTATATGACTTTTGCGTAAGCCTCCCCGGCAACGGCGCTAGAAATTCTTCTTGCTACTTCTCGAGCTTGCGTTGTATTCCCTCAAAGAGGAAAGGGAGATGCAGCATAGTAGCGTAAGTATTTCCCTCAGTTTTTGAGAACCAAGGTATCAATCCAGTAGGAGACCACGCGCGAGTCCCTCGCACCTTCACAAACAAATAAGAACTTCGCGGCCAACGCGACAAGGGGTTGTCAATCCCTTTACGGTCACTTACGAAAGTGAGATCTGATAGAGATGATAGTTTATATTTTTGGTATTTTGGTTTATAAGAACAGAAAATAAAAGCGATAAAATTAAAGTAGATGTAGATTGATATGTTGAGAATAGACCCGGGGGCCACAGTGTTCTCTAGTGGCTTCTCTGATGATAGTGATATTCTACGGCGGGTAAACAAATTACTATCGAGCAATTGATAGAAAAGCGAATAATTATGAGACTATCTAGGCATGATCATCGTATATAGGCATCACGTCCGAGACAAGTAGACCGACTCTTGCCTGCATCTACTACTATTACTCCACACATCGACCGCTATCCAGCATGCATCTAGTGTATTGAATTCATAAGAACAGAGTAACGCCTTAAGAAAGATGACATGATGTAGAGGGATAAACTCAAGCAATTTGATATAAACCCCATCTTTTTATCCTCGATGGCAACAATACAATACGTGCCTTGCTGCCCCTACTGTCACTGGGAAAGGACACCGCAAGATTGAACCCAAAGCCAAGCACTTATCCCACTGCAAGAACTATAGATCTAGTAGGCCAAACCAAACCAATAATTCGAAGAGACTTGCAAGGATATTATGAGCACACATAAAAAGTTCAGAGAAGAACAAAATATTTCTCATAGATAATCTTGATCATAAGCTCACAATTCATCGGATCACGACAAACACACCGCAAAAAGAGATTACATCGAATAGATCTCCTCGAAGACCAAGGAGAACTTTGTATTGAGATCCAGAGAGAGAGAAGAAGCCATCTAGATACTAGCCATGGACCCGAAGGTCTGTGGTAAACTAATCACAACTCATGGTGAGGGCGATGATGATGATGAAGAAGAACTCCGTGATGGATCCCCCTCCGGTGGAGCTCCGGAACAGGCTCCAAGATGGGATCTCACGGGAACAGAAGGTTACGTTGGTGGAATTAGGGTTTTCTCTTTGTTGTCGAAGGTTTCGGGGTACGTAGACTTATGTAGGAGGAAGGAGGACACCGGGGGGTGCTCGAGGGGCCCACGAGGCAAGGGGGCGCCCCACCCTCGTGGACACCCCGAGGCTCCCCTGACGTGGTTCTCAAGTCCCCCGTGCGTGATTTTCTCCAAAAATATCTCTCGCAAAGGTTTCATTCCGTTTGGACTCTGTTTGATATTCTTTTTCTGCAAAACCCTGAAAGAGCCAAAAAACAGCAATCTGGACTGGGCCTTTGGGTTAGTAGGTTAGTCCCAAAAAATGATATAAAAGTGTATGATAAAGCCCATTAAACATCCAAGACTTCATAAATAATAGCATGGAACAATATAAAATTATAGATACGTTGGAGACGTATCAAGGATCCCCAAGCTTAATTCCTGCTCGTCCTCGAGGAGGTAAATGATAAAGAAAGAATTTTTTATGCGGAATGCTAACCAATATGATTTTTCAATGTAGTTCTCTTAATTGTGGCATGAATGCTCAGATATGAAGGATTCAAGACAAAAGTCTATATTGACATAAGAAATAATAATACTTCAAGCATACTAACAAAGCAATCATTTCTTCTCAAAATACTATGGCTAAAGAAAGTTATCCCTACAAAATCATATAGTCTGGCTATGCTCTCTCTTCATCACACAAAATATTCATATAATGCACAACCCCGATTTCAGCCAAGCACTTGTTTTCATACTCTATTCTTTCAAACCTTTCAACTTTCACGCAATACATGAGCGTGAGCCATGGACATAGCACTATGGGTGGAATAGAGGTGGTTGTGGAGAAGACAAAAAGGAGGGAGATAGTCTCACATAGACTAGGCGTATCAACGGGCTATGGAGATGCCCATCAATAGATATCAATGTGAGTGAGTAGGGACCGCCTTGCAACGGATGCACTAGAGCTAAATATGAATGAAAGCTCAACAAAAACATACTAGTGGGTGTGCATCCAGCTTGCTTGCTCACGAAGACCTATGGCATTTGAGGAAGCCCATCGTTGGAATATACAAGCCAAGTTCTATAATGAAAAATTCCCACTAGTATATAAAGTGACTAAGCATGAGACTCTCTACAATGAAGAACATGGTGCTACTTTGAAGCACAAGTGTGGAAAAAGATAGTAGCAATTGTCCCTTTTTTATTTTTTTTATTTTTTTGGGCCTTTCTTTTTTTTCTTTGGCCTTTTTTTGCGGAGGGGCTTTATAGATTTAGCCTTTCCGCCCATGGGACAATGCTCTAATAATGATGATCATCACACTTTCATTACAACTTAATATTACAACTCGATACTACAACAAAGTATGACTCTATATGAATGCCTCCGGCGGTGTACCGGTATGTGCAATGAAGTAAGAGTGACATGTATGAAAAGTTATGCATGGTGGCCTTGCCACAAATACGACGTCAACTACATGATCATGCATGGCAATATGACAATATGATGCGTGTCATATGAACGGAACAGTGGAAAGTTGCATGGCAGTATATCTCGGAATGGCTATGGAAATGCCATGATAGGTAGGTATGGTGGCTGTTTTGAGGAATAATATGGTGGCTGTTTTGAGGAAGGATATATAGTGGGTTTATGGTACCGGCGAAAAGTTGCGTGGTACAAGAGAGGCTAGCAATGGTGGAAGGGTGAGAGTGCGTATAATCCATGGACTCAACATTAGTCATAAGAACTCATATACTTATTGCGAAAATCTACGAGTCATCAGAACAAAGCAATCAACGCATGCTCCTAGGGGGGAGGTTGGTAGGAGTTAACCATCGCCCCCCTGTAAGGGCATATTTCTCTCTAAGTAGTTTTGGTGATTGATGACAATGCATTTGCGGACTAATCGTGTGCTCTAAGCTCCTACAGGTATATCTCACTTAGGCACAAGACGATTGTTTGCCCCTCAGATTCGATGGAAGACGGTGTTTTCTTTTTGCTCCCTGTCGGTGGCTTTGAGTAATAGGAAAGCCATACTATTAAGAGGGGGTCCGCTTCGGAAAGGTTTGGGTGGAATCAACACGTACACATCTTACTCTCACACCACCTATCCCTTGCTTCTCTGGAGTTTCAACCGTTTATTATCGTATATGCAAACCATGACTTCTTAACTAAAACATCTGCCTGGCAAGCGGTAGTACCGCTCCATAAAGCGGTAGTACCGCACAGCCACACGGTAGTACCGCCTGAAGACACGGTAGTACCGCACCAGCGGTAGTACCGCGGCTCCAGAGCGGTAGTACCGTGTATCTAGCCCGGCAATGTACTAAGTGTAGAAGTAGGTGCGGAAGTAATCTTTTTACTTCCGCATCCTATGCGATAGTACCGCTTACTCCAAGCGGTAGTACCGTGTCGCATTTTGCTACTACCGTATTTCTACGGATGTTGCCACGGATGTAATTTATTTCATCCGTGGTTGTCAATCATCTCGCATGTTTTTGCCTAGCGGTAGTACCGCTCCCAGAGCGGTAGTACCGCTCAGCCAGCGGTAGTACCGCAACTTACGTGCGGTACTACCGCTCTCTGCGGGCAGAAAACGTGCATAACAGTTGGATTAGCTCTCCCACTATATATAGGGGGTCTTCTTCCCCAAGGAGACTCACCTCTTCCCCCACTACTCCATTGTTGCTCCAAAAGCTCCATTTCCGCCCGATCTCTCTCCCTAGCCAATCAAACTTATTGATTTGCTCGGGATTGCTTGAGGAGGCATCGATCTACACTTCCACCAAGAGATATTTGATACTCCCCACTAATCCCTTGCGGATCTTGTTACTCTTGGGTGTTTGAGCACCCTAGACGGTTGAGGTCACCTCGTAGCCATATTCCATTGTGGTGAAGCTTCGTGGTTTTGTTGGGAGCCTCCAAGTTGTGGAGATAGCCCCAACCTTGTTTGTAAAGGTTCGGTCGCCGCCTTCAAGGGCACCACTAGTGGAATCACGGCACCTTGCATCGTGTGAGGGCGTGAGGAGAATACGGTGGCCCTAGTGGCTTCTTGGGGAGCATTGTGCCTCCACACCGCTCCAACGGAGACGTACTTCCCCTCAAATGGAAGGAACTTCGGCAACACATCCTTGTCTCCACTGGTTCCACTTGTGGTTATTTCTTACCTTTACTTGTGCATGCTTTACTTGTTTAACTCCTATAGCATGCTTGTGTAGTTGTTATCCCTCTTTCCTTTAGTTGTCATCTTAGTAGAATATCTAGACAACTTACTTTGACGTTTAATTTAAAGTGGTTAAGAAAAGCTAAAAATTGTTAGTTGCCTATTCACCCCCCCCCCTCTAGTCAACCATATCGATCTTTTCAATTGGTATCAGAGCCTCGTCTCTTTTTAAGGACTTTACCGTCCAAAGAGTATGGGTGACAACGTAGTCGAGACGGAGGACCATTCCGGTGGAACTCCGTCCTTGCCTATGTCAGATGGAGGAGCCTTGGTCTCTCGTGAGGAGTTCAATGTGGCCTTGACCACATTGAAAGAATCACTAGCGAGCGAGGTCAAAGGCATGTTTAAAGATTTGCTTGAGGGGCTTAAATTATCCACCACACCGTTGGAAGTGGCTCGTCCCGCTACCAACGTGTCGGAGGCTAATCCCGACAAGGGAGAAGCTAGTAGTGAACAAGCTCCTGTTTCTAAGAATGGGAGTGGGAAATTTGCCCAATCCGCTCCTCCCACTCACTATGGAGGACCCGTTCCCACACCGCATTTAAATTCCGTTGGGCCCCCTCCCAAGTTTATCAAAAATTCTGATTTTGCTACTTGGGTGTTTCGTTTCAAACGTCATATTAATCATTGTTCTACTAACCTTTTGTCACACCCTGATTTTCATGCCACTTTACTTAAGCTAATTTTCATGTTAAAAATGTGGATTTGCAAAAACTTTTGAGTGTTTTTGACCTTGCTTGATTTGACTTTTGTCTGCTGTTTGCTAGTGCTCTAAAAATCAAATAAATCCTCCAACTCTTATACTTCATCTCCTTGACCCAAAACCTTTTCCCAATGATCATGCCATGTGTATAGACCAGAATAGAATTTTCTTATAAAAATATTTTGGCCAAATGGTATTTTCTAAAATTAGTTTTCCAAAAACCCCTGAATTGAGGATTGCACTGCAAGTACCTTATTTAGGGTGTGAAAAATCTTTCAAAAAGTATATTTGAATCCTATTAGGTATAGGACTCCCAGAAACCACAAAAGTATAATTTTAAAAGTTATTTTTATATTTTATTTAAAAGCTTTTTCTTAAGGCCAGAAATGGTCTTCAATAGGGAAAAATTATTTAATCATTTCAAAAATATTTGCCAAAATTCAGGGAGACTCATAGGACATATATTGTCCATATATAAGAGTTTCAACACATGGTCATGTTCAAAATATTGGACAAATCCTTCCAAAACCCTTTCTGGATATTTCAAGCTTTTGAAATATTTACAAAGGAAATATTCTCCAAAAATTCCAGGGAAATTCTATCATGTCATATATGACATATTTGATGATCTTGAAAAGCCTCATGCCTTGAAGATCAAGGAAACATCCTCAAACCCCTTCAAAACCATTCTGTCCATATTTGAAGTTTGAGCAACTCTACATTGCCAAACTTG
>LR738715.1:569714250-569747136 GCA_902687465.1 Secale cereale
TTGCACTGCAAGTACCTTATTTAGGGTGTGAAAAATCTTTCAAAAAGTATATTTGAATCCTATTAGGTATAGGACTCCCAGAAACCACAAAAGTATAATTTTAAAAGTTATTTTTATATTTTATTTAAAAGCTTTTTCTTAAGGCCAGAAATGGTCTTCAATAGGGAAAAATTATTTAATCATTTCAAAAATATTTGCCAAAATTCAGGGAGACTCATAGGACATATATTGTCCATATATAAGAGTTTCAACACATGGTCATGTTCAAAATATTGGACAAATCCTTCCAAAACCCTTTCTGGATATTTCAAGCTTTTGAAATATTTACAAAGGAAATATTCTCCAAAAATTCCAGGGAAATTCTATCATGTCATATATGACATATTTGATGATCTTGAAAAGCCTCATGCCTTGAAGATCAAGGAAACATCCTCAAACCCCTTCAAAACCATTCTGTCCATATTTGAAGTTTGAGCAACTCTACATTGCCAAACTTGCCCAAATGCTCTCAAATTTGGTGCACATGCTAGAATGGCCTAATCAGGCATCTAGAAAAAATGGCACAAGATTTGGAATAGAGCAACTTGATCAGATCACCCCAAAACCCTTTCTGTTCAAATGCAAGTTTGAACAACTTTACATTGTCAACTTTTTATCTGGAGCCTCAAACTTTGTGGGCATGTTCATAACCCCAAATGATGATGCTACACCAAGTGGTGCATCAAGGGGAGATGATTTGCTTAACTCCAACATGGTGAAACCATTTCTGTTGATTTCTAGGGTTCACCAAAGTTACATTGGCCACTTTGCCCAAATGAGCTCAAATTTGGTGTAGGGGCCTAATTATATGTGACATTTGATCCTGTTAAGTTCCATGTCAAGTGGATGTCATTTGCTTGACCAAACCCTGATCAAACACCTTCTGTCCAATTACCAAAACAAGTGGTTGAACCTCTTTTACTTTTTCTCCTTACCTCAAATTGTTACCACAGCCTATTCTGATCATCATCTACCCCCAGTAACCTTCCCCTGGCCTCAGCTCAATTATTGGAGGGTAAAAACCCCATTTTAACCCTTGTGGACAGCCACCTTCTTCTCCTCCTTCACCTCCCTCCTCATCCCAGTGGTTCCCCAGGGTATCCAAGACCACAGAGCAATTTTTTACTACTCCCTCTACCCTCTGGAAACTAGAGGACACGGCCTGGAAAGCATAGACACGACCATGCCGGCCAAAGGCGTGCTCTGGAGCACGCTACAGTGCACCGAGGCACTGTAGCTCGGCCCTCCCGAGGCTTCCAGGCGGCCTTGGGCAGAGTGGGCGTGTCCATCGAGGTCCCCTCGACGTCCACGACCTGCAGGACGGTCGGCCTTATCCTCCCCGGCCCTCCTCCTCTCTCTCCACGAGCTCGCCGTGCGCGCCCTGGACCGTGCTCACGGTGCACCGCGGCCACAGCTATAAAAGGGCTCCCCCCGAGCGCCATTCGCCTCTGCTGGATCCTCCTCTCTCCCGTACACCTCCCAGACATCTCCCCTCTTCCACTCTTGCACTCCTGCTCCCTCCGTAGCCGGAGTGCCGCCGCCGATCGCCGCTCGGGATCGGGCGCCTCGGCCACTCCCTCCTTCCCCTTCTTCGTTTCGAGGTCCAAGCCGTCCTCAGGGAATCTCCAGGGACGGGCCGGTCCTCCCCTTGGCCTGGGAGCCCCTCCTGGCGTGGTTCCGCCGGAGACCCCGCGGCCGCCGCGGCCTCCCTGTGGAGGCGAGGCTGTGGCCCTCCTTGGGCTGGCTCGCAGCCACCCTCGGGTGTGGGGAGGGGAGCCGGAGCTCCTGGGCACCTCGGCCGGCCCTCCCGCATACCCAAGCCACGGCTGCGCCGGCGGCCAAAGTTTTTCCCCGCCCGGCGTCGGGCCGGAGAAGAAGACCGGGGGCGACGAGCAACCTGCGGCCGGGCCCCGCAGGTCAGCGGCCCCGCCCACCGCCACGTAGGATAAGTGGAGGCGGGGCGGCTGGGAGGCACTTTTCCAGCGCGAAGGCGCACTCCAAGGGGGCGCCTCCGACGTCACACCCCCCCTCCTGTGCGCGGCCGAATTGATGGGCCGGCCCAGTCGTTGTGCAGCCATCCCTCGCCCTGTGCACTATATAAGGTTGAACCCTTATTCTTTTCCTTTTTCCTTTTTTCTGTCAACTTCAAAAATGCCTAGAATATTCATATGAACTCCAAATTGCATGATTCAAATTTCCTATGACTCCATAAATCATGCTCTATCTGTTGGTGCTACATGCACATTATTCTAGAGACTTTTCCTTCACACATATTTATCAAATGCCCATATTCCATTTTCTGTGATTAACTTTAGAAAATCACAGAGAGCACATTTTTGATCCAAATGCAGTGATTCAAATTCCTAGATGCTTGTCATGTCCAAACTTAGTTTTGGAACATTTTTAATAATAGTTTCTGTACCCCACCAAATATTGAGCCATTTCTTCATATTTATCAGCTTTGGAAAATCCTAGGAAATTCATTTCAAATCCAAATCCAGTGAAACCAACTCCTAAATGCTTCTAAAATCATGACTTGATGATGGGTACCTTTGCTCATCATTCAAGGAAATATTTCTGTATACTTCTTCCAAATCCATAAACCCTTTGGTTCCATCATATTGAAATGTTCCAAACTACCTATTGATCCAACACCTATGAAACCACCTTGGTCATTTCTAATATGACCAGAGGTATCCTAGAAAAGTCCAGCTCCTATTTTTGGAGCACTTTTATTTTTGCTTTGATTGTGTTGCTTATTATGATTGTTTCCATCGTTAGTTGACGTAATAAACGGAGTATTCGGAGATGGACCAGAAGGTTTGAAGACTCAGAAGAATAAGGCAAGCAGCCCTTTGACCATGTTCAAGAAACCTTTTTATGCATGTCTCATAGCACCTTTATATTCAATGCATCGGAATCATGTTGAGGTGGAAACCACTTTGGTTGCTACCCCTGTTACTTTACTGTTGAAACTTGCATCAAACATGACCCTACCTTCCTATGAGGGTTATGTGGGTGGGAGTAGATAGATGTATGCTATAGTAGTTGGCTACGCAAAATGGGTCGGGGTTATGCATTGAGTGAAACAAGTGTGGTCTGACATACTTGCAAATGACCCAGTGGGTGCCACTAATGCCCCTGGGAGTTGATGAGGAGCTAGGGCACTACTTGGTGAAGAAGTAGTGTGCCGAGGCTTGTCGAAAGTGTTGTTTACAGAGATGGATTAGATTTATGTGTGACTACCGTCCCAACCAAACATGCGCAACCACTCTACCCTTATATGGGAAAGGGCATTATTGATTACCTAGGTCGATACTAGCATGGTGCCCGCATTACTAGTGACGGGGGTGACATGAGGTCACTCTCGGGACGGGGTCGTGCTTGGATAGGCGGCCATGACTGTTTTCACAGGGCACCGGACACACCGTTGGTACCCCGTGTCAGTGGTATGTGATGAATATCGGAGCGAGTCTCCACAAACCTTGAGATGTGAAATGTTTGGCACGGGGCTGTTACCAATCGAGTGGACTCCATATTAGTGTCGTCTAGGGAAAGATAGTGATCGGGTGCTTACCCCGGATACTTGAGGTATCGCGGGTCGTGGATGACACGGAAGTTCCCCGGATCTTGTGGGTAAAGTGTGCAATCTCTGCAGAGTGTAAAACTATTCGAATAGCCGTGTCCGCGGTCAAGGACAGTTGGGTGGTGCTACTTAGACTATGTCCATAAGTTTCTGGGAAACAACACGATTCAGAGATATTGATGATGTGATTGTGAGGAAGTCACAATGAGCTTGTGCATGTGTTGATTACAACTCTTTCTCGATATTGATGTCTGTGACCTCCTAATACTTGTTACAGACACATGCATGCCCTTGTTTTATGTTGATCATGAGTGCATATCAAAAACTAGCTTTCCGCAAAACTGCCAACCTAGCAGTAGAGCCTTGCATATTTATTCTGTTATCACACTTGGGTTGCTTGCGAGTACATTCAATGTACTCATTGGCTTGCCACTGGTTATTTTATTGGCCAGGCAGGAGAGAACAGGTTATGATGAAGATTTCTCGGTGACGAGCATGTGAGCTAGGACGCTTCCCAGTCAGAATGCCTGTAGGGTTAAGGCAGATGGCATGGGTCCCAGTTGTCTCTGAAGATTTTCCGCTGCGATGATATTCTCAAGACTTGACCATTATGGTCCTATTTGTGTAACACGATATGTAAGGATGTAAGACTCTTGTTATTCAGCTTCTGTGTGTTCAGTGAGCATTGATCTCTGGGATCACTGTACACGTGCATTCGGTGATCACGACTTACGAGTCGGGGTCCCCACAGAGCTGGTATCAGAGCCATCCTGACTGTAGGAAGCCTTAGTTAGCATGGTCGTTAGTTAGGGTAAAACTATTTCCAAAACTATTAGTAGTTTTCAAAACTATCTATACTCCTCTTCCCTTCACAGTTTTTCGAAAACTAGGCTATACTTGATCTCTTCTCCTTCAAAACCTTGGTCGCTAGAACCCTTACGCCCCTGACCACTGGATTTTCTGTAATCCTCGTGGAGTGCACGTTCCCGAACACTCACCCACCACTTTTGCACGCAAGATTGGTGACACCACGACAAGACGGTACCAACAGAAAATCCATCCTCGATGAGTAAGGACAGGAAGACCCAGAAGATGGTGCAAGCCTAGCCTACGATGACCATGGCATGAGTTGTGCAAAATCATGATATGCATCGCTAATAGAGTAATCATGTCACTACCGTTGTTGTATCGACAACAACCGGTGGATGAGAACCTTGCCATTTGGTCCACCTCACTATAGTGAGCAGGAAAACGGTTCTCTTCGTCCCCCGCTCTTGGTGTCGATGTTTTCATCAACGAACCCGACATGGTGGACCTCTATTATGCCTTGTTATTGTCATTACATATCGATTTCCTACCTGGTACCCTCGACGCCCCAGAAGGCACAAGGGATTGTCATGATTAAAGAGACAAGAGAAGACCAAGTCAACGCCAGCTACAAGGAGGCACCTTCACCCCATCACCTCATCAGGCGAGAAGATGTTGAAGATTCTTCAGGATCAACCCGGATCATTCATCAAGCAACTACAAGGGACATGGCAACACCTGAGGAAGCTCAGAAGACTGCACGAGGCACAAGTCACGGCACTGAGTCCGAGAACCCCTAGGGTAGGATGAGTCGTGTACCCCCTATGCGCAGTCGAGTCCATATGATGGTTCGGATGGAACCATGATTGTGTGTTGTTTGCCTTTATTTGCTTGTGTTTTGATATAAGTCGCACTTTTGCCCCAGGCAACAAGTGCATGGCTATATCACCTTCCTTGCCTTGTTTCTTTTGTTTCGACCTTTTTGCACCTGTTTGTTGCACCTGCACTATAGAACCCCCTTTAGGCATTTCCCTCCTCTACGCTGCTTCTTCCCTCTATTCTCTCTCTCCCCAATTGAAGACCCGCAAGACAAGATGCACCAAGGATTCTACCTCGGCAACCAACTGGCACCGAAGACTTCTGCTACAACCTCCACGATCTATTGCAACCCCGTAGAGTTACGTTTAACCCTCCAGACCAGTAACCCATTCCTAGACCCTTTGAGACTTCTCGAGACACTCCAGCATGAATCCTTAACCACGTTCCTACCCCATGGTAAGGCGAGAGAACCTGTTAAGCCTTTGTAGCCATGCACAACACTGGGTTCGTAAAGGAGCTAGTGGACACGGTGAACAAGCACATTTTCATCCTGATATAGCACGAGGTCTGATGATGCCATAGATAGACCAGTTCGAGGATATTGGACAGATGACTTGGTGGTTTATATCAGTGACTTCGAGGAATTATCTGAGACCTTGATGGATTGTGAGGTTTTCATATTGGTGGGATCATGACTTTGGGAAAGTATGTAGGAGTGCCCGTTAGATATGAGATTTGGATTTATGTAGGTGATTCTGGTTGGTATAGATGCTGGAGATGTCTGCATGGTTCGGAGTAAGATTGGATTTAGACCGATGATCCTGATTATGATATCATGCTTCTCGGTGGACAATAACCTAGGAGATTGGATTATTTGTCGGAGTTGATTTGGGGATCTATATAATCGTGATCTTGGAGTTTACTTGACCCGGATGATGGGAATTTGGTGGATTTACTAATGTGATGCTTAGTCCTTCCGAGTATTTGGGGATTATAGGGATTTGAGATCTTGTGGATCACCGTAGACATCGGGTTTGTAGAATTGTTGGATTATGTGGTGATTGATGGTAATTACCGGGCTATTGGAGTTGATCTATAGGAAGGAAACAAATCTTGGAGTGGCATATGACGTGTTTCCTTAGAATAGAGATGCATTATCTTGAGCCTTGCAAGACTAGGTTGAGTGCTTGGATTGTGGAGTTTAATTTAAGATCAGCAGCATGTATGATCTACCTTTGGATTTTAGAGGTAGGCATACATATAGATTTGGGGATCGTAGACTAGTGCAATTTTGTTAGACCGTCTCTTGAGGATCATGAGGATATGTATGGCAATGAGTGGTGATTGAAGTTGGTCTCTGCGAGAAGGTGCTTTTCCGTTCGGAGTACTAGATAGAGCTATTGGCATCTCAGAAACTGTGCTTAAGGATAAGATGATATAAGTTCACTCACTCACTAGAATCCTTGAAACCCTTAAGCCACACCGAGCCACAACTTGGTCAGATTCCGACCACGGGCCTTGGCTCTAAGCCAGGAAGGCCTCTGCAGTTACTCAACCGAGACCACCACCAATACCCCAGCTTACCTTGCGTACCCCTTAGACCTCATGGAGTAATTGGACAAGTTGGGTAACATCATTATTTGATGGCCTACTTGTATGCCCGAAGACAAAGAAGAGACGGACAGCTGGATAGAAGACAATTGAAGGCCGCCCTGTCAAGAAGGAAGATCTACACCGACCACCGTCATCAAGAAGTAACTTCCGCGTTGAAGACCGGGCGTATCTGCAAACCACTCCTCCCGGAGGAGCCGAGCTTTTCCGTGTCGAAGGAACGCTCACACCAAGTTGTATCAAGACTTGAAGGCACGATTCTGGTGGCACGAGATGAAAAGAGAGATTTGCAACCTATGTTGCAAAATGTGATGTGTGCCAAAGGGTCAAGCTGAATATCAGCAACCCACCGGATTGCTTCAACCACTCAAGGTTCCTGAGTGGAAGTGGGATAAAGTCGGAATGAACTTCGTCACTGGATTACCAAGGTCGGATAGAGGACATGACTCTATCTGGGTCATAGTCGATCATTTGACCAAGGTGGTCTATTTCATTCCTGTCAAGACCACTTATGATGGCAACCGGCTGGCAGCTCTCTACATTGACCGAATCGTAAGTCTTCACGGCGTTCCCAAGGAGATTGTGTCAGATCGAGGAACCCAGTTCACCTCAAGGTTCTGGAAGAAGTTCCGAGAAGCCTTGGGAACCAAGTATTTTTCAGCACGGCTTTCCACCCACAGACCGGAGGTCAGACTGAGCGAGTCAATCAGATTCTCGAAGTCATGACTCCGAGCCTGTGTCTTGGCATATGGAGCCAAGTGGGAGGATTGTCTCCTTTTTGCCGAGTTCTCCTATAACAACAGTTACCAGTCGAGCCTTCAGATGGCACCATTCGAGGTGTTGTACGGACACAGATGTCGCACACCCCTCAACTGGTCAGAGACTGGAGAAGGGCTAGTCTTTGGACCAGATATTCTCCGCGCAGCGGAAGAGCAAGTCCAACTAGTTAGAGAACGTTTGAAGGCAGCCAAGTCAAGGCAAAAGAGCTATGCTGACACTCAGCGTCGGAACATGAGTATCCATGACGGGGACCACGTGTACCTGTGGGTAACCCCTCTGAAGGGAACCAAGCGTTTCCACGTCAAGGGGAAGCTCGCACCAAGGTTTATTGGACCCTTTGAGATCACTGCAAGTCATGTGGTAGACGGCTCCCCAGCTGGATCTACCACCTGAGATACTCTCTGTGCACCAAATCTTCCACGAGCCCCCACTCTGGAAGTGCTTCTTATCTCCTAGCTAGCCCGATGCCCTCAAGGACATCGATCACCGAGCCTTTGGCAGCTAACCCAACCTAACCTATGCAAGAGACCCCTCAGCAACCTCCATCAAGGACGACATCAAGCAAAAGCCATACCATCAAGCACTTCAGATTCCAAGGAGCACCGCTCGGAAGCAGAACCAACCAGGAGAAGTGAAGACTACCCAGTATCCAAGACTCCGCCTTTCTTTCCACGCCTAGTCTGGGAATCTCGGGGACGAGATTCTTGTAAGGGGGGTAGGTCTGTCACACCCTGATTTTCATGCCACTTTGCTTAAGCTAATTTTCATGTTAAAAATGTGGATTTGCAAAAACTTTTGAGTGTTTTTGACCTTGCTTGATTTGACTTTTGTCTGCTGTTTGCTAGTGCTCTAAAAATCAAATAAATCCTCCAACTCTTATACTTCATCTCCTTGACCCAAAACTTTTTCCCAATGATCATGCCATGTGTATAGACCAGAATAGAATTTTCTTATAAAAATATTTTGGCCAAATGGTATTTTCTAAAATTAGTTTTCCAAAAACCCCTGAATTGAGGTTTGCACTGCAAGTACCTTATTTAGGGTGTGAAAAATCTTTCAAAAAGTATATTTGAATCCTATTAGGTATAGGACTCCCAGAAACCACAAAAGTATAATTTTAAAAGTTATTTTTATATTTTATTTAAAAGCTTTTTCTTAAGGCCACAAATGGTCTTTAATAGGGAAAATTATTTAATCATTTCAAAAATATTTGCCAAAATTCAGGGAGACTCATAGGACATATATTGTCCATATATAAGAGTTTCAACACATGGTCATGTTCAAAATATTGGACAAATCCTTCCAAAACCCTTTCTGGATATTTCAAGCTTTTGAAATATTTACAAAGGAAATATTCTCCAAAAATTCCAGGGAAATCCTATCAAGTCATATATGACATATTTGATGATCTTGCAAAGCCTCATGCCTTGAAGATCAAGGAAACATCCTCAAACCCCTTCAAAACCATTCTGTCCATATTTGAAGTTTGAGCAACTCTACATTGCCAAACTTGCCCAAATCCTCTCAAATTTGGTGCACATGCTAGAATGGCATAATCAGGCATCTAGACCAAATGGCACAAGATTTGGAATAGAGCAACTTGATCAGATCACCCCAAAACCCTTTCTGTTCAAATGCAAATTTGAACCACTTTACATTGTCAACTTTTTATCTGGAGCCTCAAACTTTGTGGGCATGTTCATAACCCCAAATGATGATGCTACACCAAGTGGTGCATCAAGGGGAGATGATTTGCTTAACTCCAACATGGTGAAACAATTTCTGTTGATTTCTAGGGTTCACCAAAGTTACATTGGCCACTTTGCCCAAATGAGCTCAAATTTGGTGTAGGGGCCTAATTATATGTGACATTTCATCCTGTTAAGTCCCATGTCAAGTGGATGTCATTTGCTTGACCAAACCCTGATCAAACACCTTCTGTCCAATTACCAAAACAAGTGGTTGAACCTCTTTTACTTTTTCTCCTTACCTCAAATTCTTACCACAGCCTATTCTGATCATCATCTACCCCCAGTAACCTTCCCCTGGCCTCAGCTCAATTATTGGATGGTAAAAACCCCATTTTTACCCTTGTGGACAGCCACCTTCTTCTTCTCCTTCACCTCCCTCCTCATCCCAGTGGTTCCCCAGGGCATCCAAGACCACAGAGCAATTCTTTACTACTCCATCTACCCTCTGGACACTGCTGGACACTAGAGGACACGGCCTGGAAAGCATAGACACGACCATGCCGGCCAAAGGCGTGCTCTGGAGCACGCTACAGTGCACCGAGGCACTATAGCTCGGCCCTCCCGAGGCTTCCAGGCGGCCTTGGGCAGAGTGGGCGTGTCCATTGAGGTCCCCTCGACGTCCACGACCTGCAGGACGGTCGGCCTTATCCTCCCCGGCCCTCCTCCTCTCTCTCCACGAGCTCGCCGTGCGCGCCCTGGACCGTGCTCATGGTCCACCGCGGCCGCAGCTATAAAAGGGCTGCCCCCGAGCGCCATTCGCCTCTGCTGGATCCTCCTCTCTCCCGTACACCTCCCAGACATCTCCCCTCTTCCTCTCTTGCGCTCCTGCTCCCTCCGTAGCCGGAGTGCCGTCGCCGATCGCCGCTCGGGATCGGGCGCCTCGGCCACTCCCTCCTTCCCCTCTTCGTTTCGAGGTCCAAGCTGTCCTCAGGGAATCTCCAGGGACGGGCCGGTCCTCCCCTTGGCCTGGGAGCCCCTCCTGGCGTGGTGCCGCCGGAGACCCAGCGGCCGCCGCGGCCTCCCTGTGGAGGCGAGGTTGTGGCCCTCCTTGGGCTGGCTCGCAGCCACCCTCGGGTGCGGGGAGGGGAGCCGGAGCTCCTGGGCACCTCGGCCGGCCCTCCCGCATCCCCAGGCCACGGGTGCGCCGGCGGCCGAAGTTTTTCCCCGCCCGGCGTCGGGCCGGAGAAGAAGACCGGGGGCGACGAGCAACCTGCGGCCGGGCCCCGCAGGTCAGCGGCCTCGCCCACCGCCACGTAGGATAAGTGGAGGCGGGGCGGCTGGGAGGCGCTTTTCCAGCGCGAAGGCTCACTCCAAGGGGGCGCCTCCGACGTCACACCCCCCCCCCTCCTGTGCACGGCCGAATTGATGGGCCGGCCCAGTCGTTGTGCAGCCATCCCTCGCCCTGTGCACTATATAAGGTTGAACCCTTATTCTTTTCCTTTTTTCCTTTTTTCTGTCAACTTCAAAAATGCCTAGAATATTCATATAAACTCCAAATTGCATGATTCAAATTTCCTATGACTCCATAAATCATGCTCTATTTGTTGGTGCTACATGCACATTATTCCAGAGACTTTTCCTTCACACATATTTATCAAATGCCCATATTCCATTTTCTGTGATTAACTTTAGAAAATCACAGAGAGCACATTTTTGATCCAAATGCAGTGATTCAAATTCCTAGATGCTTGTCATGTCCAAACTTAGTTTTGGAACATTTTTAATAATAGTTTTTGTACCCCACCAAATATTGAGCCATTTCTTCATATTTATCAGCTTTGGAAAATCCTAGGAAATTCATTTCAAATCCAAATCCAGTGAAACCAACTCCTAAATGCTTCTAAAATCATGACTTGATGATGGGTACCTTTGCTCATCATTCAAGGAAATATTTCTGTATACTTCTTCCAAATCCATAAACCCTTTGGTTCCATCATATTGAAATGTTCCAAACTACCTATTGATCCAACACCTATGAAACCACCTTGGTCATTTCTAATATGACCAGAGGTATCCTAGAAAAGTCCAACTCCTATTTTTGGAGCAATTTTATTTTTGCTTTGATTGTGTTGCTTATTATGATTGTTTCCATCGTTAGTTGACGTAATAAACGGAGTATTCGGAGATGGACCAGAAGGTTTGAAGACTCAGAAGAATAAGGCAAGCAGCCCTTTGACCATGTTCAAGAAACCTTTTTATGCATGTCTCGTAGCACCTTTATATTCAATGCATCGGAATCATGTTGAGGTGGAAACCACTTTGGTTGCTACCCCTGTTACTTTACTGTTGAAACTTGCATCAAACATGACCCTACCTTCCTATGAGGGTTATGTGGGTGGGAGTAGATAGATGTATGCTATAGTAGTTGGCTACGCAAAATGGGTCGGGGTTATGCATTGAGTGAAACAAGTGTGGTCTGACATACTTGCAAATGACCCAGTGGGTGCCACTAATGCCCCTGGGAGTTGATGAGGAGCTAGGGCACTACTTGGTGAAGAAGTAGTGTGCCGAGGCTTGTCGAAAGTGTTGTTTACAGAGATGGATTAGATTTATGTGTGACTACCGTCCCAACCAAACATGCGCAACCACACTACCCTTATATGGGAAAGGGCATTATTGATTACCTAGGTCGATACTAGCATGGTGCCCGCATTACTAGTGACGGGGGTGACATGAGGTCACTCTCGGGACGGGGTCGTGCTTGGATAGGCGGCCATGACTGTTTTCACAGGGCACCGGACACACCGTTGGTACCCCGTGTCAGTGGTATGTGATGAATATCGGAGCGAGTCTCCACAAACCTTGAGATGTGAAATGTTTGGCACGGGGCTGCTACCAATCGAGTGGACTCCATATTAGTGTCGTCTAGGTAAAGATAGTGATCGGGTGCTTACCCCGGATACTTGAGGTATCGCGGGTCGTGGATGACACGGAAGTTCCCCGGATCTTGTGGGTAAAGTGTGCAACCTCTGCAGAGTGTAAAACTATTCGAATAGCCGTGCCCGCGGTCAAGGACAGTTGGGTGGTGCTACTTAGACTATGTCCATAAGTTTCTGGGAAACAACACGATTCAGAGATATTGATGATGTGATTGTGAGGAAGTCACAATGAGCTTGTGCATGTGTTGATTACAACTCTTTCTCGATATTTATGTCTGTGACCTCCTAATACTTGTTACAGACACATGCATGCCCTTGTTTTATGTTGATCATGAGTGCATATGAAAAACTAGCTTTCCGCAAAACTGCCAACCTAGCAAGTAGAGCCTTGCATATTTATTCTGTTATCACACTTGGGTTGCTTGCGAGTACATTCAATGTACTCATTGGCTTGCCACTGGTTATTTTATTGGCCAGGCAGGAGAGAACAGGTTATGATGAAGATTTCTCGGTGACGAGCATGCGAGCTAGGACGCTTCCCAGTCAGAATGCCTGTAGGGTTAAGGCAGATGGCATGGGTCCCAGTTGTCTCTGAAGATTTTCCGCTGCGATGATATTCTCAAGACTTGACCATTATGGTCCTATTTGTGTAACACGGTATGTAAGGATGTAAGACTCTTGTTATTCAGCTTCTGTGTGTTCAGTGAGCATTGATCTCTGGGATTACTGTACATGTGCATTCGGTGATCACGACTTACGAGTCAGGGTCCCCACACCTTTGGAGAATCATTGAGCAAGGTTTTTATCCGCATGATCCCGACAACATGACCCCAAGAGAAACTACGGATCATCAGTTCAACAAGTCCGCTCTTTGCATTCTTCAAGACTCCATCCCTCCTGAAGACATTGCACACCTTCGACCCTTCACTGTGGCCAAGGAAGCTTGGGAGCATGTTGGCACGATGTACAAGGGAAGCACCAGTATTCAATGCTCCAACTATGAAGTGGTGTAAGATGAAGCTGATGAGTTTGCTATGATCGAAGATGAAGATCCTCGTGAACTTTATCGAAGACTAACTATCCTTGCGGTCTCTCTTAGAGATCATGGCAGTAAGGATACGGATGACAATTGGATCAAGCGCAAGTTCCTCAAGGCCATGATGCCCTACCATAAGGCCATGTCCTCTGCCATACGTCAGAGATCGGACTTCCACCACTTATCCTCAAATGAAGTGTTGGATGAGTTTGTTGCCATGACGATCTTGGATGTGACCGCCGACAATGCGGTCTTAAGAGCTCAACGATCGAAGAACCCTAATCTTGCCCTGAAGGCCAAGGCTTATGTGGAAGAGGAGGAGGTGGAAGATGATGATGAGTGTAGCCCCGAGGACACCAAATATGCCTATCATGAGCACATGGCTCTTGCTTCAAGGCAATTCTGGGGCAAGAAGAACACAAGACCCAACTTCAACATGAACAACTGTAGGATCGAAAGTAGGTCTAGAGGGGGGGTGATTAGACTACTTGACAATATAAAAAATCTGCCTTTAGATCATGCAAAGTTTTTGGCAGTTTCACAAACAAGATCAGTTCAAGTAACACCCTACACATGCAATTCTAGAGTTTATGCAGCGGAAAGTAAATTGCACATGTAAAAGAGAGGTGGAGAAGATCAAACGCAGTTTGGTGACACGGAGATTTTTGTCGTGGTTCCGATAGGTGGTGCTATCGTACATCCACGTTGATGGAGACTTCAACCCACGGAGGGTAACGGCTGCGCGAGTCCACGGAGGGCTCCACCCACGAAGGGTCCACGAAGAAGCAACCTTGTCTATTCCATCACGGCCTACGCCCACGGAGGACTAGCCTTACTCGGGGTAGATCTTCACGAAGTAGGCGATCTCCTTGCCCTTACAAACTTCTTGGTTCAACTCCACATCACGACGGAGGCTCCCAAGCGACACCTAACCAATCTAGGAGGCACCACCCCCCAAAAGGTAATAGATGGTGTTGATGGTGATGAACTCCTTGCTCTTGTGCTTCAAGTGATAAACTCCCCAACACTCAACTCTCCTCACTGATATGACTGTGGTGGAAGAAAGATTTGAGTGGAAAGCAACTTGGGAAGGCTAGAGATCAAGTTTCATATGGTAGGAATGGAATGGCTTGATCTCAACACAAGGGTAGGTGGTTCACTTCTCAGAAAGTGTGTGGTAGAAGTGGTGGTACTTTCTGATGGCTCTCCTCACGAATGAGGAGGGGGTGGAGGGGTATATATAGCCTCCACACAAAATCCAACCGTTACACACACATTTGACCAATCTCGGTCAGACCAAAGTGAAAACTCGGTTAGACCGAAAGTTCAAATATAGTGAACGTTGGGATTTTCGGTGGGACCGAAAATACCATCTCGGTGAGACCGAAGTGAGTCAAAGGTTAGGGTTTGCCATCTCGGTGAGACCGAAAATATAAACTCGGATATTCCGAATTGATGTCAACTGATCACAGAAGGTTGGCAGCCCTTTTTCGGTGAGACCGAAACTCAGAATCGGTTTGACCGAGAATCTAGGGTTTGGGGAAATAACTGAAGTGGTTCATCTCGGTGGGACTGAGTTGGAGAAATCGGTGTGACCGAGATGTTAGGGTTTGTGTAAAGTAGTGAATAGTGCTGATAGTTGAGGGAGTTAGATCACCAAGCACTTGAGCAACAAGAACATTAACACAACCTCATCCCCTTTTAATAGTATTGGCTTTTCCTATGGACTCAATGTGATCTTTGATCACTAAACCAAAAATGGAGTCTTGAGCTTTTGCCAATGCTTGTCTTAGCATTTTGAGGGGTCCACTTCTTCAGACATTTCCATACCCATATCATCGAACTTCTCTGAAATGATTCTCAAGATAATATTAGTTCAATGATGTATATGTTGTTATTAATTACCAAAACCACCCGGGGATTAGTTGCACTTTCAATCTCCCCCTTTTTGGTAATTGATGACAACATATAGATCAAAGCTTCGACAAAAGATATAATCAATGAATAACATCGTCGCTTTGAGAAGTATGTGATAAACAAGAGCTCCCCCTAAATTTGTGCATTATTTAAAATTTGCGTTTGAATGCAAATGCACAATCGATTAGGATTATGGGTCACTCTTCCATGTCACATACATCTTGGTGGAGCGCACAAAATGATAAGAATGAATAACATGCACTCAATCACCAAGACAAGAGTAAATAGCCATACAATAAGAAATAGCATATGATAAACAATAAGCACACATTAAGGCATAGTATGACTAAGCACTCATTAAGGTAGCATCAAACGTAGTAGCAAGCACACTTAAAGTATCTGGAACCAAAAGAAACCAATGTATCTCAAGGAAAACGGCAAAAGAACGAAAAGACGAAAGAGCACTCTCTCTCTCGAAGCCCTATGATCTATAACAATTTCTCCCCCTTTGGCAACAAGTTACCAAAAAGTTCGAAAAGGTATAGAGCTAAACGTCACTGCGGGCTCGGCTGGCTGCTCCCGTCTGGGTCGATGTCGGTGTAGAGATAGCTGCATCGGCGAAGACTTCTGCTGATGTCTGCGCTGGAGGAGTGGATGCTGGAGCTGAAGGAACTGCTGGAGCTGTAGCTGGTGCTGAAGTGGTAGCCCTGGAGTCTGTCACTGGGATAGCTACAGACCTGGATCCTCTGGGAACCGGAGCAGTCTGGCGATGAGAGTCCTGGACTATATCATCCTGCATAAGCTCTGCTCTCTCCTGCCTAGTCTCCTCCATGTCTGCCTCAAGTTTGTTGACAGACACCTGAATCTCAGTCAGCTTCACGTCCAGAGCGTGGATCTTGTCCTCGACGATCCTCTCAAGGCTCTCCTGAGATTGCTCAATGCTGGCCAGGCGTTGTTCAATTCTCCGGGTTGCTTCAAGAATCTGATCTCCGAAGCTCTTTGGCTTAGCTGCTGCTGCTGCTGCCTCTCTGTCAGCTTTGGCTTTCTTTGCAGCTTCGATCTTGGCTTGCCCTTCAACTGAGGTGGGATCCTCTTCATCCATCACAACTACGTTGTCCTCATGCTCTGGCTGCAGTGGTAAGTGCTTCCTATCCAACATGAATTTGCCCGTGCCAAACTTGGCGTTGATAAGCATCTGTATCTGCGGTGCAAACCCACACGACCTCTTCTGGTCAGCTGCAGTCCTCTTAATGGTTTCAACCATCAAGTCCATCACCTTAAAAGGTGCCTTCTCATCGAGAATGTGCAGCATGTTGATAGAATAGCCTCGTATCATCCGGTGGTCACCTGACTTAGGCATCAAAGTATGCCTCAGGATAGTGTTGGTGGTGGTCAGACCTGCCTGGAGATAATACACTGAGCCGAGTTTCCATCCCTCCAAATCAGCAGCTGGGATCTCCTTGTACATATTCTTCATGGAATCATGACTCTTCTTAGGAATCCCATAGACATCAATGTCGTCCTCTCTCTGCACTGGAGCGTTCAGAAGTTCTGCCCATTCTGCAACAGTTGAAGAAAACCGTTGACCTTCAGTCATCCAGGTGATCTTGCCATCGGGGTAGAAATGGGCTGTGGCATAGAACTGCATGATCATCTCGTCATTCCATGCTGTCAGTTCTTGACCCACAAAGTCAGCAACTCCACATGCAGTAAAGCTCTCATGCACATGGGGAAAGAAGTCCCGATGCTCTCTGCTGTCAATGTACTTCCAGTCAACATACCTGGTGTCAGCAACAATGGGCTTCTTATCCATTAGCACGGTCTCATAGAAATCCTGCTGCTCTTTGGTGTGGAATCTGGGGTCCACAGCAGTCCTTCTTCTTACAGCATATGGATCAGACTGTCTCCATAGCCTGAGACCTTTGTCCTTTCTTGCCTTCATATCCTCAGCTTGAGGATGAGCATCATTGTGGAGTGGCAACTTGGGACGGAGCTTGAGCAACACATGCTCTTCATCTGACTCAGAAGGTGGCATCTCACCTTTGTTCTTCTCAGAAGCTGGAATGCTTCTGGTTGTCCTCTTGGGCTTGGCTGGAGCTGCCTTAGCTTGAGCAGGCTTCTTGGGCTTGGAGGAGGTTTGAGCCCGAATAGCATCACCCATGAACTTAGCTTTCTGAGGAGGAGGCTGGGGTGCATCTTCTTCTTCTTCTTCAGCATCATCAACTTGAGGTTCAGCATAAACAACTCTCTTCCTTTTGGAAGTCTTCTTCACCTTGCTTGGAGCTGGCTCTTCCAAGTTGAGCTTCTTGGCAACTGCAGACTGCTTCACTTTGCTCGTGCCTTTCTTTGGCTGCTGCCCTTGGAGCTCTTTGGCAACCACTTGCCTCTTTGGCTTGGAGGTAACTTCCTCAGCAACAAAATCGGAATCCTCAGAATCAGACGTTCACTTCTTCCTGGTTCTCGTAGCAGCAGGAGGCAGACCACTAGGGGTGCTCCTCTCACCATCATCACTAGAGCTGCTAGCCTCAGGACTTGTACCTGCCTCTGGAATCTCAGCAAACGGTGATTCGGACCTGTTCTGGCTGTCACTGACATCTGACATGGCTGAAAGACCTGTGAATAGATAAGGTGTAGGCAGAGTAGAAGAGTTATCACAACTGCAGAAGTTTTTGCAAAAAAAAATGAGTTAAAAACTTAGTTTTGAGTTTTCACAGAATGTATTTCGGTCAAACCGATTTCAAGTTTCGGTGTAACCGAAGTGTTCAACAGAACCTACACACCACTTTCGGTCAGACCGAAATGGGTTTCGGTCCTACCGAAAAACTAGGGTTTCATAGAAACTTCACTTCGGACATTCCGATTTTCACAACTCGGTCAGACCGAACTGTGTAGTGCAATGGTCAGAGACCAAATCGGTCAGTCCGAGTTTCAGGAATCGGCTTCACCGAGATGCATTCCGTGGAAACCTAAACCTAAGAATTTTCCTCGAAAGTAAACGATCTGAACAATGTATTGGGAACATATCAAACGTGGATTGAATCAGGGCAGTCCTATCATGCAAGAATCAGAAGTGGAGCATGAATAGGGATCGAGACACACCCTAACTTGGTGGTGTCCCTCTACGGCGGCAACGGCGGAGAAGATTACCGTTGACGGCGGCGGAGACCTGCGGCAAGGGCACACAGGCGACGACGGCGACGATCCTTAGATCAGGGCGGCGGCAGCAGGGGTCTTGGAGGGCGAACGGTTTGAAAGGAATAGATCGCGCGCAGCCCTCAGTATATATAACCCCGTACTGTCGGTGGGACCGAGTTGAAAAACTCGGTGTCACCGAGATGTATTTCTGCTGTGCAGTTACACATATCGGTCAGACCGAGATTTTGAACTCGGTTTCACCGAGATGAAACCTAGATCAATCTAAGTGTTTCGGTTGGACCGAGATTGAGAAGCCGGTCAGACCGAAATAGACTTAGAAGGTTTTGGAAGTCAGCCTTAGACGAATCGGTGGTTCCGAGTGCTCCTCACTCGGACTGTCCGAAAAAGACTTGTTCAAAGTTGTGATATAAGCATGAATAGAATTTTGAGACAAGAAAGCATAGATAGCTAGGGAAAGTGCTTAGGCATTCTTGTCCATCCATTTGGCCAGAAAAAGAAACCAAAACAATCAAAACAACAAATGGATGTCCTTGAATGGATAAAATCATGCATCCAACATGCTCACACAATAAGATAGCAATTGAAATATGTGTCAAACATGCACAACCAAAACTCTAGCTACTAGCACACAAATTGTCAATGACTAGGTCATCTATATATGAGTATATTGACTTAGGAGTCAAATGAGAACATTTGATCATAGGTCATACTCATCGTTTAAGCACAAGTGGGATTACCACTTTTACATAAAGCATTTATGTGTTCACATCATTTGGAGATGCTTTAGCTCATTTTTAGAGCAAAGCTCCCCCTAGATGTGAGAACCCCTTTTAAAGGGTCAAACTAACCTTGGGTTGTCGTAGAAGACTTCATGTAGATGTTGAAGATGTGGATGCTCAATGTTGATGTAGACCATCAAGAGTTGGGAGCAATCCTTTGGATTAGGGCACTTTCAATACCTACATGGGTTAGTCCCACAAGGAACAAACAAGAATATCCATGGACATAGAGTGAAGTGCACAAAAGATGATGTCCATGAAAGCAATGATTACCTTGTCCCTTGACTTACCAACAAGAGGGTTTGTGACTCCATGAACAAGTGCATGATGTGGAAGTTGATTGCACAAGTTCTTGCCAAAATGAATATGAGTGAAGTTTGTTGGCGGAGTTACCCTCAAGAACCTACTAGTTCTTCTTCTTTGGGATCCACATCATCTTGATGGGAATCCTTGGTGTTGTAGTTGAGCTTGACGAAGTAGAACTTGATGTGTCCTTGGGAACCCACTTGACCATGGCTTGAGGTGCTTCAATGAATGCATCAATCTCCTCTTGAAGCTTGTCCTTGGCCTTTAGCTTGTGGTCTTGTGGTGGAAGGTCATCTTGAGCTTGTTCCACATTGGAAGAAGTAGGATCATACTTCTCCTTTTGTGAAACAAACTGTGGAGTAGGGTATTGACCTTCTTCCCACTCAACACCTTTGGCGTTGAACTTTCGCTCAAAACCAATCCCTTGATTCTTCCGGTGTCTTCCTTGTTTGCGAACAATCTCCTCAAAGTTCTTGCTTCCGGCAAGACTCTTGTAGACACCTTTCTCTATGATTTCCTTCAATAGGCTATTTTCTTGCTCAAGTGTAACTTGGCTTGAAACATTGTTAGTGGAATCAAGAGAACTACTAGAAGTAACAACATTGGATTTAACATTGTTATTGTTACTACTAGAGGAAGAATTTTTCTTATACTTGTCATGCTTAGTCTTAATAGGTGGCAAGAAATTAGACAAGAGAAGTCGTTTGGCAAGATATGAAGAACTCTTCTTTCGAAGATCGTCATTGATCGCTTTTAGAAACTCATGTTCTTGCTCTAGAGTGAGCTTCTCGAAGCGTAGCTTCTCATGAGATCTTAGGAGCTCTCTATGATCTTCTTGAGTTGTTTCATGAGCTAACTTAAGAGTGTTTAGTTCTTTAGTTAGACGCTCAATCTCCTTCATAGCATTGTCATTCGACTCTTCTCGACTATAAAGACTACTAGCATTTTCATCATTACTAAGCTCACTAGATTTATCATGCAAGAGCTCATCTTCACCAAGTAAGTCATCCTCATCACTATCAAAGTCAATGAATTCGGGGTGTGTTACCTTGGGGCCTTTAGCCATGAAGCATCTTCCAATTCCCTCATTTGGTGAATCAAATAAGTCGTAGGAGTTGGAGTTGGAGGATACAAGTGCAAGTCCGGCAACACCTTCATCTTGACTATAGTCGGAGTCGGAGTGATAGCTTCCATCGGATTGACTGTCAGAGTCGGAGCCGGAGACCCATTCACCAACATGAGCTTGATGTCTTCTTCTTGTGTAGCTCCTTGATGACTTGTCTTTCCTCTCCGAATCCTTGCTTCTCCGAGAAGGTCTTCGTTCATAACGATCATCTCTACTCCTTCTCTCTTTCCGAGGTGACTCATCTCTTGCTCTTCTTCTTGGAGATTCTTCTCTTCTCTTGTGGGGAGCCGTACACTCATTTGAGAAGTGTCCGGGTCTTCCACAATTGTAGCAGTTTCGATCACGACTAGAAGATCTCTTTCCATCATATGATCTAGACTTTGAGCTTCTCTCTTTGCCTCTATTCTTGTAGAACTTGTTGAAGTTCCTGACCATTAGGCTTATGTCTTCATTGGAAACTAACTTGTCACTCGAGGTAGTAGGAGCATCACTTGTAGCTTTGTAAGCACCACTTGACTTGTTGTGAAGCTCTTCCTTATCCTTAAGTGTCATCTCATGAGCAACAATCCTTCCAATGACTTCAGTTGGCTTGAGAGTCTTGTAGTTTGGCATCATTTGGATCAAAGTGCACACGGTTTCATACTTTCCATCCAAAGCTCTGAGAATCTTCTTAATGATGAATCGGTCGGTCATTTCTTCGCTTCCTAAGCCTGCAATCTCATTTGTGATGAGAGCAAGCCTAGAGTACATTTCAGCGACTCCTTCACCATCCTTCATCTTGAACTTGTCAAGTTGACCTTGAAGAATATCTAGCTTTGATTCCTTCACAGATTCAGTACCTTCGTGCATTTCAACCAAAGTATCCCAAATCTCTTTAGCATTCTCAAGACGGCTGATTTTGTTGAACTCTTCGGGACACAAAGCATTGAAGAGAATGTCACAAGCTTGAGCATTGTTTTGCAACATCTTCAGTTCTTCGGGTGTAGCTTCGCGATCCGGAACTTTTCCTTCTTCAAAGAAGTCACCTTGCATGCCAACACAAATAATGCCCCATGCGGCTGGGTTATGACCAAGAATATGCATTTTCATTTTATGCTTCCAACTAGCAAAATTTGTACCATCAAAGTAAGGACCTCTACGATAATTACCCTCACTAGACGCCATACTCTCCTAGGTTGTGAAACCAAGCTTATGGAGTCCAATGCAATGGAAACCAAGGCAATGGAGACCAAAGCTCTGATACCACTTGTAGGATCGAAAGTAGGTCTAGAAGGGGGGTGATTAGACTACTTGACAATATAAAAAATCTGCCTTTAGATCATGCAAAGTTTTTGGCAGTTTCACAAACAAGATCAGTTCAAGTAACACCCTACACATGCAATTCTAGAGTTTATGCAGCGGAAAGTAAATTGCACATGTAAAAGAGAGGTGGAGAAGATCAAACGCAGTTTGGTGACACGGAGATTTTTGTCGTGGTTCCGATAGGTGGTGCTATCGTACATCCACGTTGATGGAGACTTCAACCCACGGAGGGTAACGGCTGCGCGAGTCCACGGAGGGCTCCACCCACGAAGGGTCCACGAAGAAGCAACCTTGTCTATTCCATCACGGCCTACGCCCACGGAGGACTAGCCTTACTCGGGGTAGATCTTCACGAAGTAGGCGATCTCCTTGCCCTTACAAACTTCTTGGTTCAACTCCACATCATGACGGAGGCTCCCAAGCGACACCTAACCAATCTAGGAGGCACCACCCTCCAAAAGGTAATAGACGGTGTTGATGGTGATGAACTCCTTGCTCTTGTGCTTCAAGTGATAAACTCCCCAACACTCAACTCTCCTCACTGATATGGCTGTGGTGGAAGAAAGATTTGAGTGGAAAGCAACTTGGGAAGGCTAGAGATCAAGTTTCATATGGTAGGAATGGAATGGCTTGATCTCAACACAAGGGTAGGTGGTTCACTTCTCAGAAAGTGTGTGGTAGAAGTGGTGGTACTTTCTGATGGCTCTCCTCACGAATGAGGAGGGGGTGGAGGGGTATATATAGCCTCCACACAAAATCCAACCGTTACACACACATTTGACCAATCTCGGTCAGACCGAAGTGAAAACTCGGTTAGACCGAAAGTTCAAATATAGTGAACGTTGGGATTTTCGGTGGGACCGAAAATACCATCTCGGTGAGACCGAAGTGAGTCAAAGGTTAGGGTTTGCCATTTTGGTGAGACCGAAAATATAAACTCGGATATTCCGAATTGATGTCAACTGATCACAGAAGGTTGGCAGCCCTTTTTCGGTGAGACCGAAACTCAGAATCGGTGTGACCGAGAATCTAGGGTTTGGAGAAACAACTGAAGTGGTTCATCTCGGTGGGACTGAGTTGGAGAAATCGGTGTGACCGAGATTACTTATGGGTGTGTGTTAAGTAGTGAATAGTGCTGATAGTTGAGGGAGTTAGATCACCAAGCACTTGAGCAACAAGAACATTAACACAACCTCATCCCCTTTTAATAGTATTGGCTTTCCTATGGACTCAATGTGATCTTTGATCACTAAACCAAAAATGGAGTCTTGAGCTTTTGCCAATGCTTGTCTTAGCATTTTGAGGGGTCCACTTCTTCAGACATTTCCATACCCACATCATCGAACTTTTCTGAAATGATTCTCAAGAGAATATTAGTTCAATGATATATATGTTGTTATTAATTACCAAAACCACCCGGGGATTAGTTGCACTTTCAACAACTCTAGTGGGAACAAGGGGAAACAACGAGTGAGGACATGCTTCAACTGTGGAAATGTAAGTCACTTCGTTGTGGATTGCCCATATGAGAAGAGAGAAGACTTTGGAGGCAAGCTTATTCGGAAGGACAAGTCAAAGTCCTATCCCAACAAGAACAACCTCAACAAGAAGACTCCTCCAAAAGTGTTGGTGGCCCAAGAAGAATATGTTGAGGATGATGATAATGATGAAGAGGATGAGGTGACCACCATGGCCACAATTGCAATTGCGACTACTCCGCACTCATCTCTCTTCGACTCACCAAATGAGAACATCACCGCCAAGTGTCTCATGGCCAAGGCCACCAACAAGGTAACCCCAAACATCAATACTACTATCTCTTCTAATCCTTCATTGACGAATTGTATTGATGAGAGTGAGGGTGCTAAGGAGGGAGAAAATGAATTTGAGTTGTTCATGAAAAATCTCAAGGGCAAACCCAAGAAGCATTTTGTTGCTCTCTTGGAACAACTCGGTGAGGCCAATGACATGATCGAGGCTCACGAGGAAACCATTACTAAAATGGAAGGACATAGTCGAGACTAAGCCGATGAGATATCAGATCTCTCTAACGCCCTAGATGAAGAGCGTGGTCTTCATTTGGCTCTTGAGGAGTCACACAATGATGGTCATGCTAAATTAAAGAAAGATCTTGATCATGCTTTAGTTGTCTCTCGTGTGCTTAATTCCGAGAAGGCAAAACTTGAGGTTGACCATGCTAAACTCAAAGAGGAGTTTGACATACTTGACAAGGCTCACAAGGCCTTGAAAGGTATGCATGCTACTCTCAAGGAGTCTCATGATCAACTCCAAGTTTCGCTAACCAAGGAAAAGGCTATCTTTCCTCGCATGGTTTTAATTGATAATGCAAATGCTACTAACCCATGTTGCGAGCATGTGCATCTTGTTGAAGAGAATGCCGAGTTGAAGAAGCAACTTGAGAAAGGCCTTGTGACTTGCATACAAGGTGAGAAGAACCTCAACACCCTTTTGAGCAATCAAAAGGAGGTTGTGGCAAAGGAAGGAATTGGGTTTGTTCCTAAGCCCAAGAAGAAGAAGAATGGCAAGACCAAGCAACCACCCCCTCTCCGACAATATTTTGTGCAAGAAGGAGAGGGCACGTCAAAGAAGAAGAAAAGTGTGGAAAGTGGTGGTGTCAAGAAAAACTCCACCATACCATCAAACATGGCCGGCGATTTTAATCCTTCATATGTTTTATGCCGTGCTAGTGATGGTCATGTGTTTGCTAAATTTGTTGGTTCTTCTTATGAGTACATTGAATCGTCCATTTGGGTTCCTAAGACCCTTGTTACTAACCTCAAGGGACCCATTACCAAATGGGTACCTAAATCCAAGAATTGATCTATTGTAGGAGTTTGCTTCCGGTGGGGGATCATGGTTGCTCGATAGCAGAGCCACAAATCATATGACCGGAAGCAAAGACTTGGTGGTGGACGTGCATCTAAGTTCATCTATGGCCACCAACGTCGAATGGGGTGATGCTTCTTCTTCTAAGGTATTGGGGCTTGGCGAGGTGGTTGTCTCTAATGATCTCACGATCGAGAAAGTCATGCTTGTTGAGTCCCTTGCATACAATTTACTTTCCGTTCGCCAACTCGCACTCATGGGCTTTGCTACATTCTTTGATATTGATACCGTGGCCCTCTTGTGGAGCAAGACTCTTAAAGTAGCCTATGTTGGGCATGTCGAGAATGGCCTTTATGTGGTTAACTTCTCGAAGCAATCCTCTAAGGTCGCGACATGCCTAATGGCTAAAGTTGATGTGGGATGGCTTTGGCATCGCCGTTTGGCCCACGTCAATATGCGATCTTTGCAAAGTCTTCTCAAGGAGGACCATGTCCGTGGACTAAAAAATGTTAGCTTTGCCAAAGATCGTGCTTGCATGGCTTGCATTGAAGGAAAGTTACATGAGACGGCTCACCCTCCCATGACTATCATCTATTCAAAGAGACCCCTAGAGCTCCTCCACATGGACCTCTTTGGGCCTCCATCTTTTGATAGTCTTGGGTGTAGAAAGTACTGCTTGGTGATTGTGGATGATTACTCAAGATACACCTGGGTATACTTCTTCAAGAAGAAGAGTGAGACTCAACAAACTGTCATCAACTTTGCAAATGAAGCTCAACGACAACACGAAGCAAAGATTTTGATGATCAGAAGTGACAACGGCACCGAGTTCAAGACCTACACCTTGGATGAGTTTCTTGGTGATGAGGGGATCAAACATCAATATGCAGCCCCATATACCCCTCAACAAAACGGTGTAGCGGAGAGAAAGAACCGAACTCTGATGGATGCGGCAAGAACCATGATGGCTGAATTCAAATCTCCATACAACTTTTGGGCCAAAGCCATCAACACCGCTTGCCATGCATCAAATCGTCTCTATCTCCACAAAGGCTTGAACAAAACTCCGTATGAGATTCTTACCGGTAACAAGCCCAATCTCAAGTACTTCCGGGTCTTCGGGTGTAAGTGTTTCATTCTCAAGAAAGGTGTTCGCTTGTCTAAATTTGAATCTAGAGCTCACGAGGGAATATTTGTTGGTTATGCTACAAACTCTCATGCTTACCGTGTCCTCAACAAGTCTAATAGACTCATTGAGGAGACGAGTAACGTAGAGTTTGATGAAAATAACGGCTCCCAAGTGGAGCAAAGTGGTACTTGTGATGTAGGTGATGAAATTCCTCCTCAAGCCATAAGAAGAATGGGTGTTGGATACATCCTACCCATTGAGGAACCCCTTGTGGCCGAAGGAGAAGGACAATGTTCCACTCAAGTGGAACCATCATCAACCCAAGACCCACACGCTTCCGAAGAACAAAGTGAAGGCCCTCAACCTGACGAACAAGGCCAAGTGCAAGATAAATCACAAGATGGTGGAGAGCCACCAAATGATGCACAAGGCCAAGTTCTGTCCTCCGAGCAAGATCAAGATCAAGAGGAAGCTCAAGATCAAGATCTAGCTTCTGATGACGCTCAAGATGATCAACTCAGTGCTCCTCAGTTAACTCTTGAAGAGCAATTAGAGCCTCGTGCTGCAAAAGTTGCCTCCAGGCTTGCTTCCAACGAACATCACATCGAGAACATTCTAGGAAGCATCAAAAGGGGGGTAAGCACTCGTAGACAATTAGCAAACTATTGTGCTCATCAAGCTTTTGTCTCCTGTGTTGAACCTCAGAAGGTTTATGAGGTGCTCGAAGACCCTGATTGGCTCAATGCCATGCATGAAGAACTCCACAACTTCGAGCGCACCAAGGTGTGGCGTCTGGTGCCAAGGCCAAAGGAGAACCATAATGTCATTGGAACCAAATGGATCTTTAAGAACAAGCAAGATGCTCATGGCATTATCACCCGCAACAAGGCGCGTCTAGTGGCTCAAGGCTACTCCCAAGTCGAGGGTATCGACTACGGTGAAACCTTTGCCCCCGTTGCTCGTCTTGAATCCATTCGTTTGTTGCTTGCCTATGCTTCCCATCATAACTTTAAATTGCAACAAATGGATGTGAAAAGTGCATTTCTTAATGGTCCTATTAATGAGTTGGTTTATGTTAAACAACCCCCGGGGTTTGAGGATCCTAAGCTCCCCAATCACGTGTACCAACTCGATAAGGCACTCTATGGCCTTAAACAAGCCCCACGTGCGTGGTATGAGCATCTTACCGAGTTGTTACAAGATCGTGGGTTTGAAATTGGGAAAATCGACCCTACTCTTTTTACTAAGAAGGTCAAAGGGGAGTTGTTTGTATGCCAACTATATGTTGATGATATTATCTTTGGTTCTCCTAACAAAGCTTTCAATGATGAGTTCGCCGCACTCATAACCACACATTTTGAGATGTCCATGATGGGAGAGTTGAAGTATTTCCTTGGGTTTGAGATCAAACAAAGAAGAGAAGGCATCTTCATCAAACAATCCAAGTATACTCAAGACATGCTCAAGAGGTTCAATCTAAGTGATGTCAAGCCGGCTACTACTCCAAAACCGACCAAATGCCAATTTGACATTGATCCCAATGGTAAAGCGGTGGATCAAAAGGTATATCGCTCTATGATCGGATCATTGCTTTACCTTTGTGCATCTAGACCGGATATTATGTTGAGTGTAGGAATTTGTGCACGGTTTCAAGCCTCACCTAAGGAGAGTCACTTTGTGGCTGTCAAGCGAATCTTTCGATATTTGGCTCATACCCCAAACTTTGGCTTATGGTACCTGAGAGGAGCAAACTTCAACCTTGTAGGTTTCTCCGATTCTGACTGGGCGGGAGACAAAGTGGATAGGAAGTCCACTTCGGGAGGGTGCCAATTTCTTGGTTGCGCTCTTGTTAGTTGGTCTTCCAAAAAGCAAAGTTGTGTATCTCTCTCGTCCACCGAAGCAGAGTATGTGGCTGCTGGCAGTTGTTGTGCTCAACTCTTATGGATGAGGCAAACTTTAAAGGATTACGGTGTCACTTGTGACAAAGTGCCTCTTTGGTGTGACAATGAAAGTGCCATCAAGATTTCTCTCAAACCGGTGCAACACTTCAAGACGAAGCATATAGAGATTCGGTATCACTTCATACGGGATCACATGAGGCAAGGAGAGATCGAGCTTCACTACGTCAACACTCATGATAACCTTGCAGATATCTTCACGAAGCCATTGGATGAAGCAAGATTTCGCGAGTTAAGGCATGAGCTAAATATCATCGATTTGAGCAATGTGGCTTGAGTCTTTGCACACACTCCTCACACTCAATATAGTTATCTTGTCTAGATGTAGGCATGAACATAGGGGGAGTATTGTTCTCTCAATGAACCATTCCTCCCCCCATTATGCATAAACTGATCAAGTCTTTATCATTTGCCATACATAGTTGGTTTAAGTGCTTCAAGACGAGTATTGGTCATGGGCCCAAGGATAATTCTTCGCGGTGTCATACCAACGAACTCAAACATAGGTGGCCTCGGCCACCGCCCTCCTCTGTGGAGTTGTGTTATTTGCCTCGCTTGTGCGTTCGTTTGCTTTTCTCTTTTTCTTTGCTACAAGCCTCGTGTTAAAAACGTGCTTGTTCTTGGAGTAGCGGTACTACCGTGCAAGGTTACGGTACTACCGCAAAGGAGGTTACGTACTACCGCAAGTCCAGCACGGCAGTATTTATTTACTACCGCTGGTAGAGCGGTACTACCGCTTGGCGAGCGGTACTTCCGCCCAAGCGGTACTACCGCGATGACCGCGGTACTACCGCACATATTCGAACGGGTGGGGGTTATAAGCAGGCAGGGGGAGTTCCAACTCCCCCATACCCATTCACTCCTAACCCCCACGCCGTTCCTCTCTCTCCCTCTCAAGAACGCCGTCGAAGGACCTCGCCGGATCTCCTCCCTCGGCCACTCTCCTCACATTCCGACAGGTGGGATCGCTCCCCACCTCGCCCTCTTGCCATGGATGAAGGTTTATCCCCTTTTCCCCTCTTCTTGTTGCCTTGTTGTTGTTTCTAGGGTTAGGGGAGATGCGTAGTGTTCTTGCGTTCTTCGTATTCTTATCCATTTAAGTTTAGGATGTAGGAGAGTGTTCTTGCACTAGAAATGCTAGTATGTATGTTGCTACCAAGTTACTATGATCAGCCGTAGTACCGTTGTTCGATCTACATGGCCTTATCTAGATCCGCTTTGTTCAGATCTGTTCCGTGCGGTACTATCGCTGGTGAACCGCGGTACTACCGCCCGATCTGTTCCAGATCCATTTTCAGATCTGACCAGAGCGGTACTACCGCAGTCCTCCGCGGTACTACCGCTCTGGAGCGGAAGTAAAATTTTACTACTGCTTACCGAGCGGTACTACCGCAACCCGAACGCGGTACTACCGCTCTGTAAGCAGTACTAGTTTTTTACTTCCGCTTTTGTTCACGGAAGTAAATTTTTACTACCGCAGAGTGTGCGGTACTACCGCTTCCTCCAAGCGGTACTACCGCTTCCTCCAAGCGGTACTACCGCTCACTAAGCGGTACTAATTTTTTTTACTTCCGCGTCAGTCAGGCAGTACTACCGCTTTGGTCATAGTTCCTTCGTAGCATGTACATATTTCCCTTTCTACTCGTTTCTTGTGCTTCTTGAGGCTTTTGCATTGATTCTCTTTGTGCTTGTGTCGTGTTCTTGTGTTTGTGTTTTAGGTGGTGGCTCCGGTTTCGATGCTCGTCGTACCAATCCTGTCCGCGACACCGGGTCCAAGCGTCTGCGTAACCCCAGTGATGTGCCAGAGGGCTCCAATCCCCAGCGCAGGTACAAGACTGCCGCCAACAAGCGAAAGGAATCCTCAATGACTATGGAAGAAATGCCAGCTAATGAGTTCATGGCACGAAGGAAGCAAAACCCATATGGAGAACCCCGTGCTCAGTTTCCTGGAGATGATCTTTTCTGGACTAAGCAGCAGTATCGCATCTACTCAGAGGTGCTCAAGAACAAGACCAACCTGTACGTGGATGCTCACTGGGTGGACGTGGCCCACATGCGGAGGGACACCAACCGGGCATACTTTGCCGAGGCTCTGGATCTGGTCGAGCAGTTTGGACTTGAGCACATCATGACCTTTCAGCATGACTTTGATCCGGAGATTATTGCTCAGTTCTATGCATCAGTCCACTTCCACACCAAGGATGATCGCCCAATGACATGGATGACCAATGGTCACAAGATGACTGCATCTTGGAAGGATTTCATGGATCTTCTACAGATTGCTGACGAAGGACTCCACAACCCAGTTGGAGCTAGGCCTCATGCCCCACCAGAATCTGCCAACAAAGACAAGATGTTGCCATTCTATGTGGAGAAGACTCTTGCTAGTGGCAAGAAGACTTGGGTGTTGAACCCATTTTTGGACATCATGTATCGGATCTTCCGCAACACTATGTTTCCTCGCGTTGGCGACAAGGACAAGGTTCATGCATACCTGGTTGACATGCTGCTGATGTGTGAAGCGGCTCGCACGAAGCAGTCTCCACCACTTGACATATCCCATATCATGTGGTGTGAGCTCCGCTTTGCGATCTACACTCGCAAGGTACCCATCTATGGTCCTTTCCTGTTTCTGCTGATCTCCAAGACTTGGGAGAAGCTGTACCCTGATGAGGAGTTTGAGGCCGACTGTATCCGTCATGATCCCATTCGTCTTCGCATCAAGACTCGTTGGGCCAACACTACCACTCGTGCGCAAGCTGCTGCAACTCAGATGGGCACTGATGAGGAGCATGTGGAGGAGGCTGACGAGGAAGGCCCTGGCAGAGTTGCTCCTTCCTCCTCAGAGCCTTCTTGGGCTAAAAAGATTAAGCAAAAGATGAAGGCCCTTTTCTGCATGCAGGCTCAAGGTCAATACAGGGCTCATGTGACTGACAAGAAGACTCGCCAGCGTGACAAGAAGCTCTTGGCGGTCTATGGAGAGGACGTGTCTAACGGGTCCGAGGACAACATCACCCCTGAGGCTGCTTGGATGGCCTGTCAGGGGTACAAGTGGTCAGAGTCTGACGAGGAGCCTCAGGAGGAGCAGCAGGTGTCTGATGACGAGTACGATGACTGAGTTTCTCCGGGGCTGCCACCCTTCTTAGTGTCCTCTTTCCCCTTTGTGCTGTCTCGATGACAAAGGGGGAGAGAGTGATTTGCGTCTTGTGCCAGTTGTTTCTTTTCGTTGGTTGAACTCTGTTTATTTGCGTGCTTTTGTGTCGTGTGCGTGAGACTATCGTATGGTGTAAGACATATGCTTCTCTATCGTTAAACTCGTCGTTATTATTATTATATCGTGAGCAGTTAGTTTACTTTCCCTTGTTTATGTGCTCTGTTTTATATAAGGAGTATATTATGTGTAGAATATAGGGGGAGCACTGAACCTAGTATGTGTGTTGTGCAGTCCAAAGCACAATCTTGTGTAGGCACACATCCAGGCAGAGCTCACCTATATTCTAGTTTTTAGGATTGCATACTCTCTTATTTTATCCCTGTGCAAATCCCGTATTGTCATCAATCCACCAAAAAGGGGGAGATTGTAAGGGCATATTTCTCCCTAAGTAGTTTTGGTGATTGATGACAATGCATTTGCGGACTAATCGTGTGCTCTAAGCTCCTACAGGTATATCTCACTTAGGCACAAGACGATTGTTTTCCCCTCGGATTCGATGGAAGACGGTGTTTTCTTTTTGCTCCCTGTCGGTGGCTTTGAGTAATAGGAAAGCCGTACTATTAAGAGGGGGTCCGCTTCGGAAAGGTTTGGGTGGAATCAACACGTACACATCTTACTCTCACACCACCTATCCCTTGCTTCTCTGGAGTTCCAACCGTTTATTATCGTATATGCAAACCATGACTTCTTAACTAAAACATCTGCCTGGCAAGCGGTAGTACCGCTCCATAAAGAGGTAGTACCGCACAGCCACACGGTAGTACCGCCTGAAGACACGGTAGTACCGCACCAGCGGTAGTACCGCGGCTCCAGAGCGGTAGTACCGTGTATCTGGCCCGGCACTGTACTAAGTGTAGAAGTAGGTGCGGAAGTAATTTTTTACTTCCGCATCCTATGCGGTAGTACCGCTTACTCCAAGCGGTAGTACCGTGTCGCGTTTTGCTACTACCGTATTTCTACGGATGTAGCCACGGATGTAATTTATTTCATCCGTGGTTGTCAATCATCTCGCATGTTTTTGCCTAGCGGTAGTACCGCTCCCAGCCTGGTAGTACCGCTCAGCCAGCGGTAGTACCGCAACTTACGTGCGGTACTACCGCTCTCTGCGGGCAGAAAACGTGCATAACGGTTGGATTAGCTCTCCCACTATATATAGGGGGTCTTCTTCCCCAAGAAGACTCACCTCTTCCCCCACTACTCCATTGTTGCTGCAAAAGCTCCATTTCCGCCCGATCTCTCTCCCTAGCCAATCAAACTTGTTGATTTGCTCGGGATTGCTTGAGGAGGCATCGATCTACACTTGCACCAAGAGATATTTGATTCTCCCCACTAATCCCTTGCGGATCTTGTTACTCTTGGGTGTTTGAGCACCCTAGACGGTTGAGGTCACCTCAAAGCCATATTCCATTGTGGTGAAGCTTCGTGGTTTTGTTGGGAGCCTCCAAGTTGTGGAGATAGCCCCAACCTTGTTTGTAAAGGTTCGGTCGCCGCCTTCAAGGGCACCACTAGTGGAATCATGGCACCTTGCATCGTGTGAGGGCGTGAGGAGAATACGGTGGCCCTAGTGGCTTCTTGGGGAGCATTGTGCCTCCACACCGCTCCAACGGAGACGTACTTCCCCTCAAAGGGAAGGAACTTCGGCAACACATCCTCGTCTCCACCGGTTCCACTTGTGGTTATTTCTTACCTTTACTTGTGCATGCTTAACTTGTTTAACTCCTATAGCATGCTTGTGTAGCTGTTATCCCTCTTTCCTTTAGTTGTCATCTTAGTAGAATATCTAGACAACTTACTTTGACGTTTAATTTAAAGTGGTTAAGAAAAGCTAAAAATTGTTAGTTGCC